>JAPVLO010000185.1:10600000-11005708 GCA_027257055.1 Cephalopachus bancanus
ACTGTTTCCGCCTTATCCATACACTTATTTGACCCTTTAAAACGCTCTAGTAGATTAGGGAGGCATGATTTCTCCTCACCAAAGGCAGACTGCCTTTCCACGGGAGGCGGAGTTTGCTCAAGTGCCTCATAATCCTGCCCTTAGAGTTTCTGTCGACTTGCCTGGCGTCGAAACAAAATGTTTGGGCCATTTCCCAGAGACCCCTCTGGTGCCTTCAGTTCTCTAGCTCAGGGGTCAATCTCAAGAAAATGCTCTCGCTTTGCCCCGCCCCTCCACAATATCAATTTTCTTATTTATTGGTGGCAAGGGGTCAGGGGAGGTGGAGAGGGAATGCCAAATAAAAACAAAATATACAGTGCGCTTTGCTTTCCATTGCTTGGAGATTTAAGGCACTGTAATCCATCTGAACTTGTGCAGAAGATAATAGTGAGGTTATCTGTATCACATTTCATTTCATGACATATCACCTTGTTTACACCACTCTTTAGGTTGTCTATGGGATATAGATTACCTTTAATGTTCTGGTTTCGTTTAGCCCTTTTTTCTCTGCCATCAATAAAGAGTTTTAAAGGCAGCCATTGTTCTAAGAAATGACTATTGTACTTAGGGCACAAAGATGCTCTAATTGAGAAAGACAGATTGTCTTGTACCCTGGCCTCCCATATCTTACCGAAGCAGGCACTGATGCTCTGTGGAGTCTTGTGACTCCATCGGTGAGCTATGCAGCATTCTGCAGTTATTAAGAGCAAATGAGTTTCTTCTTTAAACACAGACCTCTGCTTCGCACATTTAGTACTATTTGACTTGGGTCTCAAGATAGTGCTATTCCCGGAATGGACTTCACATGCCGAAATTTTTTTTTTTCAAATTACCCACAATCCCATCCCATATGCTGAAGTGACCTTTTTTTTCCTATAGCCTCTCCAACAATGTACTGAGATGAAGAGATTTCTACAGAATACTTTTGGGTTAGGAACTTACAGGTTAACTCTTTAATGCTCAAGTCTTTATATATAACCCATTCGTGCTGCTTCTGAAAATATATCTGAGCCAATAATCCAAAATATGGGAAGATTCAAATGCATGCAGATGACCTTCACAACAGGGTTTAGAATAACAAAAATGAGGATGATATGGCAATATGAGAACATGTACAAATTATAGTGTTAACTGAAAAAGCAGGATGCAACCCCGTAATGTCAACTGTGTAAAAAAGAAAAATGTGGAAAAGACTGGAAAAGCACAGAAGCAATAATTTTGCAAGGATAGCAAACAAATTAGGATCCTTCTTTACTGTCAAACATTTTAATACGGATTGGAATGTTGTTTGCTTAATAAGGAATGGTTTCGTTTAAATAATTTTGCAGCGTCTTAAAGGAGTAGCTTGATCTTTTTAACTAAAGTGTGAGACCCAAAATCTCCCATTTTGCTATATAATCTTTATTTAAGTTACACTACTGAAGAGTCATCCCCCCTAATTCTCTGATGCATAAAAAGTGTTTGATGGCTTAACACAGAAGATGAAATCACACATGACTTTAGGAGCCAGCAGGGAAGGGAACCTAAGGCCACCTGGAGAATAGGTATTTCTTTTTTTTTTTTTAGTTGGAGTCTCACTCTGTCACCCAGACTGGAATGCAGTGGCACGCTCCCAGCCATCGCAGCCTCTACCTGCTGGGTTCCAGTGATCCTTCCGCCTTAGCCTTCCAAATAGCTAGAACTACAGGAACACGTTACCACACCTGGCTAATTTTTTTAATTTATTGTAGCAATGAGGGCTCATCAAGTTGCCCAGGCAGGTTTCGAACCCTCGGTCTCAGGCAATTCACTCACCTTGGCCTCCCAAAGCACGGGATTACAGGCTGAGCCACCGAGCCCGGCAGCCTGAGGTATTTCAAGGGAATCAGAGTGTTTTTTGACTCTCCTGATTTGCACATTTTGGCCTCTCATTCAAACTTAAAATTAAAATAAAATAAGGACATTTTGGGGCTAAACAGAATATGCCTACAAGCTGGACTCAGCCGGCTGGTGGCAATTTTGTGACCTTTGGCATAAGACCCACTTCTGAAGTTACGGCAAGTCGTCTGACTTCCCGGCACTCAGCAACCAAATCTTCCCCCGTCCCTCCGTTCCCTCTTCCTCAACGGGCCCTGCACCACTTCCGACTGTCTGAAGAGGGTGATGAAGGATACCAGTTCGCAGAATTATGAAGGCTTGTGAATCTGTCCCTCCTTGGAAGCATTTTTCCTGCCAGAATTTGAAAGCTGGCGACATCTGGGGTGTTCCTTTGTTTCTCTGTCTGTCGCTTACATTTAGTGTGGCTGTGAGAAATAAATTTGATGCTGTTCAAATTTGCAAATATGGTCAGTTTCATCCCTAAGCCCTTCTCAGATGTCAGATGGTGCCGACCAGACCTAGGCTCCGTTTCCAGTTTGTTGTCAATCAGATCTCAGCAGTCAGTGTGTCACTATTTATCCTAATACCACTACCCTGACTGACCTCAAGATGGGGCCACCTGTTTTGTCCATCTCTGCTCCCTCTATCTCCCTCTCCTCCTCATCCCTGGGGGCACCCTTGGCATCTTGACCCCCAAAGGATCCTGCCTGCTTCCACGCTGTCTTCTCTCACAAAAGGGTCCAAGCATTCCACTTGTGGAAAATGGCCCCTTTCCCTACAATGATCCTAGTATCTTTGCCACACAAATTTTCCACTGTTCTCAGGTTCTTGGATATGAACTCGAACGTGTAGCAAATGTAGCAGACACCCTAGGACTGACCATCATCCCCAGTCCCTGAGTCATCATGGATGCTCTGGCCTCACAAACTCACTGTGGTGTCCCTGTTGCCCTGGGGACAAGACAAATTGTATCAGCAGCATCTTCTAGGCGCTTGTGCACTGATCAATTCATCGCCAACCAATAAACAAGAGAGTTGAGGCTCCCCAAGTAGCCATGTTGGCTTCTGCATAGTGAACTACCCCCTCCTTTCCCTCCCAGGACCCATTATGATTACACACGCCTCCTATTAGTTCTTTGTTTATTTTGGGCACTGCAGATGCTGCCAGATGTTTACTTTTAATGTGAGGAGACTCACACTGCCCCTGTGGTTGGGGGAAGCAAGAGGGAGCCCCGTCACTTCCCCCTCCCCTCCAGATGTGACCCGGCCCCCACCCGTTTTGTAGAGTCAGCAGATCCTGACTGCTCCAAGCATGGAGGTCCTCGCAGCCTCCAGAGCCCAAGCAGCACACATGGCCCACCATGTGGTACACGTGTATGTAACTCTGAGGTCACGCCTGCTCACCAGCCCTCCTGGCACTAGGGCTGGGACTCTCACCACAGAGTCCCCTTCTCACCTTGCCCCTTGAAACAGCTCCCGCCTTGCCAAGGCCAAAAGGCAGATTCCCTTCCGAATGATTGGGACTTACTGACACTCTGGGTAGCTATGGCCATGGTCAGACCCAAGACTAACCTTGGAGCCCCACAAAGCCTGCCCTGTGTGCAGTTAGGCCCCTGTTTCCAGATCCTATGACAGCCTGCAGAGTCCATGAGGACTGGCAGGATCTCGGGTTGCTAAGGGGAACCGAGGCTGATAACAGAAGCGAGTGCAAATACAGGCAGTGCAAAGACACGGCAGTCTGAACCACAGTTCATGCCTCTTGAAGGAAAGCTTCTGATCCCACATCCCCTTACTCCACCATTACCTCCACTGCTGGGAGAGCCTCTCGTTTGTCCATCCTCCTCTCCATCTGCCTTTTTTCTTCCTCCTGCCCTCTTGGGCTCTAATAGTGTAAAGATTACAAATATCTTCTTTTTTCTTTTTCCTTCTTGGTGTCCAGGAAACAGAGCCAAAAAAGCAGAAGTGCGTCACCAGTCCTTGGTCCTAGACAGAAGTGGACCTGGGAGGAGCACCAGTTCCCTGCTTCACTCAGCCCAGCCCAGCCAGACTGGAGGAATCTCCCCAAGGAAGGAGGCCCAGGACAGTGCCACATGTACACAAGACTGAGGACTTACAACATGGGTGTGGCCAAGTTGGCAGCAGCCCCACATGCTGGTGTCCTCTTTAAATTCCTAACAAATATGCCCCTCTCTTTTTGAGCAACAACGGAGAGCTGGTAGTTGAAGGGGAGATGCCCCTTGATATCTTTCTCAAGAACTTGTTTTTCCAAGAATAAATGGGTTGCAGAAATAACGAAACACTGTTTCAATGTGAAACAGTGAGCTGATCCAGTTGTAGTCATGCCTGTATCCAGCCCCCTCCAAACCACCATCCTACACCCGCTCCAACCCCTTCACCAATCCTCAGCCCATCCCTTTCTTATGATGGTTCGTTGATTCAACTTATGGTTTTTTGACTTTATGATGGTGCAAAAGCGATATCCATTCAGTAGAAGAAACCATACATTGAGTACCCACATAGCCATTCTGTTATTCACCTTCAGTACAGTATCCAGTAAGTGACATGAGGCATAAACTGGGCTTCGTGTTAGATGATTTTGCCCAGCTTTGGGCTAATGTAAGTGTTCTAAGCATGCTTAAGGTAGGCAAGGATAAGCGATGATATTCAGAAGGTTAGGTGTATTAAACACATTTTCAACTAGCAATATTTTCAGCCTACATTGAGTATATCGGGATGCAACCACATCATGAGTCAAGGA
The DNA here is from genome assembly GCA_027257055.1 of Cephalopachus bancanus. Classification (NCBI taxonomy): domain Eukaryota; kingdom Metazoa; phylum Chordata; class Mammalia; order Primates; family Tarsiidae; genus Cephalopachus; species Cephalopachus bancanus. Next base: position 10,604,654 of record JAPVLO010000185.1, read on the forward strand.
GCATCTGTGTGTAATTATTCAGTTGGAAACTGAAGTAGCCGCAATGCTTATCCTTCCTTTCCCTCTCTCCACAGCTACTTTGGGGCAGAACTAAAGCCAAGGTGACCCGTGCTATCTCCTCTTCCAGGAAGCCCTTTCATCTTTTCCTTTAAAGACTGCTGGCCGGGCTCGGTGGCTCAGTCTGTAATCCCAGCACTTTGGGAGGCCAAGGTGAGTGAATTGCCTGAGCCCATGGATTCGAGACCCACCTGGGCAACTTGGCAAGACCTTGTCTCTACAATAAATCAAAAAAATTAGCCAGGCGTGGTAGCATGCGCCTGTAGTTCCAGCTACTTGAAAGGCTGAGGAGGAAGAATTGCCGGAGCCCAGCAGTTTGAGGCTGCAGTGGCTGGAAGTGTGCCACTGCACTCAAGTCTGGGTGACAGAGTGAGACTCCAACTCAAAAAAAAAAAAAACTTCTGCCACCCCCAAGGGACACTTTCCCTCCCTCTTCTCCATTCATAGTTTCTGACACTCCCTGAAAACTTTTAAGGAGTCCAAGGGAGGGGACTCATTGAAAGAAAAGCCTTGGGGCCCATGAGAAGGACTGGGAGATGTGTGGCTCCGATGGCCCACTTCTAAAGGCAACCAAGAGTGAGGTTATTCCAGCCTTTCTCTCTAAAGTGAACAGGAAGAATCCAAAGTCTTAAGTGAGACTGTGGTCTTAACTACAACCCCCTCCTCTGAGTCAGGTGATCTCAGCCCAGAGAGAGGTCATGGGACACAATGGAGATGCTGCTGGGGCCTTTGAAAGGGGTCATGGAGGGGACACTTTGGTCTAGTGGTTATGAGCCTGAGCTCAGAAGTCAAGTACCCTGGGCTGAACCCTAGCTCCATAAATGATACCCATAGGCCCTTACATAGATTCATTCATATTGATTAGCCTTGGTTTCTTCATCTGCGAAAAGGGGATGTAATAGTATTTACCTTAAAGGGTAGTTGCGAGGTGTGAATAGAGTACTGTTGGAAATCATTGAGTCGGTCACATCTTGAGTCCTCCATAAACTTAACCCTTCTCATGTTTTATTATTGGGACCCAGGCCTGGCCCTCCCATAGAGGTCCGGGGAAATGTGCCGTGGGCCCAGCCAGGCTCTCCCAGCTCTGTGTTCCGCCAGATGTGTCTCCGTAAGTGCAGCAGATGAGGCAGGCAGGGAGGGCCAGGAGCCGGGCAGGACCACCCATCAGGCTGGGGAAGGTGCTGGCAGGACGGCCTCAGCGGCAGCTGCTGGGCAACCATCCAGGGTGACAAGCAGAAGGCAGCATACAAGGGTGTGGAAATAGACAACAGGTGGCAGCAAGCACCATCGGCGGCTGCACAGGGGAGTGGCAGATTGTCTGGCATTTAGTAACAGGGTGTCGCAGCAGCAGGTGGATCACAGCAACGGGCCATTCCAGAAGGGTCTTCTGAAATCCAAGCAGGCAGGCAGTGGGAAGGAAGTCTGTTGGCTGATCTCACCACCCAGCCCATGGCTGGGTAGGGAACTCGGGGGAGAGGAAGAACCAGAGAGAACAGGGCAGGGCATCAAGACTAGAAGGATAAGACAGGCTAATAGGACCGGGCCATAGGCACAGGACACAAGAGAGCAGTGGCATTGCCAGCAGTGGGGGGGGGTTGCTGGAAGGACTGCAGGGTTGGGAGTGTGGCGAGTCCTGAGTGGTTCAGTCCTGCCCCCGCCCCTGGGCCCAGACCAGGCCAATCATCAGGGCAACCAGGACAGGCCTGAACCTGTGCTATTCCCACAAGAAGGGTACAGAAGAGAGACACTGGAGGTCACATAAGGGTAACTCCTCCCTCCCTCTGTCTCCATCTCTGCCTCTCTCTGTGAATAGAATCAACTCTTTCAAAATAGAAAGCCCAGTCTATCAGGGCTAAACAGCACCCTGACCGTCATCTGGTAAGTGGCATGTCACAGGCTTTTGCTCTGTGCACCAGTGGAAGGAGCGGTCTGCAGCAGAGGACACAGCTGGAGGGAGCTAGACGCTTCAAATAGAGACGGAGCGTGAGGGTCGCCATAGCCCCCGCCTTGGGTTCACCTCCTGCGTGTCTGCTTTCCAGGCTCAGCCAATAACCCCTTCATCAACTCCATTCTGGGCCTATGTCTTGTCAATGACCCCAGAAGACTCTATCTTGAAGACCAAGGGACCTTGGAAGCTAGTTTCAAGTTGATCTATGCTAGACCCACATCCTCACAGAGGAAACTAACCCGTACTCATCCATGTAGGCTGTTAGGTTTCACTTGTACATCTCTATTAGCCCTAAGCTTCACACACACGTTGATATGGTTTCCCAAATCACACACACACATTCTTAATTGCTGGCTTCCAAAACGTAAAGGCACGAACAGTGAGGGTGGACACCATATAAGGGTGCCCCACAAACGCGGACAGCGGTCACTAGAGCACCCATCATTCCAGCCTCTGGGCACATCAGCCATACTGTCCACACCACTCTGACTGGGCCTCTTCTTCTTCTCTAGCAAGATGATCTGAAGAGCTGGAAACCTGAGTTCAGGGGAGCAGACTAAATACCTCTCCAGTTTGCTCTCAGCTTAGAACTCGGCTCCTGGGGCATGGCTATGGATCCACTGGAGCTGAAGCCTGGGGAATCCATTCGACGCCAGGCATGAGCTTCTAGTGCTGGAGTAACCAGGGTCACAGGAGCTTCCTGACGTCCAGAGCTTCCCGGACACATAGAAGGCAGATGACCAACGATATCAGTCTAGATTTTCCAACAGAGGGAGTTTACTAGAGAGAAGAGGTTACATGGGCGATGGAGAACTAAGCCACACAAGGAGTGATGAGCCCATCCCAAGGTAGACAGTGGCAGGAGCCCCTTCTGCCCTTCCACTGGGAGGAGAGAGGAAGGAGTGGACACGGGGCTACCAGAGGCCAAGGCCAGGGCTGTCCAGCGGGAATTGCAGCCACAGAGAGGCAACATAACATGAGCTAGAACCACGAAGAGACCCAGATTCTGCCAAAGATGTTGCAGAAAGTAGAGAGAAAGAAACATCCTGACTACCCCGTTCTACCACCTTTTAATCTTCTGCTGGGACCCACCAGTGGCTTAACTTACCTAGAAGCCAAAAGGGAGAGAACCTGGGAAATGGGGTCTCTGCAGAGGAACTTCACAAGGCCAAGGAGCCAACCTGAGAGCAAATAGGTCACTGGCCTGCACCAGCCAGGATGGAGGACCCTTGGATGAGCCATTTGCAAGTGTCTCTGTTTTAGAGAAACACTAGAACCGGCTCCCCAGAGAGCAGCCAACTCTTAGTCCTAGTTCAGTCTCACAAAGATGGGAATAGATTCCCTGCCAATGGGGGAAAAGGATGTCCTGTTAAGATGCATGTTCAGAAGGCTACCTGGCACGTTCAGCACAGTAGGATGAGACCCCGAAGGAAACTGAGCACTGTCTGTACACAAGCGGTGCCCTCCCCCTGGGACTCTGTTTATGCTCTAGTTAGGGGGTGGGCTGAGTCCAGATGCTAGGGGGCTCTTTGAGCCAATTCCTACACTGGAAAAGGACATGTCCTATGCTTTGGGGAATGGCAAGGTATCTGGCTGAGGACCAGGAGGGAGGCTTTGTCCAGGGCACCAGTACCTTCGGCATGCTCCTAGAGAAGACCAGAGGGTCACCTCTTCCTCCCACCCCTCCATCCACTCCCTCAAGCCCAGACCCCCAATTAGCCTAGCTTCCTTTGGGCATCTTCAAGTGGCTTACCCAAGAGCTTTAGCCAAATCTGGGTGTTGGGGCATCCCAAGCCCTCCTCAACCTCTTTCCTCCACACCCACCCCAGGAACCAGTCCTGATTGGGAAGTCCCTCCCTTCAAGGTCCCAGCTCAAGGGTCCCGGGAATGACAGGAAGGGAAGAAGGAGGGTGGGGAGAGGAAAAAGACACTTCTAAGATTCCTGGAGCTTTCCTGGCCCCTGAGAAGGCAGGTCGTGCCCAGATTGGGTTAAGAGGCTCTATGAGTCCAAGAAAGCTTGTGAAAGTAAAGGATTCTCCCTCTCCTTCTTGACCCTGGTTGTGCAACCACAGCCCAGCTTCTGCCCAGACACTGTAACTTACCAGCTTCAGTGTTTCTTGTGTCCTCAGCTGGTGCGTGAGTTCCCCACGGGCAGGAGTCAGATCTGTATAGCACAGAGTTCGGCACACGCCCCACCCCTCCCCACTCTGCACAAATTAGGCAGCACCTTCACAATGAGTCCTACACAGGGCTGGCTAAGGCATCTGTGAGGCCAAGTGTAAAATGAAAATGTGGGACTCCTTGTTAAAGACTTCAGGATGGTGGCAACAGAACATTCAACCAAGTGCAGGACCCTTCTAAGCACAGGGCCCTGTGCACCTGGACGGGTCACAAGCCCGTGGAGCCAGCCCTGGTCCTAGGTGGTGTGTGTGGTAGCTTGTGATGGTATGCCGCCATCAACTCCATACCTTTCTGTGCCTACATGCCACTCCCACATCAAGTGGTGGAGTTGGCCAGGCACAGTGACTCACACCTGTAATCCAAGCCTTTTGGGAGGCCGAGGTAGGAGGATCGCTCAAACCCAGGATTTGAAACCAACCTGGACAACATAGCAAGACCATCTCAAAAAAAAAAGAAAAAAGAGGCAGTGCCCGATCCCCTTTCTTTGAATCGGGACTAGACAAATGGAATGCAATGAAAATGGCACTCTTGTATTTTCAAGACTAGGTCATTAGAAGCCTGACAGGTTCTTCCTGGGCCTTGTGGAAGGCTTATACTTGGGACACTCCCCCTCAGAGCCCAGCCATCATGCTGCGAGAAAACCACATCACATGGAGAAACCACATGTAAGTCAAAGGTAAACAGCCAGCATTGACCTTGAAGCACCTTGTTCATCAAGCCCTCTTGGGACTGCAGTCCAGCTGACATCTCACTGCAACCAACCATGTGAGAGACTGCAAGAGAACCACCCTGCTGGGTCCAGTCAACTCCAGAACCATGAAAAATAATCATAAACTATTGTTTAAAACCGTGGAGTTTTCAGGCAGTTTGCTATACAACAATAGGTAACCGGGACATGCGCGAGCAGCGGTGCTCATTTAGAAAACAATGTGAATGTCCTCAGTCGTGCGTCACAATAGTGATGGCTGAGCGCACACACTGGGAGATCAGGAAAGGCTGCTCACTGACCTGACAGTGTCGGCACCGAATACATGGGTCCCCGACCCAGGACGTGCCCTCTCTCTGACGGATGCTCCGTGTAATGAAATATTTGCCATCTGGTTTCAACCTGACATCTCCCTGGCTAATGAGGATGCGAATACCACTGTCTCCAGAGATTCATGACCACTTCCTCCCACCCATGCCTACCCTTCCTATCTCAGGAAATGAAGAGCAATCTTTTCCTCGGGGCCTGTTTACCCATAGCAACATAACAGGATTCCACAACCAATCTCACAGCCAGTTCCAGTGTCTGTCTTCACTGTAATAATCATACAGACGCTGCACCTGCCCTCGGATTCCGTTCTCTGCTCTTGTGTTTGTTCGTTTGCTTCTCCGGGATCTTTAAACATCTGATTAAATTTCATGCTTCAAATGAAAAGTTCTGAAGATGGAAGCTTATCAGACTTTGCAACTTTCATCGGGCCTCCTCTCTGCTTGGCAGTGTTTGGCAATCCCTACTCCCTCTCTCCTCAGCCCTTGCCTCTTGGAAGTCCTCTTGTGGCCTCGAATTGCCTTCCCAGTTGCTGGTCACACTCTCCCACCTATTGCCCACCCTGAGACCCATGGCCTGGGCAGCCCTGAGAGGAGGAACCCATCTCAGTGCATGGCCTGAGGCTGCTGAAAGCCAGAGTTTAGCCAAGAAGAGACTCAACTGGACAAAGAGGGGTCCAAAATCCTAGGCTAACATGACACCCCCTCCCTTTGATGCTCCTGACCACACGGCCCATTCCTTATAACACAGACTGTCCCCAAATTTACCTGTCTATGAAGCAGGCAGTCAGTGCATGCAAAACTAAGTGACCAGAGACCCCAGGCGCCGAGGAACCTGCATCTCCCAACCACTGCCCGCACTGTGTCCTGGGAGAATAAAAGGAGGCAGGGGGGCTGGGTGGTGATTAGTCTGCACAGCTTGGTCCTTATTTTCATTCTGCAAACACAAATGCCACTTTAGAAATCCCAGTTGCAAGACAGGTCCCCAAGTCGTGGTCATTTGCCACATGACTCACAGGTAGCACATTCAGCCACCAAGGCCAATCACTTGGATGCAACAGGAAATACTTTTGAGATAATGACCAATGATCACCGCCGCAGGAACTTCCTCTGTCCTCCCATCCCTAGCCCTCCACTCCACCCCTCACGCTTCTATTCAAGCATCTAGGCTGTTCTATGCTCTTTGCCTCAAGGGAGCAAGGGGATAAGAAGGAAAAGGGAAATACAAGCTTTGACATCTGGGCAAGACTTAAATGTCTAGGAGAAACATCCTGGGTAAGAGTAGGGCATCTCCCCATCCTTTCTCTATACACACAAAAATAAAGATTCCCCTGAGAATCCCCTGAAACGGTGAGGGAGAGGAGAAGGGGAGAGAGGGTGGGGCCAGAGAAGCAGGTGCAGCCTGGGTAAAGGGCGCACACAGATGGATGAGGCACTGCTGCCACCCAGAGCCCTGGGCACTGGGCTTCACCAGCACCAGGAACCCAGGGCTGTCTGTCTCTCCTGGTGTCCCTCTTCCTTCTGCAACAGTAGCATGGGAGCCACACTTGGCTCTCTCTCGATCTGAGATACTCCCACCCAGCTCCACAATGTCCCAGGACACCTGACTCCCCAGGGAAAAGAAGTCAGGCCCTCAATCCCCACCACCATCACCACCCCACACACCTCAGAAACCCCCTCACCGCCCGCAAACTGGAAGAGGGTTAAACACACCTTGATTACGACACGGACCCAGCACCTGCTTGCTGACAGGCATCTACTCAGGACTTTTCATGTCCCATCTTATTTAGGGATAGAACAGGCAGGCCAGTCCCTCTCACCCACCCTTAAACCTGGTCTTGGCCTTGGCCTCTCTGTCACGCCTTTCCTCATAGAACCACTCAATCCCTTAGAGGTAGTTATTCTTGCCCCAGTGTCACGTTTGCAACCTTTTATCCTTCTCATTGTCCCAGTATTGCACTGCACTGTAATTGTTTCTGATGGGTCTCTATCTGCTGTTGGACTACAGCATGTGAGAGCAGGGCCCAAGTTTTACTTGTCTTCTAAAAAATGTTATTACTATCTGACAAAGGCCTAACATCTAGGATCTACAAGGAACTCAAATGTGCCGAAAGGAAATAAACAGCCCCATTAAAAAGTGTGCAAAAGACATGAATAGACACTTCTCAAAAGAAGACATACGGACAGCCAAAAGACACATGAAAAAGTTCTCAGTTCACTCATCACCAGAGAAATGCAAATCAAAACCACATTAAGATACCACCTAATCCCAGTAAGAATGGTCATTATTAATAAAACAGACAACAACAGATGCTGGAGAGGATACAGAGAAAATGGAATGCTTCTACACTGCTGGTGGGAATGCAAACTAGCGCAACCTCTTTGGAAGACAGTGTGGCAATTTCTGAAAGAACTAGAAATTGACCTTCCATTTGACCCAGCAATTCCCCGATTGGGAATATACCGGAGGAACTCAAATCATTCTACAAAAAAGATACCTGCACACATATGTTTGTTGCAGCTCTATTCACAGTAGCAAAAACATGGAACCAACCATGTTGCCCATCAAAGCTGGACTGGATAAAAAAAAAATGTGGTGCATATACACAATGGAATATTATGTAGCCATAAAGAAGGACAAACATATGAACTTTCGCAGCAACTTGGGTGGATTTAGAGTCAATCATACTCAGTGATCTACCACAGACACAAAGAACAGAGTACCATATGTTCTCATTCATAAGTAGACCTTGAATAATTATCATAAAACAATAAGAAAGGGATTGGCAGTAGTGGGAAACTGTCAGGGGTAGGGGGTGGGATTGGCAGTTGAGGGAAACTGCTGGGGGAAGGAGGGGCACACCTCATCAACAAAGGCACCTGCAAAATCAATGTTTGTACCTAACCCTGAATTGTACCCACATCTTTAAATAAAAATAAGTAAATAAATAAATAGGGGGAAAATGTTATTACATATATATGTATTATATGTACATATATATATTTATATATATATAAAAACAGAGATGGGATCTTGCTATGCTGTCAGGCTGGTCTCAAACTCCTGGGCTAAAGTGATCCTCCTGCCTTGGTCTTTCAAATTGCTGGGATTACAGGTATGAGAAACTGTGCCCAGCCTGCCTTACTCATTATGACACGACTCGTAATTGATACATATAGGTATTAAATGAATGTGTGTACGGTTGAATTGTCCACCTAGCTCTCTTTTTAAAATTAAGAATAGAATTCCTCATTAAAGCAACCACGGAGCAATGGAGGTCATCCTAAAAAGCACACAGTTAAAGCAAACAATTTGGAGGCGGGCTCAGTGGCTCAGCCTGTAATCCCACGCCTTGGGAGGCTGAGGTGAGTGAATTGCCTGAGCCCACAGGTTCGAGATCCGCCTGGGCAACTTGGTGTGACCTCATCTCTACAATAAATCAAAAAATCAGCCGGGCATGGTAGTGCACGCCTGTAATTCCGGCTGCTTGGAAGGCTGAGGCAGAAGGATCGCCAGAGCCCAGCAGGTTGAGGCTGTGGTGGCTGTGGTGTCACTCCAGTCTGGGTGACAGAGTGAGACTCCAACTCAAAAAAAAAAGAAAACAATTTGGTGACTCATCACCAGGTTTCACCTGCTCCTAATTGCTGTTTAGTTTTTCTAAGAGGTTATTCTGAGTCCTGTCACCCTGTCTCTTCACACCTTTCCCCGCTGTCTCTGAGCCCCAGTCTTGCCACTGAGTCCCTCATTCTGAACTCTAGCCATTCACCTCCTACCCTATGGAGAAGAATGTCCGACCTGCAGTCTCTCAAATTCCGATCCCTCTACTTCAAAATCTTTCTGCAATGACTGGCAAGAGCTGTGGGAGAAGGGGAGCCCCATACTGCCTAGGTGAGACTAATAAGACCTTACAGAGTGCAATTTGGTGACGTTTCAAAATTTTCTTCTCACTTTGCTGCCCAGGCTGGTCTCGAACTCCTGGCCTCAAGCGATCCTCCTACCTTGGCTTCACTAAGTATATATCAAAATTTGTAAGCCAGGAGTAGTGGCTCTTGCCTGTAATCCCAGTACTGAGAGGCTGAGGTGGGAGGATCACTTGAGCCCAGGGGTTCGAGACCAGCCTGGGCAATATAGCAAGACCTTGTCTCTACAAAAAAAAAATTTTTTTTTAATTAGCCAGGTGTGGTAGCACATGAGCCTGTAGTATCAGCTACTCCAGATGCTGAGGCGAAAGGATCACATGAGGCTAGGAGTTCGAGGCTACAGTGAGCCATGATTGCACCATTGCACTACAGCCTGGGCAACAGAGTGTGATGTCAACTCAAAAAATATATATACAGAAGGTGCCAAAAAGATGTATACATTTTAAGAAAAATAACTGTATCAAAATTGTAATACTCAATATATACCAATAAAAGATGAGCACAAGTCACGTCTGATTTCTACAATTACAAGAGGTGCTCAACATGGCTCCTATCAGAGTCCAGACACTTCTGATTATGGTGAGCATCTCTTAACATCGCTGAAAATGTGTATACATTTTTTTTGGCACCCTGTATACAGACCATGGTATGCCCTTCCTCTTAACCAGGAGCACTATGAAGAAATGTGAGTTGACCGGGTGTGGTAACTCGTCTGTAATCCCAGCACTTTGGGAGGCTGAGGTGAGAGGATTGCCCGAGCCCAGGGGTTCGAGACCAGCCTGGGTAAATTGATGAGACCTCGTCTCCACAATAAAAACCACAAACACTTGCCGGGCGTGGTGGCATACATCTATAGTTCCAGCTCCTTGGAAAGCTGAGGCAGAAGAATTGCCTGAGCGTAAGAGGTCGAGGCTGAGGTGGCCATGAGCGTGCCACTGAACTCCAGCCTGGGCGACAAGAGTGAGATTCCAACTCAAAAAAAAAGAAAGAAAGAAAAAGAAGAACATGAGCTGTGTTTCAGTTCCCTCTGCATCTGCCACAGCTCCTTCTCCTTTTGTGGAAGTGAACAGTAGGCACAGGTCATCAGATCAGTGGGGCGCAGGGCTCCCCGGGACATACTGTTCTCTTGTTAAACCATCACATCCAGATGGCCGGAGGCTGCAGGAGCTGCCTGGGTCAGTCCCTTCCACTGTGTCAGATGGTGGGTCCTGGGTACCCTAATTTCTGTTGCAAGTGAAAGAATACCTAGTCCTTAAGGTAAGAAGGGAACTTGGGCTGGGCCCGGTGGCTCAGCCTGCAATCCCAGCACTTTAGGAGACCAAGGCAAGAGGATCGCCTGAGCCCAGGGGTTCGAGACTAGCCTGGGCAACTCAGTGAGACCTTGTCTCTACAATAAATCACAAAAACTAGCCAGGTGTGGTGACATGCGTCTGTAGTTCCAGCTACTTGGAAGGCTTGAGGCGGAAGGATCACCTAAGCCCAGCAGGACAAGGCTGCGGTGGCCATGAGCATGCCACTGCACTCCAGCCTGGGTGACAGAGTGAGACTCCTACTAAAAAAAAAAACTAAGAAGAAGAGGACTTGGGGGGAATTGTGGGGCTCCACCATCATCACCAGCAGCTGGTCTCTCTCCAGCCCCCAACTCCACTTCCTGTGTGTCGGATCCATCATCACAAAGGCAGATGGTGGCAATCGATCATAGCCCACGTCATCCATTCGATCACAGCCCGTGTCATCCCCAATTCAGGTCCAGAGGGAAAGGGCATCCACCTCTCTCCCAGCAGTCCCAACAAAGGTTTTGCTGCCTTTTGCAGCCTCTTCCTGGGTTAGATGCCCACGCCTGAGCCAATGACCATGACCAAAGAAATGTATGCTCTGATCGGCCAGGCCCGAGCCCAGAACCAAGGATTGAGTGGATTCTCCAAGCCCATGGCCGCCATGTGCAACCTGGAATCGTCCCACAGACTGGGCTGCAGAAGAAAACTGATGCATTGTTACCAAAAGAAGGAAGAACAAACACTGTTGACCCAAAACACCAAATAGCCACTTCGTGGAGTGCAGAACATTGCCGCCCTCCTGGAAGCGGCAGATGGACCCAGAGCGCCAACCCTGAGCTATTTCTCTCCTTCCTGCCTCTCTCCTCTGCCCTGGAGGCAGTGACTCCAGCTTCCAAACACAACACGGTCCCCCAAGGTTTGTGGCTCAGCCGCAGGCCCAGCGCGAACAGATCCTAACCAAACCCCAGACCAGGCGATGGGCTGGTGTGGTCCAGCCGATTCCACGTTATTAGAACCAGGAGTCGCAGGCCGGGTCCCGAGAGTTGCAGGATTGTTTATCTTTGTTGGGGAAAAACTGTAGCCAGAGTCATAAATCACTGCCCAGCTGGATGGCTTCGCTGAAATGTTTGTTTAAACAATGAAATCTCCTGACGGACTGAAAATAGAGAATGGATCACCCTGTCCTTCTCGGGCCTAGTCTCGCAGGCTGGCGCCCGGGGCCTGGAGGGGGACCCAGCCTCGGCTCCTCACCCCTACTCCCCTTCCCTCCCACCCCCAATATCAGCCCTAAAGAGTGGAGCCACACACAGCTAATACAAAACAGCAGATAATGCAAAAGCCACGTCTATCCATCTTTGAAATGCCATCTCTAGGGTTTGCATGGGACATGCCTTCCCCATGCGAGTAGCATTTCTTGGCTAATGTGAACAGAGGCAGCTTAATGCGTTCTGGAAAAACACAGCAGGGAACGGGCAGGGAGACCTGGCTCTACCCCACCTGCCATGGGGTGTGAACAAATGACTTCCATGCTCTGGGCCTCGGTTGCCTCCCTTGTTACATGAGGAAGTTAGTTAGGCTTGGGGCAGCTCTCGCCTGCTAGGTGAGGTGGCTGTGCACTTAGGTTCCCCAAAAGAAAGAATACACAGACCAGGCGCGGCTCAAGCCTATAATCCCAGCACTTTGAGAAGCCGAGGCAAGAGGATTGCCTGAGCCCGCAGGTTGGAGACAGTCTGGGCAACACGGCGAGATCTCATCTCTACAGTAGATTTTTTTTTTTTTTAAGTTAGCTGGGCATGGTAGTGTGAGCCTGTAGTTCTGGCTACTTGGAAGGCTGAGGAAGAGGGATCGCCTGAGCCCAGCAGGTCGAGGCTGTGGTAGCCTGTGGTGGCCGGGAGCATACCACAGAACTCCAGCCTGGGCCACACAGTGAGACTCCAACTCAAAAAGAAAAAGAAAAAGAAAAAAGAAAGAGGATACACAGGATAGGGCAAGGAAAGGGTTGGGGAGTGTTGAATTGATGATTCCCTGAGGTAGAGACTTCTTCTGAGTTCTCCTGCCCTTCAGAGAAGGAGAGAAGGGGAAGTAAGTGGCGGACTGAATGCCAGTTGGCCCATCATCCAGAGCCTGGTACACTCTACGGAGCCAAGAGAGTGACCACAGATCCTGGGACAGGGGTGACATGGACTGGTTCAGGCCTCAGGATGGGGCCTGTCTGGGCTGATGGGGCTCGAGGCCGGAGGGTAGCAGCCAGAGACAAGCAACTTCCTCATTGGGAATGTCCTACAGGCAAGAAGGCAGCAGTGGCCTGGGCCTTTCCGACCCCAACTTGTGATGGGAGCTATGACAGGCCTGTGATGGAGAATGTGAGGTGGGGTGTCGAGGGGTCTGATCATTGGTTTGCCAAGTAGTTTCAGGATCACAGGACCTGTCAGGTACATCCCTGGGGAGGCAAAGAGGACCAAGAGAGTCTGTGATGGGATATTCCAAAGGTGAGTCATGAGATTCGCACCAAGGACTGTGAAGGAGATCGGGAAAGGCTATAAAGGCATTTGTTAAAGGTTACGGGAATGATGGCTGGGCTCAGTGGCTCAGCCTGTAATCCCAGCACTTTGGGAGGCTGAGGCGAGTGGACTGCCTGAGCCCCTGGGTTCGAGACCAGCCCAGGCAACCTGGCGAGACCTCGTCTCTACAATAAAATAAAAAATAGCTGGGCATGGTAGCACGCGTCTATAGTTCCAGCTACTCGGAAGGCTGAAGCAGAAGGATTGCTGGAGCCCAGAAGGTCGACACTGGGGTGGCTGTGAGCATGTATGCCACTGCACTCCAGCCTGGGCGAAGGAGTGAGACTCCAACTGAAAAACAAAACCAAAAAAAAAAAGGTTACAGGAATGAGGTATGAGAGATGGAAGAGGGTCTTTGATTAAGGTCCACAGGGGAGCCTGTGACGAGATTGCATGTCGGGGGCTATAAAGGGGTGTCTTGGGGGTGGCCCATCAGCTATGAAATGGGAATGCAATGGGATGTGTGGAGGGTTGTGAGGGTGGTTCATTCACAGAACAGCCTTCCCTGACACCCAGGTGTGATCAGAGTCTTCCTGTTGACATGGCCTCACAGCACTTTGTACGTACCATCCATGTATAGCCCTTACCACAGCTGAACGCGGCCATTGCTTTACACTTGATTGTCTGATGTCTGTCTCTCCCTGACTGGGCTGTAAGGGCCGTCGGGGGTGCTGCCGTGGAGGGAGCAGCTGCTCACCACTGTACCCACCCTCCACCCCACCCAACACACGGCCCAGGGCGAGGCACACGGGAAGCTCTCAATAATCATTGATTGAATTCATGGATGAAGGCAGGATCCATCCCTAGCTCAGCTCCGTCCCCGAATCCAGACCCAAATCCTGTAGGACTGCCCAGTGTCCTCAGAGCAAGAAAAGACTTTGTAGCCGGGCCCGGTGGCTCAGCCTGTAATCCCGCGCCTTTGGGAGGCTGAGGTGAGTGGATTGCCTGAGCCCGCGGGTTCGAGACCCGCCTGGGCAGCGAGACCTCATCTCTACAATAAATCAAAAAATCAGCCGGGCGTGGTAGCGCGTGCCTGTAATTCCGGCTACTCGGAAGGCTGAGGCGGAAGGATCGCCGGCGCCCAGCAGGTCGAGGCTGCGGTGGCCGGGAGCGGCCACTGCACTCCAGTCTGGGCGACAGAGTGAGACTCCAACTCAAAAAAAAAAAAGAAAGACTTTGTGACTGAGGACTTTGGTTCTGTTTGCAGGGAGGTGCTACCATCTGGTGGGCAAATGGGAGCAACACGCTGAGAGGAGGCGCCCGTCCAACTCTGATTCTAGCGACCGCCATTGACCAAGGGGCGTGGCCATCAGCCAGCCCTGGGTCCAGCCACGGAGAATCAGTCCCTGGTTCTCCCACTAGCCTCGGGAGTCACACCAGGAAGTCTGATAAACAGAGCCCATGCGCCCTGCTCTGGACGGCCCCTTCTCCCATCCCTCCCCCTGGCTCGTAGGTCCCTGCTCCCCATGGGTGCTCACTCTGCCTGCCTCTCTCCTCTCTGACTTTGAACCCAACCCCTCATCCTGGGAAGCAAAAGCCTAGTGAGGGAGTGGGGCGCAGCGAACCAAGCTTTGATTTGGCGGTTTGCATGTGAGAAATGTCCTATCCTCTGAGGTCTGACTTGGGGTTTTTTGTTTGCTTGTTTTTTTGAGTTGGAGTCTCACTCTGTCGCCCAGACTGGAGTGCAGTGGCCGCTCCCGGCCACCGCAGCCTCGACCTGCTGGGCTCCGGCGATCCTTCCGCCTCCGCCTTCCGAGTAGCCGGAATTACAGGCATGCGCTACCACGCCCGGCTGATTTTTTGATTTATTGTAGAGATGAGGTCTCGCTGCCCAGGCGGGTCTCGAACCCGCGGGCTCAGGCAATCCACTCACCTCAGCCTCCCAAAGGCGGGTGATTACAGGCTGAGCCACCGAGCCCGGCTTGACTTGGGGTTTTGACCAAAACGTGCAGAAGTGGGAAGGGGTGAGGGGACACTGGCCATGACACAGTAGCCACAATGTTGCTGGCATATTTTTGTGAAACTGGATTGACCCACTCTGGACAGTGGGCATGGCGGGGATTTAGGGGACATAAGACTTGTTTATCTTATCCTCTTATTGACACATGAGCACCTTCCTCAGCCATTAACCTTTTCCTCCTCTTACTCCCCTCTGTCCTTCCCTTGAAAGCAAACATCCCTTGGCTCATGTCACAACTGGGGCCAGACATTCTAAAACCCCAGCACTGAAACCAAGCTCACAAAACAGAAGAAAATGAAGCTTTACCTGCAATATTAAGGAATGAAACCAGGCGCCGTGGCTCTCGCCTGTATCCCAACACTTTGGTAGGCTGAGGTGGGAGGATCTCTCAAGACCAGGAGTTGGAGACCAGCCTGGGCAACAGAGCAAGACCTTATCTCCACAAAAATAAAATTAAATCAGCAGAGTGTGGTGGCACACACCTAGTCCTTAGCTACTTGGGAGACTGAGGCAGGAGCCCAGGCGCTTGAGGCTACAGTGAGCTAAGATTGCGCCACTGCACTCCAGCCTGGAAGACAGAGGGAGACCTTGCCGCAAAGTAAATAAATAAATGGAAGGAAGGAAGGAAGGAAGGGAGGGAGGGAGGGAGGAATTGCTTTACAATGTGAGTCATTACAGCTTCACTGATTCAACAAATATCTGCAGAGCTCCTACTGTGCGCCAGGCATTCTTCTAGGCACAAGAAAATCAGCAATGAATAAAACCCCTGCCGGTGGAGTTCACATTCTAGTGAGCACCTGTCACCACGTAGTTCCTGGTCCTGTGTCCCCCTCCGATAAATTGCAGCATCCTGGCAACCTCACAGAGCAATATGCAAATAAGATCTTAACAAGAGGCCTAATAGGATGGACCCAAACGAGCACAGCTGCCCTGTCCCTTGCGCTTATGTTTTCATTGTCTTTCTATTTCCACGCCACATGTTTTATTGGCTCTGCTGCAGTCGGGTAAGGGACAGTGGCAGCGCCCAAGGCCATCTCACAGGAGCATGCCAGCCGAGTACCAACAGTGCATTCGTTAAGCAAACCCAGATGCACTGCAGTCGCCTTGACGCTCCTTAATAGGCCTCTGACACATTCTGGGTGGGAGGTTTTTTTAAATTATTATTATTTTATCTTTGATTCGGGGACTCATGTGCAGCATAGGAGGATTGGGTGATGGTGAGGCTTGGGTTTCCGTTGACCCATCACCCAGGTGGTGGATGTGATACCCAGTGGGGGTTTCCAGGCTTTATCCCCCTCCTCCCTTCCCCCACAGGAGTGCCCTGGTGTTTTGTTCCCATTCTTGTGCTCGTGTCTGATGTTTAGCTCCTCCTTATTTGGGAGAAAATATGGTGTTCATTTTTCTGTTTCTGTGATAATTTTTACAGGATGATGGTCTCCGACTGCATCCACGTTGCCACAAAGGACGTGATTTTGTTCTTTGTTGTAACTGCACGGTATTCCATGGTGTATATGGATTTCCTTATCCAGTCCACCATTGATGGACACTTCGATTGGTTCCATGTTTTGCTCTTATGAATAATGTTGCAGTAAACATGCGTGTGCAGGCGTCTTTTTGGTGGGATGATGTGTGTTCCTCTGGTTCCCCCCAGTAGTGGGATGGCTGGGGTCGAGTGGTAAGTCTATTTTTAGTTCCTTGAGAAATCTCCAAACTGCTTTCCAGGGGTTGAACTACCTTGTATGCCCACCATCAATATATGAGCGTTCCCTTTTCTCTGCATCCTTGGCAACATCTGTGTTGTTGTTGTTGTTTGAGTTGCAGTCTCACTCTGTCGCCCAGGCTGGAGTGCAGTGCACGATCACAGCTTACTGCAGCCTCGACCTCCTGTACTCAGGTGATCCTTCTGCCTCAGCCTCCCAAGTAGCTGGGACAACAGGCGCACACCACCACACCTGGCTAACTTTTTAATTTCTTTTTTTTGTAGAGACAAGGTCTCACTTTGTTGCCTAGGCTGGTCTCAAACTCCTGGGTTTAAGCAATCCTCACCCTAGCCTTCCAAAGTGCTGGGATTAGAGGCATGAGCCCCCATGTCCAGCCCTTGACGTTTTTTAATTTTATTTATTTATTTATTTTTGAGTTGGAGTCTCACTCTTTCGCCCAGACTGGAGTGCAGTGGCCGCTCCCAGCCACCGCAGCCTCGACCTGCTGGGCTCCGGCAACCCTTCTGCCTCAGGCTTCCAAGTAGCCGGAATTACAGGCATACGCTACCACGCCCAGCTGATTTTTTTATTTATTGTAGAGATGAGGTCTCACTGCCCAGGCGGGTCTCGAACCCACGGCTCAGGCAATCCACTCACCTCAGCCTCCCAAAGGCGCGAGATTACAGGCTGAGCCACCGAGCCCAGCTGCCCTTGACGTTTTAATAAAAGCCATCCTGACTGGTATCTCACTGTGGCTTTGATTTGCATTTCTGTGACGATTGGTGATGTTGAACATTTTTCATGTTTGTTGGCCGCTTGCGTGTCTTCCCTTTGAGAAGTGTCTGTTCAAGTCTTTTGTCCTCTTGTAGAAGTTCTGAGGCTGTCATGGCCAGGTGCTCCCCCAAGGGCAATGAAGCATCTCTGAGTGTCATCCATCAGAATGGCATTCCTCCTATGGACAGCCACATGCCAGACAGCTCGTGCGTCATACGGATCCCTGCTCCCTACTCCCTGTTCCCACTACACCTCTCCTCTGGCACCCAGCGTGGCCCAAGTCAGCACTGACCAATGCTGCAGGTGGGGAAAATGTATCCCCCAGCACTTGTGGCTTTCTTCATTCATTTGCCAAAGGGTGGCCTGGATCTTTCGGTTTCACTAGAGTTCTTTCTCTTTCGTAACATTAAAGATGTCTCCAGGCCAGGCACAATGGTTCACGCCTCTAATCCCAGCACTTTGGGAGGCCGAGGCAGGAAGATCGCTTAAGCCTGAGAGCTTGAGATCAGCCAGGGTAACATGAGCCCTTGTCTCTACAAAAATAAAATTTAAATTTAAAAAATTAGCCAGGTGTAGTGGTGCATGCTTGTAGCCCAGCTACTCAGAAGGCTGAGACAGAAGGATCGCCCAAGCCCAGGAGGTTGAGTCTGCAGTGAGTTGCAAGCATGCTGCTGCACTCCAGCCTGGGCAACAGAGTGAGACCCCAATTCAAAAATAATAATAATAAAATAAATGTCCCCCAGGGCAAAGCTGAAGGACATAGAATACTACTCACTCATGCACTCATGCCACCTTAAAGACATCTTTCTAGAATGGTCCTGAACCAGTACCCCCACATGTTGGTCCTCCCCTACCTCAGGGTAAGTGCTCCCCTACAAGCAGCGGTTAATATCCAGAGAGACCCCCACAGCCTCGCCTTCTACCTTCTTCATTTAGTTTGGTCCTGACCACTGTTGCCAAATTTTTGGTCCCACAATTCCTACCACAGGTGATGGAGTCAGCCTCCCCGGGGAATACTTACTATAAACATGAAAAGGATCTTAAGTTATTAACACAAATAATAAAATAAGACCAATCACAGCAAAAAAAAATTGGCAAATGAATAGATTAACTGTGTCATGTTGAAACACACACACACACACACACACACACACACACACACACACACATACACACACACATTCTCTCTCTCTCAGTCCTTTCTCTGACAAAAACAACTAGAAACATAAAAGTGAATGTCCTGTGTGTGTTCTAGGGTGAAACCAGTACCGTTGACAGAGAAAGCACTTTAAGAGCTAGCATGGAAGGCAAGAAGCCCGTCAAACAATCCCATTCAGAGCACAGCGGGCAAGGCTCCTTCATATGCTGTCATGGGCCAGGCCTCAGACACAGACATGATCACACATGCGTGTGACAGGAGGGAGGCGACAGCACATCTCAGCACCCTCGCAGGAGGACAGGGGTGGGAAAGGACATGCTGGGAAGTCGCATGGGTAGAAGTGTGGGCAGGAAGTCACAGGAGGCAGATCACTGGGGATAACAACAGGTGCTCAAAGGACAGAAAAGTCCAGCTTCCTCTAAGGAGACAGGCCTTTGTTGAACTGGGTGGATGTGTCCCTTGGGGCCAGAGTGCAATTGCTCAGGACGGTGGAGCAGAGGCTAAGACTGCAAGGGGGGAGAGCAGGGAAGGAGGATCTTCTGGTGTGAGTTCAGGAGGGCAGGGGAAAGGCCAGGGTCTGGCAGGTAGCAAGATTTGTAGAACACCAAATCCCTATGGGGACTGGCTCTTCTGCCTGGGATGCAGAAAACTAGAAAGAGCGCTGTTCCCACCTAAACGGCAAGAAAAAAGTGGATAATCCACACAACTGCTCACTTTTCTTGAGCCTATCGGGAGCCATATTGCAGCTGAGTAATCTGAAATCTAAGAAAGGCCTGGAGCCTCCAGGGAGAGATGGGCGCCCGCAGGGCAGAGCGCAGAGGAAGAAACTCCAAGCACCACCTTTAGAGACAGGGTCTTTCTCTGTCACCCAGGCCAGAGTGCAGTGGTGCGATCATAGCTCACTATAGCCTCAAACTCCTAAGCTCAAGCCATGCTCCTGCCTCAGCCTCCTGAGTAGCTGGGACCACAGGCATATACAACCATGAACCATGTCCGTCTCTTTTTTTTTTCTTTTAGAGACAGGGATCTTGCTATGTCACCTAGGCTCATCTTGAACTCCTGGCCTCAAGTAATGCTCCTACCTCAGCCTCCCAAAACTATTCCAGGAGTGAGCCACTGCACCAGCCTCAACTAACTTTATGAGTGAATTGGCAAAGACTGAGTGTGGGAGAATGTGAGTAAAGACATTCTGGGAGCTGCACAAGCAAGGGAAGCTCTTAGGCTCTTCCCTGTGGGTCTCTGTTAGACACTCACAAAAATAATCGCAGGTTGGGTAGGCGACCTGAGAAATCCTTCCTAAAGGCGCAGGCCCGGAAAGGGGGTGCCCTGGTACTTCAGGAAAGGTACAAAGCCCCCTCAAACCTTTTATCTCCAGGGGGAAAAAAGCCTTAAGCAGCTGGGGAAGGGCAGTTAACCCGGCTATTCCTAGGGCACAGGTAAAGACCCATTATAGCTAGGAGAAAGAAAAAGAAAACAATGAGTTTGTCTGCCCCTGGGATAGGGACAACAACCAACCTGGACCCAGACCCTTAGCGCTCTTTCACAGCTGGAGAGGAGAAGGGTCACTGAGAAAGCTCCATCCCTGAGACCCAAGGACACAGGCCTGCCCGAGACTGGGCTAGACCAGGCCAATAGGAAGAAGCAACAGAAGCCCACCACCAGTGGAGGACAACTGTAGAGACAGATCACCTAAGACACAAGCCAAGAGACAAAGTAGAAAGCTGAGGGTGCGCGAAAGCATTGAGAAAAACCTCTCAACAACCAGCACCCACTCTAAGCACAAGGCAACACTTAAGGAAAGTAAAGCAGCAGAAAAGATATGCCCATTAAATGGCATGAAAATGACTTACCTTAGTCTCCACTGTCCTATGTATAATACCTGGCATTCAGTTTAAAAAGTTATGAGACACACCCAAGAACACAACAAGAATGCCCCACTCTAAAGAAACGAAGCAGCTGGGCTTGGTGGCTCAGCCTGTAATCCCGCGCCTTTGGGAGGCTGAGGTGAGTGGATTGCCTGAGCCCACGGGTTCGAGACCTGCCTGGGCAGCGAGACCTCATCTCTACAATAAATCAAAAAATCAGCGGGGCGTGGTAGCGCATGCCTGTAATTCTGGCTACTTGGAAGGCTGAGGTGGAAGGATCACCAGAGCCCAGCAGATCGAGGCTGCGGTGGCCAGGGGAGGCCACTGCACTCCAGTCTGTGTGACAGAGTGAGACTCCAACTCAAAAAAAAAAAAGAAACAAAGAAACAAAGCAATCAATAGAATCAGATTCAGAGATAATCCAGATATTGGAATAATCAGACAAGAAATGCAAAATAATTATGATTAACATGTTGAATACAGGCTGGGCACAGTGGCTCAAGCCTGTAATCCCAGCACTTCAGGAGGCCGAAGTGAGAGGATCGCCTGAGACCAGAGGTTCAAGACCAGCCTGGGCAACTTGGCAAGACCTCTCTACAGTAAATCAAAAACTTAGCTGGGCATGGTGGCTCATGCCTGTAGTTTTAGCTACCTGGAAGCTTGAGGCGGAAGGACTGCCTGAACCCAGCAAGTCGAGGCTGTGGTGGTCATGAGCATGCCTCTGCACTCCAGCCTGAGCAACAGAGTGAGAATCCAACTCAAAAAAAAAAAAAAAAAAAGTTGAATGCTCTAGTAGAAAAGATAGATGACATGCATGAACAGATAGGAAATTCCAGTAGAGAGAATGGAAACTACAAGAAATAGTAAAATGCAAATGCTAGAAATAAAACCACAGTAAGAGAGATGAAGAATGTTCAATGAACTCATCAGATTTGCATGGTCAAGGAAAGAATTAGTAAACTTGAACATAAATCCATAGAAATTATCCAAACTGAAAAACACACACACAAAAGAAAAGACTGAAAAACTTTAAAAGTATATAGCATCCAGCCGGGCTCGGTGGCTCAGCCTGTAATCCCACGCCTTTGGGAGGCTGAGGTGAGTGGATTGCCTGAGCCTGCGGGTTCGAGACCCGCCTGGGCAACTTGGCGAGACCTCATCTCTACAGTAAATGAAAAAAATTAGCTGGGTGTGGTAGCGCGCACCTGTAGTTCCAGCTGCTTGGAAGGCTGAGGCGGAAGGATCGCCAGAGCCCAACAGGTTGAGGCTGCAGTGGCCGGGAGCGGCCACTGCACTCCAGTCTGGGCGACTGAGTGAGACTCCAACTCAAAAAAAAAAAAAAAATTAGCTGGGTGTGGTAGTGCGCCCCTGTAGTTCCAGCTACTTTGAAGGCTGATGTGGAAGGCTAGCCTGAGCCCAGCAGGTCGAGGTTGTGGTGGCCAGGAGCGTGCCACTGCACTCCAATCTGGGCGACAGAGTGAGACTCCAACTCAAAAAAAACAAAAAACAAAAAACAAGAATGTAGCATCCAAGTGCTGTGGTGCAGTATCAAATGGTTTAATATATTTGTCACTGAAATTCCAGAAAGGAAAAGAGAGAAATAAGAAGTATTTGAAGAGGTAACGGATGAAAATTTTTTAAAAACAATAAAAGGTATCAAATCACAGGTCTAAGAATACACCTTATATTCAAACTGCTGAAAACCAAAATAAAGAGAAAATTTTAAAGGTTTTTTTTTTTTTCTTTTCTTTTCTTTTTTTTTTTTTTTGAGTTGGAGTCTCACTCTGTCGCCCAGACTGGAGTGCAGTGGCCGCTCCCGGCCACCGCAGCTTCGACCTGCTGGGCTCCGGTGATCCTTCCGCCTCAGCCTTCCAAGTAGCTGGAACTACAAGTGCACACTACCACGCCCGGCTAATTTTTGATTTATTGTAGAGATGAGGTCTCACCAAGTTGCCCAGGCGGGTCTCGAACCCGCGGGCTCAGGCAATCCACTCACCTCAGCCTCCCAAGGCGCAGGATTACAAGCTGAGCCACCGAGCCTGGCTTTAGAGGTAATTTTACATACAGAGGAATAAAGATAAGAATTATAGCAGATGTTTCATCAGAGACTATGTAAGCCAGAAAAAAAGAGAATGATGTGTATTAAACATAGGGGAGGTGGAATTGTCACCTCAGAGTTCTTAGCCATTAAAATATGTTTCACAAATGAAGGAGAAATAATAAATTCTTCAGACAAATAAAAACTGAGAGAATTGAAATATCAGTAGTTCACTCTGATAAGAAATGTTAAAGCCAGTTCTTCAGGCAGAAGGAATATGATACAATACCAAACAGAAATTGGAATCTATACAAAGCAGTTAAGATCTCCAGAAAAAGTTAAAGTAAATACATGGGAGTTTTTCTTATTTTTAATCATTCTAAAAGAAAATTGACTGTCTAAAGCAAAAATTGCAGCAATGCGTGGGAGTTTATATTATAAGAGTAAAATGGATGACAATAGTCTAAAAGTTGGAAGGGAAGATCTGGGACTATATGACTATAAGGTATTTACATTATACTTGAATCAGTATATTATTTGGGGATAGGCTGTGGTTAATTAAATATGTATAATTTAAGACCTAGGACAACATAAAAAATTTTAAGATATAAATAACAATCCAATCCAATAGTGGAGACAAAAACAAATGGTGAAAAATTCTCAATTAGTCCAAAAGCAAAAAGAAGGAAAATTAGCCGGGCTCGGTGGCTCAGCCTGTAATCCGCGCCCTTGGGAGGCTGAGGTGAGTGGATTGCCTGAGCCCTCAAGTTTGAGACCCGCCTGGGCAACTTGGCGAGACCTCATCTCTACAATAAATCAAAAAACTAGCCAGGTGTGGTAGCGCGTGCCTGTAGTTCCATCTACTTGGAAGGCTGAGGCGAAAGGATCGCCGGAGCCCAGCAGGTCGAGGCTGCGGTAGCCGGGAGCAGCCACTGCACTCCAGTCTGGGTGACAGAGTGAGACTCCAACTCAAAAAAAAAAAGAATGTTACTTAAAGGGGTCAACGAGAAGATAATAAACCTAAATTTGTAGTGCCTAACAACAGAGCTTCCACAAACATAAGGTAAAAACTAATAGAACTGAAAAGAGAAATAGTAAAATCCACAACATAGTTGGAGGCAATAATTAAGCTACAAAACGAGTAGGTAGAAAATCAGTAAAGATATAAAAGATCTGGCCAGGCTCAGTGGCTCAGCCTGTAATCCCAGCACTTTGGGAGGCTGAAGTGAGCGGATGGCCTGAGCCCATGGGTTTGAGACCAGCCTGGGCAACTTGGCGAGACCTCGTCTCTACAATAAAATAAAAGACAACTGGGCTTGGTAGTGCGCATCTGTAGTTCCCACTACTCGGAAGGCTAAGACAGAAGGATCGCTGGAGTCCAGAAGGTCAATGCTGGGGTGGCCGTGAGCGTGCGTGCCACTGCACTTCAGCCTGGGCAAAGGAGTGAGACTCAACTCAAAAAAAAAAAAAAGATATAAAAGACCTAAATATCACTATTAATGAACTTGACCTAACTGAATTTATAGACCATTCATTCCACCCAACAATAGCAGACTTCACATTCTTTTCAAGTATACATGAAACACTCACCAAGAAAGGCCATAATGGGGGATATAAAACAAGCCTCAACAATTTTGAAAGAATTAAAATTATGCAAAGTGTATTTTCTGACCAAAATAGAGTTAAAGTTAGAACAGCAAAAAGATGCTTGGAAAATCCCCAGGTATTTGGAAATTAAGTATCTAATGGGTGCATTTGTGTTAGGTTGTTATTGTTTGGTGTGAGATATAACCTTCCCATTCCACAAAAATCCTTAGTAAAATATGTAGTTTACTAATCCTCCCACCCAGGAGTTGCCAAACTGTGGCTTATGGGACAATCTGGCTCTTGGCCTGCAATCTAAGAATGGTATTTACAAGTACAAGGCTTGTAAAGAAAAAAGGAGTAGCCTGAACCTAAAACAGCCTAAAATATCTACCAACCCCTGTTTTAGCCTCATAAATTGTTTGCGCCTCTATTTTCCAAAAAAATTCATGATACACATTGGTGTTAATTCTTTAAATGTTTGATAAATTTCACCAGAAAAGCCCTCTGGACAAGTTTTTAATTATAAAAGCAGTTTTCTGAATATAGAACTATTCAGAGTTTTTATTTCTTCTCTTGTCAGCTCTGCTAATTTATCCCTTTGTGTTAAAGTTTCCACCTGGTATTATTTTCCTCCAACTTGAAGGATTTTCTTCATATATATATGTTCTTCATATATATATGTTCTATATATATATGTTCACATATATATATTCTTTTTTTTTTGAGTCTAAGTCTCACTCTGTCACTGGAGGGCAGTGGCAGGCTCACAGCCAGTGAAGCCATGACCTGTTGGACTCAAGCAATCCTTTCTCCTCAGCTTTCCAAGTAACTGGAAATACAGTTACATGCCACCATGCCTGGCTAATTTTTTTTTTTTTTTAATTTATTGTAGAGACAAGGTCTCACCAAATTGCCCAGGGTGGTCTCAAACCCGTGGACTCAGACAATCCTCTCACCTCAGCTTCCCAAAGTGCTGGAATTATAGGCTTGAGCCACTGCACCTGACCTCTGTCTAATATTTTATGTAATATATATTGCTGATGTTGAGTTCTATCAGTTTTGTTTTTTCAAAAATGCCTTTACTTCTCTTTCATCTTGAAGGATATTTTTTGCTGGATATAGAATTCTGGCGTGACCATTTTTTTTCTTGTATCACTTTTTAATTTTTATTTTGAGTCAGGGTCTCTAGCCGGGCTCGGTGGCTCAGCCTGTAATCCCAGCGCTTTGGGAGACTGAGGTAGGTGGATTGCCTGAGCCCGCGGGTTCAAGACCCGCCTGGGCAACTTGGAGAGACCTCATCTCTACAATAAATCAAAAAAAAATTAGCCAGGCGTGGTAGCGCGCACCTGTAGTTCCAGCTACTTGGAAGGCTGAGTGGAAGGATTGCTGGAACCCAGCAGGTCGAGGATGCAGTGGCTGGGAGTCAGGGTCTCACTCTGTCATCCAGGCAGAAGTACAGTGATACAATCATAACTCACTGCAACCTCAAAGTCCTGGGCTCAAAGGAACCCCTGCCTCAGCCTCCTGAGTAGCTGGGACTATCGATGCATACCACCATGCTGGGCCAACTTTTTTTTTAAGAGATGGAGTCTGGCTATGTTGCCTAGGGTGGTCTCAAACTCCTGAACCCAAGCAATCCTCTGGCCTCAGCCTCCTAAGTAGCTGCGCTTCCAGGTGTAAGCCAACACTTACTTTACAACACTTTAAAGATATCTACAACACTTTAAAGACATGTTGTAAAGTGTTGTTACTTTATAACACTTTAAAGGTATTGTTCTACTGTCTTCTGGTTTTCATTATTCCCGATGAGAAATTGGTATTCATCCTTACCTCTGTTTTCTGTAAGTAATTAGTACTTCTTCCAGCTGCTTTTATAATTTTTCTCTTTATCATTAGGTTTTAGCTATTTATATAATGTGTCTTGGTGTGGTTTTCTTTGTACTTATTCAGCATGGGGTTTGTTGAGATCTTGGATATTTGAGTTGAGAGCTTCCATCAAATTTGAAAATTGTTTAGACTTTATTTTTTTCCAATATGTTCCTGCCACATATACACTCCTCTCTTTCTGGAACATGTAACCTTACAGGTCACTGCATTTGGGGGCTTCCTTTAGGATACTGTCTATTGCCATGTGTGCGTGTTCACAGATATTTTCCTCTGCAATGCAGAGTCAACGTGCTATTAAGCCTATTCAGTAAATTTTTCATTCTGGATATTATGTTCTTCGTTTCTAGAAAAATACACTTTGGCTCTTTTTTAGATTCCATATTGCTCTTCTCATGTTCATGTTTTCCTTTAAATCCTTGAACATCTTTATACTAGTTCTTACAAAGGGCATGTGTCCTGATTCCATAATCTCTGCCAGTTACAGATCTAGTTCCTGTAATTGACTTCCTGCTGGTCTAGGTTGTTTTCCTGCTTCTGAGCATGCTTAGTCATTTTTGATGGCATACATTTGGACATTGAGAAGGTTACACATGAAAAAGTGCTCAGCCTCACTCATCATCAGAGAAATGCAAATCAAAACCACATTGAGATACCACCTAAACCCTGTAAGAATGGCCATCATTAATAAAACAAACAACAGATGCTGGCAAGGATGTAGAGAAAAAGGAATGCTTCTTACACTGCCGGTGGGAATGCAAACTTGTACAACCTCTTTGCAAAACAGTGTGGCAATTTCTGAAAGAACTAGAAATTGATCTTCCATATGACCCAGCAATTCCCCTATTGGGAATATAGCCAGAGAAACTCAAATTATTCTACAAAAAAGATACCTCCATACGTATGTTTGTTGCAGTCTATTCACAATAGCAAAAATTTGGAACCATGTTGCCCATCAAAGATGGACTGGATTAAAAAAATGTGGTACAGATACACAATGGAATATTATGCAGCCATAAAGAAGGACAAATATATGGACTTTGCAGCAACCTGAGTGGATTTGGAGTCGATCATACTCAGTGATTTATCACAAAGAACAGAGTTCCATATGTTCTCACTCATAAGAGGAACTTGCTGTAATGCTAGGTTCAATTACAATGCTATAAAAAAGCAATTGGCAGTAGTGGGAAATTGTCAGGGGAGGGGAGTAGGATTGGCAGTTGAGGGAAACTGCTAGGGGAGGGAGGGGCATACCTCATCAACAAGGGTACCTGTATGATCAATGTTTATATACCTAATCCTGAATTGTACCCCACATCTTTATAATAAAAATTTTTTTTTTTTAAAGAGAACATTACGGCCGGGCTCGGTGGCTCAGCCTGTAATCCCAGCACTTTGGGAGGCCGAGGTGAGTGGATTGCCTGAGCCCGCGGGTTCAAGACCCACCTGGGCAACTTGACGAGACCTCATCTCTACAACAAAACAAAAAATTAGCCGGGCGTGGTAGCGCGCGCCTGTAGTTCCAGCTACTTGGAGGGCTGAGGCAGAAGGATCGCCGGAGCCCAGCAGGTCGAGGCTGCGGTGGCAGGAAGCGGCCACTGCACTCCAGTCTGGGCAACAGAGTGAGACTCCAACTCAAAAAAAAAAAGAGAACATTACATCACTGAGCCTCTAAATTTTGCATCTTTCTTAAAGAGTGTCAAGATTGGGAGCTTGGGGATCAGAGAGTTGAGGGGATCAGGTAATTGAGTTACTTACAAACTAAATTTGTCCAAGGTTTGTCTCTGTGCTTTGTTGGGGTGGGTCGAGAGTAGTGGTTCTAAATTGAGTGTGATTTTGTCCCCACTCCCACCCTGAGGATATTGGCAATCTCTGGAGACATTTTTGGTAGTCGCAACCAGGAAGGTGTTACTGGCATCTAGTAGGCAAAGGCCAGGGATGCTGCCATACACTCTACAATGCACAGGATAGGTGCTCCTCCCACCCCCCGCAGCCAAGAATTACCCTCCCCCTTAATACACGCGCACACACACACACACACACACACACACACACACAACACAATATCCACAGTACCAAGGTTGAGAAGCCCTGGTCTAGAGTACCTTTACCCAAAGGCCAGTTTTACCTGATGTAATGGGCTGAACGTTTGTCCTTCCCCCCCAAATTTATATGTTGAAATCTTGACTCCCAATGTGATGAAATTAGGAGGCGGGGCCTTTGGGAGGTAATTCGGCCATGAGAGTAGAGCCGTTTTGAATGGGATCAGTGCCCTTATAAAAGGGACCGTGGGAGAACTCTTTTGTCCTCTTCCTGCCATGTGAGAACATCATGAGAAGTTGGCAGTCTGCAATCAGAAGTGGGTCCTCCCGGGAAGGGGACCACACTGGCATCCTGATCCCAGACTTCCAGCCTCCAGAACTGTAAAGAATACATTTCCATTGCTTATAAGCCACCCAGCCTGTGATACTTTGTTATAGCAGCCCAAATGAAGATACCCTACTCCTAAGCTCTCTACTGAGTGCTCTGGAAATTCCACAAGGTCTCTCCCCACTCCACTCTGGCTAGTTGGAGCTTGAACACCTTCCAACCTGACGTAGGTTCTGGAATTGGTCAGCAAATGACTTCCTAGTAGTGTTTTTCCAATAGTTGTTCTTCACCTGGCATCATGGAGTCTTACCCCACGCATGTACAGTTTTCTCTTTGGCTAAAATTCAAGGAACCCCCCTGCAAATTGCCAGATCTCCTTGTTTCATAGAGTACTCTGCCCACAAGCTCCCTCATCTCCAGCACTGTGTCCATAAGCTCCAGCTGCTTCAGCCTCACTGACCTTCTACCCTTAACCCGTCAGCTAATCGAGGACCCCAGTTCTGTTGGGCGCCCCTCCCCGTGCCTTGTCTGTGCCTCTGGGCAGAGAGCCTGAGTGATCAAAGGGTTTCTCAAGTGTCTCTCCCACTTCTGCATATCTTACAAGCCAAGGCCTTCACTGCCTTTGTTCCTGATTATCTTCTCAAGGATGTTTGTACAGTGAACAGCCTTGAAAGATAGAGACAGTGGAGGGAAGGGCAGGTGTGTGTACTGTCCGATGTTGGAAAGATATCGTCTTCCTCCAGAACAAAGAGCAAGTAGGCAGGCTGCCTGCTTTGGATGATTCTGGCTCCCTAAATTCTGGGCTTCCGCTCCTTTTTTTTTTTTTTTTTGAGTCTGGGTCTCACTCTGTCTCCCAGGCGGGAGAGCAGTGACACACTCACAGCTACCGCAGCCCCCACCTGCTGGGCTCAGGTGATTCTTCCACCTCTCAGCCTTCCAAGTAGCTGGGACTACAGGCACACACCACCAAGTCCGGCTAATTGTTTTATATATTGTAGAGACGAGGTCTTGACACGTTGCCCAGGCTGGCCTCGAACCCATGGGTTCAGGCAACCCTCTCGTCTCTGCCTCCCAAAGTGCTGGGATCACTGGTGTGCCAGCCAGGCTCCCCTTCTGTAATCCAGACTACTATGTGTGCACATGCAACCTGACTTCTTCACGTTGCCCACTGGGGACTGGGCCTCAAGGAACAAGTGTCTGTACTCTGGACGCTGCTATTGCTTGAGTAATAAAGCCCTTTGTCTCTGACTTTCGTCTTCTGCCAACATCCAAGGTAGCAAACTAACCTGTTAGCTTGCAAATGAGGTAAAATCTAAGACGCCTTCGCGATTCTATTATGGGCTAGGCTCTGATGTGTACCCCAAACAAAAGGTGTACCCCAAACAAAAGAGAGACCATAAATTGCCCTTCTACAGACTACAGTGTAGTGTGAGAGACAAAGGTGTTAAAAGATAAGCAAACATATGATTTTTTTTCTTAAGAGACAGGGTGTCCCTCTGTCACCCAGGCTATAGCTGGAACTACAGTCACATACCACCAAGTCCAGCTAATTTTTTTAAAATGTATCTTTTGTAGAGATAGGGTCTCTCTATGTTGTCCAGGCTGGTCTTGAACTCCCAGCCTCAAGTGATCCTCCTGCCTCAGCCTCCCAAAATGCTGAGATTACAGGTATGAGCCACTACACCTAGCCCAAACACATAATTTTTAAATGGCAACAAATATCAAGAAAAAAATAAGAAAATTACAAGTGAGGATGACAAGGGGGACAATTTTAGATTAAGTGGTTAGAAGAGGCCTCACCGAACAGGAGATATTTCAACTGAGCCTGAAGGATGAGGAAAAGAAGACACATTGACAAGCAAGGGAAAGAGTCTTTCAGGTAGAAGGAACAGCATCTGCAAATGTCCCGAGGCAGCAAAGAGCTCAGCACATTTGAAGAACTGAAAGAAGATCATCATGACTAAAGTGCCGTGAGCACATAAATTAATAGGCGAGGTCCAAACTGGAGATCTCAAGCCTGGCTGTACCTTAGAATATACCCTAGAAACTTGTGGAAAATATCAGTGCCCCAGGCCTATCCCAGGCCAATTAACCAGAATGTTTAAGAGTGGAGCTCGGCCTGGCTCGGTGGCTCAGCCTATAATCCCAGCGCTTTGGGAGGCTGAGGCGATGGATTGCCTTAGCCTGTGGGTTCGAGACCCGCCCGGCCAACTTGGCAAGACCTCATCTCTACAATAAACCAAAAATTAGCCGGGCTGATAGTGCACACCTGACGTTCTGACTACCTGGTAGGCTGAGGCAGAAGAATCACCGGAGCCCAGTAGGTCAAGGCTGCGATGGCCGGGAGCATGCCACTGCACTCCAGTTTGGACGACAGAGTGAGACGCCAACTCAAAAAAAAAGAGTGGAGCTCAGCCGCTGATCATTATTAAAATACTCCCAGGTGATTCTGATGTCCACTGATCTTACTTTCAAGGACTACTGGTCTTGACCTTGAGGACCACTGATCTTGAGATGGAAGAGCCTCGTAGAAGTCTGAGTTTTACTGAGGAGTTTGGGTTTGAATTGAAGTGTAATAAAAAGCCATTGAAGGGATTTAAGCATAGAAAAGAAACTTGATTTATTTTTTGTAGGATCTCTGGCTGCTATGAGAAGGACGGATCAGAGGAGAGCAGTGGTGGGAGCAAGGAGGTGAGTCGGGAAGGTATTGAACTTGTCTAAGCAAGAGGTGATGAAGGAGGCGTGGACTAGGCCTGGGAAGCAAGCCTGGGTGAGTAGGGCAGGGGCAGATGCCAAGTACTATCTTTTTTTGTTGTTGGATTCTCATTCTGTTGCCCCAACGTAGAATGCAGTGACACAATCACAGCTACGGCAGCCTCAACCTCCTGGGCTCAGGCGATCCTTCCACGTCAGCCTCCCAAGTAGCTGGAACTACAGGGGCACACCACTACACCCAGCTAAGTTTTTTCGATTTATTGCAGAGACGAGGTCTGATTACGTTGCCCAGGCTGGTCTCAAACTCCTGGACTCAGACAATCCTTCCACCTCAGCCTCCCAAGTAGCTGGGACTACAGGAATATACCACCATGCCCAACTAACTTTTTTTGATTTATTATAGAGACGAGTTCTCAGTATAATGCCAGGCTGGTCTCAAACCCCTGGGTTCAGGCAGTCCTTTTGCCTCAGCCTCCTAAAATGCTTGGATTACAGGTGTGAGCCACTGCATCTGGCCACAAGTACTCTTTAATACCAGATTAAGAAAATTATATTTTGTCTTGTGGGTATTGGGGAAAGAAGACTAGTTACGAATCATGAGTTAGGATTCCATACAGATGATCGTAACAGAAAATAACTTTACAACTGGTAAACAGGTTTATTTTTCTCCCTAAACAAGGAAGCTAGAAGTGGCATCATTTGTTCAGCCATTCAACAAGGTCAAGAGCAACGTCTTCTTTATTCCTTCATGATTGCAAAAAAGGTTGCAGCAGCCCCTATGTAGCCAAGTTCAAGGCAGTAAGGAAGGAGGACAGGTGGCACCAGCCATGATTGTCTCTTTTAGCAGGCAATGACACATGTTCCTGGAGACCACCGCCATGTAATTTTCACTGGTTGTAATTATGGCTCCCTTTCCTAAAGAGCGAGTGGACAAGAAAGGATTTGGCTTTTTCTAGACTCTATCAGGCAAGACAGCAAGAACTGCTAGAGCTCTGAGCTGCAGAATAACATCGTCAAAGAGGGTTTTAGGAACATACAGCCCAGGATCAGCGGAGACAATGGGAAAGGAAGAATTAGAAATGAAGGTGTGTGAACAGGCAATTTCTGAAGTAAGTGGGAAGAGGGACTGGAACACCAGCAGCAGAAATCACGAAGGACTTTATTTATTTATTTATTTATTTATTTATTTATTTATTTATTTATTTATTTTTTGAGTTGGAGTCTCACTCTGTCACCCAGGCTGGAGGGCAGTGCCACTCTCCTGGTCACCGCAGCCCCGACCTGCTGGGCTCTGGCGATCCTTCCACCTCAGCCTTCCAAGTAGTCGAAACTACAGGTGCGCACTACCAAGCTCAGCAAATTTTTTTTTATTTTTTGTAGAGATGAGGTCTCACCAAGTTGCCCGGGTGGGTCTCAAACCTGCAGGCTCAGGCAGTCCTCTCACCTCAGCCTCCCAAAGTACTGGGATTATAGGCTGAGCCACTGAGCCCAGTTGAAGGATTTGATTGGCATAGAGATGTGTTTCTGAGCTTTTGTATAATTGTGTATTATTTCTACAAGAATAGAGACGTGTGTACACAGATGTGCATTTCTCTGTATTGCCTTCATTTCCCTCTGTGTCCATGATTGTCATTTTTCTTTCTTTCTTCTTCTTTTGTTTTTGTTTTGTTTTTTTGACTTGGGATCTCACTTTGTCTCCCAGGCTGGAGTGCAATGGCAAGATCACAGCTCACAGCAGCCTTGACTTTCTGGGCTCAGGTGATCCTTCTGCCTCAGCCTCCTGAGTAGCTAAGACTACAGGTGCATGCCACCATACCCAGCTAATTTTTTGTAGAGATGAGGCCTCGCTATGTTACCCAAGTTGGTCTCAAACTCCTGGGCTCAAGCAATCCTCCCACCTTGGCCTCCCAAAGGGCTGGGATTACAGGTGTCAGCCACTGCACCCAGTCCATGACTGTGTTGTTTACTCAGCAAATACTCGCTGAGGCCCTCCTTGTACAAGTCAAAGTGCTAGATGCTATGGGGAAACACAAGCATGAGTCAACCACAACCCTACCCTCAAGGAGATTATAGACCAGAAAGGGAGAAAACGTGTGTCCCCAAATCACTAAAAGGAAAGTTAATAAAATGGCAAATATCATGAGGTTGTGAAAGTTCAGAAGAGAACACTATCTGGGAGATGAAGAGTAGCTTCCGGGAGAATGTAGCATTCGACCTTGGTCTTAAAGAATTAATAGGAGTCGGGCACAGTGGCTCAACCCTGTAATCCCAACACTTTGGGAGGCCGAGGCGAGAGGATTGCCTGAGCCTACAGGTTCGAGACCAGTCTGGGCAACTTGGCGAGACCTCGTCTCTACGAAAAATCAGCCGGGCATGGTGGCGCGCGTCTGTATTCCAGCTACTTGGAAGGCTGAGGTGGAAGAATTGCCTGAGCCCAGCAGGTCGAGGCTGCGGTGACCATGAGCATGTCACTGCACTCCAGCCTGGGCAACAGAGTGAGACTCTGACTCAAAAAAAAAGACTGAATTTTGTTATGTAGACTAACAAGCACTTATTGGACTCCTACTAAGGAGTAGTGTGCTAGATCCTAAATTACTACACGCGATCGCGTGTCTGTGTTTTCATGCACGTGCGCCTGTTTGTGAGCACGTCTATGTTTTACTGCGTGTGCATAGCTGTGTCTCCACGTCTTAGCTTGCCGTCTTAGTGTGTACACTTATAGATAACACAGTGTGCAAGTGCCTGTGTGTGGCCAGCAGGTGGTGCCACAAAATCAGAACTAGCAAGGAAAATGCTACCTCTTCCAACCAAGAGGCATCCCAGATCCTATCAAGCCTTGGAGAGGTCATCAGGCCTTTGCAGATGCTAGGGATCAGTTTATCTGTTTCAGTCATAAGCATTATTCCCCACTGTATTCTCATACCTGGCCCAGTTCCTGACACATTCAAGATATTCAATCAATATGCACAGAATGATTCGATGGAATGCTCACAAGCCCCATCAGGAAAATGGGAGACGGAGAGAAAGAAATCAAGAGATCGAGAGAGATCAAAGAAAGATTGAGAGAGAACACGCAAGTGACCCAGGGGAAGGAGAAAAGTACAGAACAGAGAAGCTGGCCTCTCAGCAAAGACACCACAGGAAGTAGAATTTCAGTCAGGCCCATAGAAGTCACAGACAGAGGTCAGCAGGGAGACATAGGATAAAACAATAAACTCAGCCCTTGCTGTCTTCGCTAAGGCTTCCTGCTTCATAATGGGGCATCTGACCCTGATCCTTTATTTAGTGCCTAGTGAATACTAGGACTTGCAGGATATAATATCATCTCTGCCATATAGGAGTTTACGAACTAGGAAGAGAGACAAAGTTTATTAAAAAAATAACCAACTTGGCCGGGCACGGTGGCTCACGCCTATAATCTCAGCACTGTGAGAGGCAGAGGTGAGAGGATTGCCTGAGCCATGGGTTCGAGACGAGCCTGGGCAACTTGGCGAGCCCTCATCTCTACAATAAATCAAAAAATTAGCTGGGCGTGGTGGTGGGTGCCTGTAGTTCCAGCTACTTGGAAGGCTGAGGTTGAAGGATCACCTGAGCCCCGCAGGTCGAGGTTGCGGTGGCTGGGATTGTGCCATTGCACCTCCAGCCTGGGCGACAGTGAGACTTCCAACTCAAATAATAATAATTATAATAATAATAATAACCAACACAATCCTCTCTGCCTATTGCTGAGGAAGTTCCATCTCCCCCCACCTGAGAAGTGCTCTGTTATGGACAGAGTCACAAAGTCAGAGGAGGGTCCAGCTGGGTCCACTTGAGACCTTTTGATCCACAAGTCTCTGTCCCATGCCCCTCCGGTCCCTGCCACCTCCTCTCCAACACCTTTCCACCCTACAGCCCTAGGAGACTGTCTCTCTCTCCCTCATCAGCCTTACTGGGTTAACCCAAGACTTCACCCTTTTCAGAGCCCAAACTTGTGATCCCTTCCCCTTCCCCTCCACCTCCCCACCCCAGCGCAGACCCCTTCACCAGCCAGTCCAGAAGAAAGAAGGCCTCCGATTGCCCTGGTGACTCTTGCTCACGAGGCCGGGGCTGGGAATATGAGACAAAGTAAAGGTCTTGTTGCGTTTGCATCATGGCTGGGTCCCGCTGCTCTGTCCTCCATTGCCTCACTCCTTTCCCTGAGCTGCCAGTAGCATGTGGTGACGGATCTGTCATGCCATTGCCGGTCAAGACCTCCCCGTGGCCCTCTAAGGAAGTCCACAGACCTCAGTGTGGCACTCAGGGCCCTCTGCACAGTCAGTCTGTTCCAGCCTCTGCTCCCATGACGCCTCGGTGCCTGCTTGCACCCCACGCCCTCGGCTCCCCGGATGGACTCACACTTTCCATCGCCTGCGCCTTTGCTGAGGCTGCTTCTTTTCTCTGGAATGTCCTTCCCCAACTCTGCCAGACAAATGGCCACCGCCTTTCAAGGCCAACCTAAAATGCCACCCTCTTCCCAACCTATTGTGGCCTCTCCCTCCTCTCCTGGCATTTGTTATTCTCAGCTTCAATATCTTAGTGCTTTATTATTTGAATATCAGTTCCTTCTATTCAACTCTAAGCTCTGCAAGGGAAAAATCTGTTTCTTATTCACCAGTATCCAGCAACCCGTCTGACACGGAGTAGGTGCTCAAAAAATACAGAGGAGGCCAGGTGCAGTGGCTCATTCCTGTAATCCCAGAACTTTGGGAGGCCAAGGCAAAAGGATCATTTGAGCCCAGGAGTTTGACACCAGCCTGGGCAACACAGCAGAGACCTTATCTTTACAAAAAATTTTAAAATTAGCTGGGCACAGTGGTACACACCTGTAGTCCCAACTACTCAGGAAACTGAGATAGGAAGATCGCTTGAGCCCAAGAGTTCGAGGCTGTGGTGAGTTAGGATTGCACCACTGCACTCCAGCCTGGGCAACAGAGCAAGACCCAGTCTCTACAAAAATAAAAAAATACCTAAAAATTTTAAAAGCATACCAAAAAATGAAGTGTGACAGCTATGTTTGCTGTGAGTACATACGGCTATATCTCAATGCTATGAGACATTGGTCCAGAGAATTGTGAACTCCAAGGGGCACACATACTGATGCTCTCTCCAAGACAAGACAGAAATAACAGCTATGCTGAGCACCTCTTAGGTTCTAGGTGGCTCCTGGCCCCAACTGCATCCCCACCAGGTTCCCAGCCTCCTCAATCCTCAAGGACTGACCACGTAAAAAATTCTCGCCCAGGCTTGGTAATCCCAGCACTTGGGGAGGATGACGCAAGTGGATTGCCTGAGCCCGCAGGTTCGAGACCAGCCCGGGGTAACTTGGCAAGCCCTCATCTCTACAATAAACCAAAAATTAGCCGAGTGTGGTAGTGCACGTCTGCAGTTCTGGCTACTCGGAAAACTGAGGCGGAAGGATGGCCGGAGCCCCAGCCGGTTGAGGCTGCAGTGACCATGAGGGTGGCACTGCACTCTAGCCTGGGCAACGGAGTGAGACTCCAATTCAAAAAAATTAATTAATTAATAGAAAATTCTCTCCTTTCGCTCCCTCTCGACTCTGCCTTTTTCCTTCCTTCCTTCTTTCCTCGGCTATTCCTCAAAACCCTGTGGCTCCTGCCCACAGAACCCTGAAGAGAAAAGAGAAGAGCTGAGGGAACCCACCCCGTTCTGAGCACAATGATGAGGAAGTGATTATCAGAGGTCACTGTCCTGGTCAGTTCCTGTTTCTGGAGCAAAGACGCCAAAATCTGTTCCTTTTTTTTTTTGAGAAAAACATAGGGGTTTTGACTTCTGAAATTCCCAGAACCAACACTGTCACTGTGAGCTGGCTGTGTTTCTGTCTGCCTGTGTCTGTAGGAAAGATCTGCTGAGGCTCCCAGCCTGCTCCTCATCGGTGAGTGTCCAGGGGCAGCCTTGGAAA
Organism: Cephalopachus bancanus; assembly: GCA_027257055.1. NCBI lineage: Eukaryota > Metazoa > Chordata > Mammalia > Primates > Tarsiidae > Cephalopachus > Cephalopachus bancanus. The sequence continues at coordinate 10,641,624 of JAPVLO010000185.1, forward strand.
TGACACCTCATTCCCTGCCCCTCCCTAGTCCCGTAGACACCCACCAGGCCTGTCTGAGGAGGGGCAACCACATTAGGACAGGCTCGGGCCTCCTAATTCCTCCCAGGGCCTTGCAGGAGACTAATCCTCAGGGGAGACCCTCCCCAGGCCTAGGTCTGGCTACTCCGGAGCCCCTAGAAGTTAAGCTGACCACTTGAGCTCAGTGGATGTGGGTCAGTTTTGGGAAACTGGGTCCCTGCTCTGCGTCCTACCCTGGGGGCAAGCAGACACAGCCACACCATTCCTGCCCCCAGCCCTGAGCCCGGGGCACTACCTCCTGAGCCCAGTGCCACTGGAACAGCTGGACAGCACCACTTCAAATGCAGTCAGACCCTCCCGGAGCGCTGGGCTGAGAAACAAGGAGAATGGGGCGCAGAGGTGGGCTAGGGAAGCAGAGGCGTGTCAACCAAGACAAGACCAGAGCCTAGAGCCAGGGTAAGAGAGTGGAGGTTGGCATTAAGGATAGGATGGAGGCGTGAAGTTCAGACCGGACTTGGGGCAGCATTGGTGCCAGACCCTCTGGACTGGGCCTGCCTTGAGGTGGCAGGTAGAAGAGGGCAGGGCAGGGCAGGGCCTGGGTAGCAAGTTCTATGTGTATGCAGGAAGCAACAATTAGAGCTTTCTAGCCGGATCGGCATCTGGCCTGTATTTCCTCTGCTCTCTGTTTCTGTTTGTTCTGTGCCCTCCCAATCCCTCCCCCTTTCTTTCTTTTTAGTTATTTATTTTTGTTGAGTTGCCGTCTCACTCAGTCGCCCAGGCTGGAGTGCAGCGGCACGCATGCTCACGGCCACCCCAGGACTGACCTGCTGAACTCAGGTGATCCTTCCGCCTCAGCCTTCCAAGTAACCGGAACTACAGGCGCACGGCTAATTTTTTATTTATTGTTGAGATGAGGTCTTGCCAAGTTGCCCGGGCTGGTCTTAAACCCTAGGGCTCAGGCAATCCACTCGCCTCAGCCTCCCAAAGTGCTGGGATTACAGGCTGAGCCACCGAGCCCAGACTTTTTTTCTTTTTTTATTTTAAAGATGTGGGGTAGAATTCAGGATTAGGTATACAAGCGGTCATTGCACAGGTAAAGTTTGGGCCTTCCTTTGGTCCCCACTTTGCCTGGTTTGAGATCAGATACCCTTACTGATGTTGTGTCGTCCCCCCCATCCCATCATTCATTCATTTAACAAACATTTATTTGTTTGTTTACTTTTTTTTTTTTTTTTTTGAGTTGGAGTCTCACTCTGTCGCCCAGACTGGAGTGCAGTGGCCGCTCCCGGCCACCGCAGCCTCGACCTGCTGGGCTCCGGCAATCCTTCCGCCTCAGCCTTCCAAGTAGCTGGAACTACAGGCGCGCGCTACCACGCCCAGCTAATTTTTTGATTTACTGTAGAGATGAGGTCTCGCCAAGTTGCCCAGGCGGGTCTCAAACCTGCGGGCTCAGGCAATCCACTCATCTCAGCCTCCCAAAGCGCAGGATTACAGGCTGAGCCACCGAGCCCGGCTATGTTTACTTACTTTTTGAGTCAGAGTCTCACTCTGTCACCCAGGCTGGAGTGCAGTGGCCTGCTTATAGCCACTGCAGCCTCGACCTGCTGGACTCAGGTGATCCTTCCACCTACGCCTTCCAAGAAGCTGGGACTACAGGCATGCACCACCACGCCCAGCTAATTTTTCCTGATTTATTGTAGAGACAAGGACTCGCCAAGTTGCCCAGGCTGATCTCTAAACCGTGGGCTCAGGCAGTCCACTCACCTCAGCCTCCCAAAGTGCTGGGATTACAGGTGCGAGCCAGCGCACCTAGCCAACAAACATTTAAGTAGTGTCATTGCTATAAGGCAAGCACCCAGCTAGACAACAGATACTGTCAAACTGGGGAGACAGATTTATAAGCGAATATTCACGATCCAGAGTGAAGGGTCCAATAATGCATATGCTGTGGACGCAGACAGAGCAAGTAGGAGAGTCAAGGAAGAATTCACATACAATAGAAGACATCTGAGCTGGAAGCCAAACTCCCCAGCCCGGGAAGGAAGCAGGGCCTTCCGGGTTGGGGAAAAACAAAGGCAGGAGAGGGTGAGTGGCTGGGTCAGCAGTGGTGCGAGTTTAGGGAGGCAAAGCCTCTCAAAATGCCATTCTTGATTGGCAGTGGAGACGGAGGGAGGAGAGAGATTCTGGATCAAATCACCGCTGTTCCCCGCCCAGCGGTTGCCCTCCTAAGCAGAAAATATGACGGGCCCCAATCTAAGATCCTCTGTCCACCTTGACCCCGCCCCCTCATCTTGGGAGATGTTGTGTTTGCTTGTGTCCAGGGAAAGCTGGGAGCTTCCTCAAACTAAGCTGACCCCAAAAAGGTTTTTCTACCCCCTTCTCATGCCTTCACACCCCCATGTCGTCTGAGTCAGCTCTTAACTCAGACTCAGGTCACTACCGGGCTCAGGCCCTCATCCTCCTTGTTCTGCGTCCACCACCTGCACCTCCCACCCCCAGCCCTACAGGGGCTGTACCACCCTGCGGCCACAATGTCCTGAGGGGCCAGCCCTCCAGGCCAGTCCCTGCATGGCCCTCAATACCTGCGGTAAAGAAAGGCCTACACAGCAAGCCATCAGCCTAGAACACCGGGGACATCGAAGGCCAAGGTTTCCCAAAAGCGGAAGCAGAGACCTGAGGAGGTCTCACAGGCTGGTGCAGAGCCCATGTCCTCGGCATGCTCCCAGTTGGGCCCTGGCGTGTCATGCGCTCTCCCAGAAGCCAGGGCCTGATTCAGGATCAGCAGCCGGAGCCACGAGACAGCTCTGCAGATGGACGACCCAGGTGCCTTGTCAACTCTGGGGCCTGAGCTAGAGACGGGCAATGGAGCAGGCTGGGCCGCGAGCCTGCGCCCCGCCACGTGCTCCCCTTCTCGAGGTTTCCTCTGGAGTCCCCGATGCTGGCGGGAGCGCCCCCGGGGAAGAGGGCCGGGACGGGGCAGCCCTCGCCGGCGCCTGGATCGGGGCGCGCCCCCCAGCCCTTCCCTTAGACGCCCCCCGCGTCCCTCCCGGCCCGGCTGGGGGAGCCCCGCCCGTCCCGGGCCCGAGCGAGGCGCCGCGGGAGGAATTCCAGCCATTTCCTGCGCGCCGCGCGGTATGTGGCCTGCCCGCCGCCCGGCCGCATCGCGGGCCCGTCCCCAGCCGCGTCTGGCAGCTGCTCCGGCCCCGTTGCGCCGCTCGGGATTCCCGGCCGGCCGCCCCCTCAGCCCGGGCCGCCGCACCGGCCTTTCCGGCACCCGCGGGCCTGTGGGCCCCGTCGCGCGCCGGCTCCCCACCGCCCCGCGCGCACCCCCGGCCTCCCTCCCCACCCCCGCACGCGCCCCGGCCTCCCTCCCCTCCCCACCCCACCCCCTCACGCGCCCCGGCCTCCCTCCCCACCCCACCCCCGCACGCGCCCCGGCCTCCCTCCCCACCCCAGCCCCCGCGCCCGCGCGCGTCCCCGGCCTCCTTCCCCACCCCCGCGCGCGCGCCTCCGGCCTCCCTGTCCCCCTCCCCCCCGCGCCCCCTCCCGGGCCGCAGAGGAACAGCGGGGCGGCCAAAGCGCCCCCGGGCGCCTCCGCTTCTGCGTCTGAAACTAAAGGTGGCACTTGCTATGTCACCTTGGGCAAGTCCCTTGCCTTAGTTTTTCCATCTGTGAAATGGAAACCTTGGCAATGATGCCCGCCTCATCTGTGCTGCCCCGAGGTTAACTGAAAAAAGAAAAGGCTGGATAAACATGTCAACAGTATTTTCGTTTCTCTGGGTATCTACTGTCCTTTGCTCTCCACCCACCCTGCCCTTGGCCTCTTCTCCAGCCTGGTTTGCGAGGGGAGCAGTCAGAAAGGCTTCACAAGGAGTCAGGGCAGGTGGCTCTCCTGGGCCTGCCCAAGACTGCACCCCAAAACTGCGCCCTCGCACCGCTAAAAATAAATGCCAGAAGGTCTGAGCGTAGAGCAAGTATTGTCCTTTCCTCAATCACTAGGTTCTTGAAAGGCCCAGAGGACAGTTATTTACATTTTTTAGAGATGATGTCACCGCAGTCTGAGAGCAGCCAGACGCTGAGTGATTAGGGGAAGTTGAAAGCCTGGACAGCGGTGATGGGTTCGCACACGTGGACTCTACAGTCCTGGGCCTGCAAATAGGATCGTCCGCCACGTGCTCTCCGGGCTCCCCTTTCCAAGTACAGATTCCCCCCGAGACCGAACATTTTTCAGCCTTTAACTCTTCTGAGGAGCTGCGGAGGAAGCCATGAGAGCCAGAGCCCGGGGCGCCCTGGAGGGTGGGGTCCGCTTCCCCCGTCGCCCACACCTGCCTCACCCACGCCCACGACGCCGTAGATGCAAAGCTGCGTGGCGCTGGAAAGCCCCGGGTTTCACCAGGCCTAACCACTGGCTCTGCAGACGCAGCACCACAGAGCTGCCCTGCTTCTGTTTCCCCAGACTGCCCCTTGTTTGACTTTCGTAACTTCCATTCCAGCCAGAATCCCAAGGCCTTGCAGCGAGACGTGCACCCTCGTGCCCCACACCGGCCGCGTAAATCCAGGTGGAGGCAGGTCCAGAAACGCAGGCGCGGTAAATATCTCTGTCCAGCGGCTCCAGGGAAGCCCCTCTCCACCCACCCACCCGCCCCTGAGCCGGCACTTCCGGCCACCGCAGTGCTGCCAGCGGCTCTCCCCGCGGGGGGAGGAGCGGTCTTCATCAGTATCTGAGGCCTGACATCCTCTTCTCTGAGAGCCCGTGATGGCCCAGCCTGAGGGTCTGCCCCTCTGCTCAGAATCCGCCTCTCTTACATACTCGCTCTCCCTCTCCCTGGTATTTTTCTCCCAGGGACCTTGCACTGTGGCCAATTTTCAAGAAATGCTGACTCCTCTTTCTCGAGGGATGCTGCTTTGGGTTGGAAGGCAACAGCGTAAATCAGATTTTACAACTTAAAATCTGATTCTGAATTTTTTTTTTTTTGAGTTGGAGTCTCACTCTGTCGCCCAGACTGGAGTGGCCGCTCCCGGCCACCGCAGCCTCGACCTGCTGGGCTCCGGCGATCCTTCCGCCTCAGCCTTCCGAGTAGCCGGAATTACAGGCATGCGCTACCACGCCCGGCTGATTTTTTGATTTATTGTAGAGATGAGGTCTCGCTGCCCAGGCAGGTCTCGAACCCGCGGGCTCAGGCAATCCACTCACCTCAGCCTCCCAAAGGCGCGGGATTACAGGCTGAGCCACCGAGCCCGGCTTTGATTCTGAATTTTTAATAGCACTTTTTGTTTGATTAGAAACCAGGCTGGAGGCAGAGTAGACTTTAAAAAGTGGGGAAAGGCCGAGCTCGGTGACTCAGCCTGTAATCCCAGCACTTTGGGAGGCCGAGGCGAGTGGATTGCCTGAGCCCTCGCGAGTTTGAGACCCGCCTAGGCAACTTGGTGATACGTCATCTGTACAATAAACCAAAAATTAGCCGGGCGTGGTAGCACGCGCCAGTAGTTCTGGCTACTTGAAAGGCTGAGACGGAAAGGCAGAGCCCAGCAGGTCGAGGCTGCGGTGGCCGGGAACGTGCCACTGCACTCCAGTCTGGGTGACAGAGTAAGACTCCAACTCAAAAAAAAAAGAGGCGAAGGAAGAAGCAGGAAGCTCATGCAAAGAGGGTATGTAGCCCCCCTAGAAAAAAACTGCTCTCCCGGAAGGCTGGTACCCAGGAACTTAGTGGGACTCTCTGAGCAGGATCTTCTGGGCCCGTGACTTGGTGGGCTGCAGTTCACTGCAGAGAAGCCTGGTGGGCAACAAGATATTCCACTGAGAAAAAGATGTCAAAGATGTTAGTCCCCCCACGGGGTGAAAGGACTGACATTGAGATCTTCCCCAGGGTATTCAGAGGCCTGATGGCTTGAGAAAAGGGTAGAAGGAGTCAGACAGGTTTGAAGATGTTGAAAGAAACAGACCTGAATGATGAAATCAGATTTGAAGATATAGAAAGAAACACACTGAACAGGGTTCAAATGCGGCTGTAAAGTCAAGCTTTCATGACTAAATAAATCCCTATTGTGGGGGCAGAAAGGTGTGATACCTTCCCTTGCCTATCAAAAGGGTCCCCCCACAATAAAAGACTGAGTAACCAGAGAAAAGCATAACAAATGTATTTAATCAAAGTTTTATGTGACACGTGAGGCTTCAGAAACAAAGACCCAAGGAAAACTGCCTATTTTTATGCTAAGGTTCCATGAAGAATGGAGAGCCACATGAAAATGTGTCTGGACAAAAGGGTGTGATCTAATTTGATAATGGACTGAGTGGAGAAACCCAGCAAGTCCTGTCTGTTCAGATTCTTCTTGGTCTCTCTGTGCAGCGTTCCTTACTCCAGGTTATGGAGGTGTGGAACAGGAAACCTCTGGAACAAGGGTCTTATGACCTACCAGACAAGGCAGTCAGAGAGTCTTTTTATGGCCAGCTTCTACACAGAAAGGCAGGGGGAAATAAGAGTGATATTTCCAGGTTTTATGGCCTGCCTTGAGGAAGAGGAATTATTGTTTCTGTGATTCAGGAGAGAAGAAAGGGCAGGAAACAGGAAGGCAAGAGAAGGTCAGAGAGACTTCTGAAGCTGCTTCCAAGATCTTCCAATCTCCTTTAGTTCAAAGTACTCAGTGTGCCAGAGCACCATACTTTGAGCTCTCATTTTTTGGGCCCCAACACTGTTTAAAACATAGTTGGCAAGTCTTCTAAACATGAAGTCACATCTTTTTTCCAGCGTGGGAGCTTGTACTTTATTTATTTTTTTTTTTTTGAGTTGGAGCCTCACTCTGTCACCCAGACTGGAGTGCAGTGGCCGCTCCCGGCCACCACAGCCTCGACCTGCTGGGCTCCGGCGATCCTTCCACCTCCACCTTCCAAGTAGCTGGAACTACAGGTGCATGCTACCACGCCCAGCTAATTTTTGATTTATTGTAGAGATGAGGTCTCGCCTGCCCAGGCGGGTCTCAAACCCGCGGGCTCAGGCAGTCCACCCACCTCAGCCTCCCAAGGCGTGGGATTACAGCTGAGCCACCGAGCCCGGCAGTTTATACTTTAGACACCGCTAAGGAAGCCCTTGCAAACTTCCTGTCTCACTGAATCCTACTTAAAAGGTACTATCATCTCCCCACTTTATAGAATAGGAAACTGAGGTCAAAAAGGCTCCTTAACTTGCCCAAGGACACTCAGCTGGTAGAGGAGAGGTTTGAACACACAGGCTTTGCTGGATTTCTCCCCTCGGTGTATTGTCATGCATGAGATTATATCCTTTTGCCCAGTTACATTTCTACATGCTGTTCATTCTTCATCGAACCCAAGCGTAAGCACCTCTTCCCCAGGAGAGGTCTGAGCTGATTGCCAAGGTCACGTGCTGGCCTCTCTGATTAGAAAGGGCTCTACTGCAATCCTCAGCTGTCTTTCACGGTGAGGAGGACCTTCCTGTTACATGCGCCTGCCTTAGGCAATCCTGAGTGACTGCCTTCTCATTGAACTTGATGGCCTTCCTAAAGGACCCAGGCAACCTATCCAGCATATAGAGGAAGAAATTGTTCATAAGACCCCAAATAGATTGAAGACAAGTCGCCAAAGTCAGAGTCAGCCCCAGACCAGCCCTTGCCGTGTGATTACAAGACCACAAAGCAGCCCAAATGGCATTTTTGCATTAAAAAAAAACCATAAAAGAATCATTGTGCTTAACACAGAACCAGATGTGTGCTTAAATTTATAGACATCACTGATATCTCATGGACAAAGGTGACCCAAAGATATATTTTATCTGGCTCTCATAGCATTTTTGTTTTTCTTCTTTTCTTTCTTCCTTCCTTCCTTCCTTTCTTTCTTTCTTTCTTCATTCCTTTCTTCCCTCCCTCCCTCCTTCCCTCCCTCCTTTCTTTCTTTCTTTCCTTGAGATAGGGCCTTGCTGTGTTGCCCAAACTGGTCTTGAACTCTTGACCTCAAATGATCCTCCCACCTCAGCCTCCCAAAGTGCTGGGATTACAGGAATGAGCCATCACCATGCCTGGCCTCTTGTACCTTTTTTTTTTTTTTTTTTTTGAGTTGGAGTCTCACTCTGTCACCCAGACTGGAGTGCAGTGGGCGCTCCTGGCCACTGCAGCCTTGACCTGCTGGGTTCTGGCGATCCTTCCGCCTCAGCCTTCCAAGTAGCTGGAATTACAGGCATGCGTTACCATGCCCGGCTGATTTTTTTATTTATTGTAGAGATGAGGTCTCGCTGCCCAGGCAGATCTCAGACCCGCGGGCTCAGGTAATCCACTCACCTCAGCCTCCCAAAGACGCGGGATTACAGGCTGAGCCACCGAGCCTGGGCATTTTTTTTTTTTTTTTTTAAGTTGTAGTCTCATTCTGTCGCCCAGGCTGGAAAGTTGCAATGGCACACTCCTGGCTACTGTATCCTCAACCTGTTGGGCTCAGATGATCCTTCCGCCTCAGCCTTCCAAGTAGCTGGAACTACAGGCTCGAACCACCACGCCAGGCTCATTTTTTGATTTATTGTAGAGATGAGGATTTCACCAGGATGGTCTCAAATCCATGGGCTCAGGCAGTCCTCTCACCTCAGCCTCCCAAAGTGCTGGGATTACAGGCTTGAGAAACCACACCCAGCCCTGTAGCACTTTTCTCACCAAAGGACAAATACTTTCCAAAGAGGTAATTATTGAGTCTAATTAGTCACATCCCAGTATGGAGAGGTTTTCCTGAGAGCTGGTTAAGGGAAATTAATTGAGGTAAGTTAAGGAGAGACAAGGCATCCCAAGACAAGGCATCAGGCCATGCCAGAGCCCAGCAGAGAAGATTTCTACAGTTCTAGAAAACCACAAAATGAGAAGTTGGTGTTTAAACAGCTGTTATGAAACTAGAGTGTGTGACAGAAACATCACCTGTTTCCCAATAGCTCATCCTCTCACTTAATTCAGCAAACACCAAGCTTTTCTTAGCATCCTTCTGGAAGTGCCTTGGGCAGTGATCAGAGGCAAAGCCTGGGGGTGATGAGAGGGCTGCCGACTTAGGCTATGAGCGAGCCTAAAGGAATGGATCTGGCTTTTGCCCAGGTCAGAGCTAAGCCCAGAAAAGAAGCTGAATGAAGATGAGGCCCGAGTGATTAACTTGGGTCTGGGCAGCCAGGCACTGCAGTGCGAGCTCATTCACCAAGATGGTGAGCAGCTGTGTTCTCTGAAATGCAGACCACATAAGCGAAAATCATCTTCCCCGGCTTTAGAGGCTGTTCCTGCTAGTGCGGTTTACTGCACAGGCAGAGAGGGGCAGACTGGGGGAAGGATTTGTAAGGAGATGTGGGAGTGGATGAGAAGGGCTTGGGAGGACCTGTCTGAAAGGCCTTAGGCCTGCCTTGGGTTCCCGTATGCCGATCTGGGAGAGTTTCAGCTCTGTGAATATTTGAACTCAGACTTTTTTGAAAGTAACCCACGTGACGAATGTGTCAACAGAGCCCCGGATGTGTACTCCGGGGCAGTGAGGGGGAGTGGGTGTGATGAAGTATTTTTCAGACTTCTAGAGAAACAGGAAATTCAGTTCTCAGAGATAGAAAAATCTATTCAGCCTCTCTTTTGGATGAGACGGCAGAGTCAGAGTAGTCCCAAGTGCTGGGTGCAGCCTTTGGGAAAGGTGACAGGTTAGAGAGCAGAAGGGGAGGAGAGAACCCTGCAGGGAGTTGCCAGGCTGAGCCAGGGGTTCACTTTATTCCAGAGCCTTCCCTAACCTCCCCTTTCATCATCCATTGGGAAGAAGGAGCCTCTGAAACATCTCCCGAACTCCGACATCACAGCCTTGCCACCAAAGGAACTTATCTTGCTGAGTCCTTGCCCCTGTTCATGTCACTTCCAAGAGCTCCCCCACCCAGCCCACCTCCTCTCCTGCCCACTCGCCCCCATGAGGCTCTGTCTCTTCCCTGTTCTGGGGCTTTCTCCCACCCTCCCGGCCCCTGACGCTCTTCCTCCTCGCCCTCTGGAGTTCATGATCCATAATGAGTTGCCTCTCTCTCCTCAGCCTATTCTGAGCATCCTCTTCATGTCTTCCCCCAAGGGACACCTGGCTGCCCCCAAGTTCACTGTGCTGTCTACCACCTTCCCAGGCGGGGGCTGTTTTTTCTCTCTCAGCCCTGTCACTATTCCTGGAGGGAAGATAAGTGTCCTTCTTACTCCTTATGGTCATGGTCACTTTCAGAAGTGTCTCCCTGCTCCGTGAACCCTTGCACCTCACATTGGATTTCATATCATCAGATCATGTAAATCACTACTGTCTTCTCTTGACACCCAGGGATCTTTTCTTTTCTTTTCTTTTCTTTTTTTTTTTTTTTTTTTTTTGAGTCAGAGCCTCACTAGGTCTCCCAGGCTGGAATGCAGTGGCACAATCACAGCTCATCACAGCCTTAACCTCCTGGGCTCAGACGATCCTTTCACCTCAGCCTCCCAAGTAACTGGGACTACAGGTGCACACCACCATGCCTGGCTAATTGTTTTGACTTTTTTATAGAGACAGGTCTTGCTATGTTGCCCAGGCTGGTCTCGACTCCTGGGTTCAAGCGATCCTCCTGCCTCAGCCTCCCAGAAGTGCTGCAATTATAGACATGAGCCACCACGCCTGGCCATTTTTAATTATTTTAGATCCTGGTTCACTGTTTCTCTCTCCCCGGCTCTTGGTGATTCCAATGGACACGTAGTTGACCCTTCCAACAACCAAGCCTCAGTTCCCTGAGCTCTTCTCCAGTTACCTTCCCTCCACTCTAGCCATGGTTGTGACCACCTCCAATTGCAGCCTCTCCGTCATTTCAGTTCCACGCATCCCACTCTGACCGCAGCCTCCTGTTTTTCCGGTTCACCTCCCCATCCGATCCCAACCATCCCTTGACCCCCATCAGAACCACCACCCTTCTCTGTGCCCACCTACTCCCTCTAGACTCAGCGTCAATTGCATGGTTCGGTCACTATCACCCCTGCCCCTCAACTGCACACCCTCAACTCTTTGCTCTTCTTTTTCTTGTCATAGTCACCTGGCCTGACAGAGACTTCATCAAATCCAACCCTCCACCTCCACACCGGCTACTGAACATGGCAGAAGGATAACACACAGCCACACTGCTTGATCTCACTTTATTTATTTATTTTTGAGTTGGAGTCTCACTCTGTGAATGAGAGTGCAGTGGCATACTCACAGCCACCGCAACCTCGACCGGCTGGGCTCCAGCGATCCTTCCGCCTCAGCCTCCCAAGCAGCTGGAACTACAGGCGTGCGCTACCACACCCAGCTAATTTTTTATTTATTGTAGAGACGAGGTCTCACCAAGTTGCCCGGGCGGGTCTCGAACCCGTGGACTCAGGCAATTCACTCACCTCGGCCTCCCAAAGTGCTGGGATTACAGGCTGAGCCACCGAGCCCGGCTGATAACTGGATTCTTTTTTCAGTGGGAAAACAGAAGCAAGCAGAAGAATACCCCACCACATTGATGCCCTCACCAGCGGCTGCCTCCCCTCCTTACACTTTCTACCTATTATCCACTCATCAAAGCAAATTTCTCCACTTGTACACTCAGTCCAACCCCTCTCACCTACTCAAGGACTTCTTCCCTTTCTCTCCTGCACCAAATTGTCTCTGACTCTCTACTGGATCATTTCCATCGGCACACCAACATACTACTATTTCTCACCTCTTGAGATATACAAACACCGAGCGCAGTGGCTCACACTTGTCACCCAGCACTTTGGGAGGTCGAGGCAAGAGGATTGCCTAGGCCCAGGGGTTCGAGGCCAGCCTGGGCAACTTGGCGAGACCTCATCTCTACAATAAATCAAAAACTTGGCCAGGGGTGGTGGTGCACATCTGTAGTTTCTGCTACTTGGAAGGCTGAGGCAGAAGGATCGCCTGAGCCCAGCAGGTCGAGGCTGCGGTGGCCGGGAGTGTGCCACTGCACTCTAGCCTGGGCAGCAGAGTGAAACTCTGACTCAAAGAAAAAAGAAAGAAACAACAAAGTCTTTTAATGACGTCCTTCCGTTGATGCTCCTGCCCTGTTTGCTCACTTTAGAGCAAATTCCTCAAAAGAGTCATTTCTACTTGCTGTGTCCAATTCCTCTCTTCTAGTTCTCTCAAACCATCCTCAAATCAGGTTTATGTCCTCAATACTTCACAGAAATTGTTCTTGTCAAAGCTACCATGACTTTTCCAAGGTCTGACAATTAAGTTTGCGAGCTCATGCTAGGAAAAGTGCTACATACCTCATTGCTGAATATCACTACGGTCACCTTCGAAATACTCCCCTTGAGAAGCTATGCACTGACACTAGCAGCTAGTCCACCTGCCAAAGCAATTTTAGAACTCTTTTTTTGGAATGGACATCTGAACTGTTGTCGTGAGAATGTCGAAGTTTGAATTAGAGCAATGAACAAACATTAAATTTCCTGTTAAACTTGACAAGAGTGGCAGTGAAATCAGGGACAGCTGGGCTTGGTGGCTCAGCCTGTAATCCCACACTTTGGGAGGCTGAGGTGAGTGGATTGCCTGAGCCCGCGGGTTCAAGACCCGCCTGGGCAACTTGGTGAGACCTCATCTCTACAATAAATCAAAAAAAAAATCATCCGGGCATGGTAGCGCATGCCTGTAATTCCGGCTACTCAGAAGGCTGAGGTGGATGGAATGCCGGAGCCCAGCAGGTCGAGGCTGCAGTGGCCGGGAGTGGCCACTGCACTCCAGTCTGGGCAACAGAGTGAGACCCCAACTCAAAAAAAAATAAATAAAAGAAAGAAATCAGGGACATGTTAGTCCAAGTTTATAGGATAATGCCATGAAGAAAGCAGCAGTGAACAAATGGATTAAACATTTTTCTGAGGGGAGAGAAAGTGTCACTGATAAAGAGAAGTCAGGACGGCCAGTAATGAGCAGAACTGACAAAAACTTTGCAAAAATTTGTTGAATTGTGTGTCAAAATTGTCAGTTGACTGTGAGAAGCACAGCAGACCAAATAAACACTGATAGAGAAACAGGAAAATCTTAACTGAAAATCTTGGCGTGAGAAAGGTGTATGCAAAAATGGTCCCCAAGGAGCTCTTACATCACAAGAATGCACCAGCTGACACAGCACTGCCTGTGAGGGAGTTTTTAGCCAAAAAACAACTGTATTGGAACACCCTCCCTACTCACCTGATTTGGCCCCCAATGACTTTTCTTTACCCAAAGATAAAAGAAATATTGAAAGGAAGACATTTGGATGACACTCAGGGCATCAAGGGTAATACGACAACAGCTCTAATGGCCATTCCAGAGAGTTCCAAAATTGCTTTGACAGGTAGACTAGGTGCTGGCATTGATGCATAGTTTCCCAAGGGGAGTGCTTCAAAGGTTACATAATGATATTTAGCAATGAGATATGTTGTACTTTGTCTAGGATGAGCTCATGAACTTGATTGTCAGACCGAGTAGGCTGAATACAAAGGCCAATTCTCAGTGCTCATCTTATTGATTAACAGCATCTGCTATAACTGACCACCTCCTCTTTCGCCTCCTTGATCCAGCTTCGTCACTGATGTTCACCTCAGGATATCTCTGTCTTTGTTTTCCTACCTCACTCCTCCAAGCCTCCTTTGTTTTTTTTCTTTCTGGTTCCTCCTTTTTTCCCTGACCCCTAAATATTGAGGTGTGCAAGGCTTAGACTTCAGTTCTCTAAGAATCTTCTTATCCATCTCTTCTGATGGTCTCATACAAACAATTTCCAATACCATCAGCATGCCCATGGCCCCTACATTTATACCTCTAGCCCCAGACGTCTTCCCCGAACTCTGGACTCATATGAGGGAAGATCCCTCCCCCCTAAAAAAACCAGAATGTATTTATTAACAATTGTGTATTTATCCTTACATGTTTAAACTTCAGTGACCTTCAGAATACTTTCCACTGGATATAACACACCTATCGAGATACTTTTCCAGTTTTTGAACTTGTCAATTTTAATGACTTTTTAGTGCTTCTGCCATTTTATTTCATCTCTTCCCTATTGGCAAAATGTTTCTTTTTGAGGACTTTTTTCATCCGGGAAAACAAAAACAAGTCATTCAGGGCAAGATTGGGTGAATAGTGAGGGTAGGGTACGGGGGTCATGCTGTTTTTGGTCAGACAGCGGTGTGGGCAGGTGCACTGGTAAATCACCCATCACGAAATGGGCAAACACATTGAAAAAAAATCTCAAAGAAAAAAAAATGTATGGAAGCCAAAGACAGTCTGTCACAACAACACCAGCTGGTACTCTGATGCTGATGGGTTCCTAGACTTACCTAGTGGGGGAAGTCTGTACTAGAGTGGGCCTGCCCTCCAAAAACTAATTCTAGTTTGTTTGGGTCCCCCCATATATCTAACTGGGCCATATGTCCAAATTCAAGATGTCCAAAGCACAACCTCTTGAGCCAGGGTCTCACTCTGTTGCCCAAGCTTGAGTGCAGTGGCATGATCACAGCTCACCACAGCCTCGACCTCCTGGGCTCAGGCGATCCATCTACATCAGCCTTCACAGTTACTGGGACTACAGGCCTGTGCCATCACACCCAGTTAATTGGTTTTGTTTTTTTTTTTGAGTTGGAGTCTCACTCTGTCACCTACACTGGAGTGCAGTGGCCGCTCCCAGTCACTGCAGCCTCGACCTGCTGGGCTCCGGCGATCCTTCCTCCTCAGCCTTCCAAGTAGCTGGAACTACAGGTGTGCACTACCACGCCCGGCTAATTTTTTGATTTATTGTAGAGACGAGGTCTCACCAAGTTGCCCAGGTGGGTCTCGAACCCGCGGGCTCAGGCAGTCCACTCACCTCAGCCTCCCAAGGCGCGGGATTACAGGCTGAGCCACCGAGCCCGGCTTAAATTTTTTTGTTAATAGAAACTCAATCTCAGTATGTTACCCAGGCTGGTCCCAAACTCCTGGACTCAAGCAGTCCTCCTGCCTCAGCCTCCCAGAGTGGTGAGATGACCGGCATTAGCCACCCCACCCAGCCCAAAACTCAACCTTTGATATACTCCCCCAAAACGTGATCAATCCACAGCCTTTTATTACAACTGATGGCAATTCTATTCTTCCCGTTGCTCAGACCAAAAACTTGGAGTCATCCCTAACTCCTGTTGTCCTCTCCACACATCAGATCTGGCAGGAATAAATTCTACCTTCAAAATACGTTCAGAATCCAACCACTTCTCACCGCCTTTATGGCTGCCACCTTGACGAAACCATCATGGTCTCTCTCCTGGGTGACTGCCCTAGCCTCCTGTTGAGTCTCCCTGCTTCTATACATGTCTTCAACACAGCAGCCACAGGGACCCTTTAAATGTACCTTAGACCACATTTCATCTTTCATCAGAACCCTTCAGTGTCCCCTCCCCCATTCCTCTTAGGGTAATCCTTCAGTGCCTTCCATTTCTCTCAGTGTAAAACCAAGGTCATTGATCATCCTTAACCTGCACAATCTTGTTCTTTTTTTTTTGAGTTGGAGTCTCACTCAGTCACCGAGACTGGAGTGCAGTGGCCGCTCCCGGCCACCGCAGCCTCGACCTGCTGGGCTCCAGCGATCCTTCCGCCTCAGCCTTCTAAGTAGCTGGAACTACAGGTGCGCGCTACCACGCCGGCTAATTTTTGATTTATTGTGGAGATGAGGTCTCGCCAAGTTGCCCAGACGGGTCTCGAACCCCCAGGCTCAGGAAATTCACTCACCTCAGCCTCCCAAAGCACAGGATTACCAGCTGAGCCACCGAGCCCAGCTCACAATCTTGTTCTTTTTTGTCCCCATGACACTTGTTAAGTCTAACATACTATGTAGTTTATATAACTGTCATGTTTATTGCTGATTGTCTATCTTCTTCCTTCCCACAAGGGAACTTTGTCTATTTTGTTCACAAATATATCCTCTGGCACATCCTAGGGAGATAATAAAAATTTTGAATGAGTAAAAACAATCCAGACAGAGTTATTTCCTTGGCCATCAAAAATGACTGGGCACCTCATCAGTAAGGGTAACTGCATAATGACCATTTGTATACCTAATCCTGAATTATACCCCACTTTTTTTTTAACGGCTGGGACAAGGGGAAAAAGAGGAACAGGACCAAAAAGAACAACTGGAGCTGATGATAAACACATGATTCATGAGCAAAGTAAGGTCAAGTTGAAATGAACAACCGAACTATATACCTATAATTACCCGAGAGAGAGAAAGACAGAGATTGAGATTGAGATGAGATCCCCCATATTGTAGGTAATAGAGTGACTTTAATTCACGTAGGGTTATTAAGACCTGGACCAATGGCACTGGCTTACCCAATGCCCCATCACAGACATTGCTGTTCCAACCCTAAGTGAGCAACCCTAAGTGAGGTCTCTGTAAAAGAAACTCCTCTCCTGCTCCCCCAAGTGCCTTCTCAGTAGAAGATACCATAGTACCAGATATTTTGGGCAGTCCCCGGACCCATTTCATCAGAACCCTGCAATGCATGCATTGGATACAGATGGGTTAACAGTTCTGCTCGCCTGCCCCAGCACACACTGTAACAGAGGCCTTCTGAAGGCCGTGCCTTCCTTTCCCACAGGGATCACAGACTCGAGGCTGGCTGCCAACATAGCCTTTCTCCCAAGACACCAATGCTATGCAAGGAGTGTTGCACTCAGCATAAACCGAGTTCAGGGAGGCCCCTAAAGCCCTCCAGCCATCTTGGTTAGAGATGTCAGCCTGCATTGTCAGCTGTGCTGCTGTCCCAAGGGGCTGAGGCCAGAGCAGGGCCTGTCTTACCCGTCCTGAGGGGAGATCGAATCCCAGAACCTTTCTAGTCTGGGTTGTCAGTTCACCTGACACCATACCTACCCAAGGCCAGGCATCTCTTAGTTTCTTTTTCTTTTCTTTTCTTCTTTTTTTTTGAGTTGGAGTCTCACCCTGTCACCCAGACTGGAGTGCAGTGGCACACTCCCGGCCACTGCAACCTCGACCTGCTGGGCTCTGGTGATCCTTCCGCCTCAGCCTTCCAAGTAGCCGGAACTACAGGTGTGCACTACCATGCCCGGCTAATTTTTTTGATTTATTGTAGAGATGAGGTCTCACCAAGTTGCCAGGGCGGGGGGGCATCTCAAACCTGCAGGCTCAGGCAATCCACTCACCTCAGCCTCCCAAAGTGCTGGGATTACAGGCTGAGCCACCAAGCCCAAGCATCTCTTAGATTCTAAAGGGTTCCTGGCAGAAGTTCTAGTGGATTCCTCTTTAGTCATGAGGACAAGACCCCAGTTTGAAAGAGGAACTCAAACCAAATCGCAGTGCCTTTTGCCAAAATGGAGTTAAATCCATTCAACTGTGCCTTTTATCATAAGGAATATAAGCGCATGGGTGGAGGTCACCTAGGGCTGAGAAGGTAGTCAACAAGCCTTGAAAAAAGGTAAGCCCATGTCATTTTCTTGGTAGAATGGATAAGGTCATTCACAAGAAGGGCATTCATATTTGTGCAACCCAAGTACAATAGGGAGACCTATCTGGTTCAACATAAGCAAAAATCCCAGTGAAAGAAACAACAGGCTAGGGGTGGTGGCTCACAGCTATAATCCAGCACTTTGGGAGGCTGAGGTGGGCGATGGCTTGAGCCCAGGAGTTTGAGACCCCTGGGCAACATAGTGAAACTTCATCTTTCCAAAAAATTAGCCAGGTGTGGTGGTGTGTGTCTGCAGTCCCAGCTATTTTGGGATGCTGAGGTGGAAGGATCATGTGAATCCAGGAGGTCAGGGCTACTGTAAGCTATGATTGTTGTGATTGTGCCACAGCACTCCAGCCTGGGTGAGAGTAAGACCCTGGCTCAAGAAAGAAGGAAGGAAGGAAGGAGGGGAGGGGAGGGGAGGGGAGGGGAGGGAGGAGGAGGAGAGGGAGAGGGGGAAGGGAAGGAGGGAGGGAAGGAGGGAAGAAGAAAAGGAAAAAGGGAGAAAGAAAGAGAGAGAGAAAGGAAGAAAGAAAACAGCACTCCTGCAGAAAAATGTAACTTAAATCCACTAAGATATTTACCCAACCTCATGAGAAAATGTCAGAGGAGGTAAGTATATTCTTAATACTCAGCGTAACATCTTTCTCTTCCACTCATGGCAACTGTCTCCTGATTCTTCCAAAACTCAGCCCATACCCCCGTCTACCCACTGCACCTGCTTCTGCCACAGACACATGTACATACACACATATACATACAAACACTCTCACATACACTCACACACACACATACATGTTCACACATGTATACACACACACACACACACACACACACACACACACACACACACCAGCCCTTGATGTTTTTCCCCTCTCTGCCTCCTGGACCTTTTTCCTCCATTCCCATCATAAAGATTCCTGGCCTGCCCTTGGCTTCTTCCAAGTCCTGACTCTGCCCCGTTACTTCCCCGAGCTACACACCAGCAGACCACCTACCTGACCTGGAGTCTTTCTCAGGCAGTATCAGGTGAGCTGCACGTACAGTGTCTCACTTGGAGATATTGTTTGATCCCGTGCCACTCCTCCTTGGCTCTTTTTGACCCCCAGAAGGAGGTTTTAATATCCACATTCATCAGCATTTTCTCTCTAGGAGAGAAGAGAGATCGGGAGAAGGAAGCAAGAGGAATTGGAGCACATTTAAGAAGGCTAAGAGGCAGAAGTTATTTTGATCTTCTCTTCATATTCCTCTCGGATGCCTGTGTTGGACAGTGCCCAGGTTATCAGTGAATTCTGGGGACATTCCATGTCAGCCCAATGCTTAATCAAAAAGGAAGTCTGACCACAGTGAACAACCGGGTAAGATACAAAGTCAAAACAGAGAGGGTTCTCTGGGCCTCTGCATCTGATTTGAAACATTTAACGTGAAGACAGGAGCTGGGGAAAGTGGGAAAACCTAGATTTGTGTTTTGAATGACTTTTTTTCTGATTACAAAAGTAATATATGTTTGCCGGGCTCGGTGGCTCAGCCTGTAATCCCGCGCCTTTGGGAGGCTGAGGTGAGTGGATTGCCTGAGCCCGCGGGTTTGAGACCCACCTGGGCAGTGAGACCTCATCTCTACAATAAATAAATAAATAAAAAATCAGCCAGGCATGGTAGCGCATGCCCATAATTCCGGCTACTGGGAAGGCTGAGGTGGAAGGATCGCTGGAGCCCAGCAGGTCGAGGCTGTGGTGGCCGGGAGCGGCCACTGCACTCCAGTCTGGGCGACAGAGTGAGACTCCAACTCAAAAAAAAAAAAAAAAAAGTAATATATGTTTGATGTGGAAAACCAGAAAAATATAAGAAGGGTTTTTTAAAAAAAATTTGTGATGCCACTACCCAGATTCTCCAGTGTTATTTCCAATGCATATTCTTTTAAAAAATCAAATCAGAAACATAGTAGATATGCTATTTTCAAATTTTTTTTCTTACCACACTATATAGCCAGGTGTGGTGACTCACACCTTTGGGAGGCAGAGGCGGGAGGATCCCTCGAGCCCAGGAGTTCAAGACCAGCCTAGGATACATAGCAAGATCTCATCTCTACAAAAAATTAGCCAGGCATGGTGAAGCATGCCTGTAGTTCCAGCTACTTGGGAGGCTGAGATGGAAGGATCTCCTGAGCCCAGGAGGGCAAGTCTGCGGTGAGCTGTGATTATGCCACTGCACTCCTGTCTGGGCAACAGAGTGAGACCCCAACTTAATATATGTAATATTTTCCCAAATAATTATTCTTCTATAATTTGACTTGTTAAAGCTATGTAAGATTGTGTGCCATAGATATTCTCTAATAGTTTTAACCAATGTTATAATGGAAGAGCATTTAGGCTATTTCCAAGCATGGAATTCTAAATATGACAAGAGACAAGATTATCTACACAACTCCTGTTTTCAGGCATGCTGACCTCCATTCCCTACAAACAGATAAGAATTCCTTTGAAGTTCTACACTTAAGAGAATTCTGCGAAGTAACTCTTCTCTAAGCATTCAGTTGCCTTGTGGTTTTCAAGGAAAGCCTGCCATTAAACATTGGACATCCCTGCCTCTAACTGGCAAGTCCAGGTTATTTTTAAGCAGATGGAGAGATAATATTTGTCACTCTAAATCAGGAAATTGGCCCGATTCTATTCAATCTGATGCATAATTCTTAAAAATATATTTTGGGGTAGCTCACGTCTGTAATCCCAGCACTTTGGGAGGCCAAGGTGGAAGAATCCCTTGAGCCCAGGAATTCGAGACCAGTCTGGGCAACAGAGTGAGACCTCGTCTCTACAAAAAATACAAAAATTAGCCAGGTGTGGTGTCATGCACCTGTAATCTCAGCTACTCAGGAGTCTGAGGAGGAAAGATCACTTAAACCTAGGAGGTCAAGGCTGTGATGAGCCAGGACTGTGTCACTGCACCCCAGCCAGGGTGACAGAGTAAGACCCTGTCTCTCAAAAAAAAAAAAAAAATTGCCGGGCTCGGTGGCTCAGCCTGTAATCCCGCGCCTTTGGGAGGCTGAGGTGAGTGGATTGCCTGAGGCCGCGGGTTCGAGACCCGCCTGGGCAGTGAGACCTCATCTCTACAATAAATCAAAAAAAACAGCCGGGTATGGTAGCGCATGCCTGTAGTTCCAGCTACTTGGAAGGCTGAGGCGGAAGGATCGCCGGAGCCCAGCAGGTCGAGGCTGCGGTGGCCGGGAGCGGCCACTGCACTCCAGTCTGGGCGACAGAGTGAGACTCCAACTCAAAAAAAAAAAAAAAAAAAAAAAAAAATTATTTAGGCCAGCACTGAGTTCAATATAATAGAAGAAAACTACAGTTTCTACCTTTATGAGGATTGCAAGCTAGGCACAGTGGCTTACACACTTTGGGGGGCAGAGGTAAGAGAATTGTCTGAGCCCGGGGGTTTTCAGACCAGCCTGGGCAACTTTGCAAGACCTCAACTCTAAAATAAATCCAAAAATTAACCCGGTATAGTGGTTCACACCTGTAGTTCCAGCTTTACTTGGAAGGCTGAGGCAAAAGGATTACCTGAGCCCAGCAGGTTGAGGCTGCAGAAGCAGTGATTATACCACTGCACTTTAGCCTGGGCGACAGAGTGAGACTCCAGCTCTTAAAAAAGAAAAAAAGATCGCAGCCATCTTGGGTTGACAAACACAACTCTGAAAGAGTTAGATGGAAACATAGGACTATCTTTATGATTAAGCAATGAGCTGTGATTAAATATCATGTGTTTCAGATCACAAGTGCTTTGGGAGGTGAGAAAAGTATAACCGTGTGAAGTGGGTGGTGGAACAGAACCACTGAGGAGGCAGAGGTTGGAGATGAGGCGGGCAAGAGCACTCTAGGGGAGGGGACGCTGGAGCAAGGGCACGGAGGTGAGATGGCACCGGAAGCAAGAAAGAGGCTCATTTGGCTGCAGTTGAGGAGAGTGGTAAGCTGGATACCTCATATGGGGGGCACAGGGCAGAGTCTACAGGTATCTCCTCTGTGCTGTAGGGGTTACACCAAGAAAGAAAACAAAGAATCAAACAAATTCAAGCTGGGCTTTCATTTTTGTTTCCTTTGGGGGGGACTGGGAAGGGGGATGATTTATAAGTAGAATATCTGAGATATGTGGCAATGCTGAGAGAGGAAAATTGGATTTCCCAAGCATCTTGACCACTCCTTGATCATGGAACATTTCCAGCATTCCATGAGACATGATTAGAGGCTTGAGAGTCACTGGAGATTTTTTAGCTGGAAAGCGGCACATGGGGAAAACAAAGTTTTGGAAGATTGAGCTCATGGTAGAATATGAAGTGAACAGGAGAGAAAAGAGCTGGATTCAGGCGATACAACTAGATGATTGGACCAAGGCTCACGGCTGTGGGTGGGGGCTGCACTAGGCAGAGAAGAGAGCGCAAATCATTGGCTGAATGCAGTCTTGAACGTTGGACTCTGGGAAGCTACAAAAATGTCCAAGTTTTTGGGTTCTTGGGAGTTTGAAAGAGCATCAATCGATCAGGAGTTTGATTGGGAGGCACAGAAATGAACTGGGACCAGATGAAGCAAAAAGAGAGTGTTTTTAGGGAAACAGATGTCTCACCAAGGACTGGATCCCCAGGTGGGAAATCTGACCAAAAGTTTTCTATCTGCTCTCAGTCTCTGCGTGTCTATTACATGTTTTTTCCCTTTTCTCTCCTCTATTCTCTCCTTTCTTCTCCCTTCCCATCTCCCTCCTCTTTCGCCTCTCCTCTCCTCCCCTCACCTCTCCTCTCCTTCTCTCTCTCTTTCCCTCCCCTCCTCACTCACTCAGCTTTTGTGAAGAAAAATGGCTTCTCTACAGTTCCTAAGTTTGCACATCACACTAGGTTTACATGTTCCCATTCTTGCACGTCAGAAACGAGCTCTCCATCTCTCCTTCCCAGTTTCAGATTTTCAGTAGAAAGAATCTTGTTGACCCAGCTTGGGACCCACTGACTAGTGGGTAGGTTTTTTTTTTTTTGAATTGGAGTCTCACTCTGTCGCCCAGACTGGAGTGCAGTGGCCGCTGCAGCCTCGACCTGCTGCTGGACTCCGGCCATCCTTCTGCCTCAGCCTTCCAAGTAGCTGGAACTACAGGCACGTGCTACCACACTCGGCTACTTTTTTTTTTTTTTTAATTGTAGAGATGAGGTCTCGCCAAGTTGCCCAGGCAAGTCTCGAAGCTGCGGGCTCAGGCAATCCACTCACCTCAGTCTTCCAAAGTGCTGGGATTACAGGCTGAGCCACTGAGCCCGGCTGTGGGTAGGTTTTAAAATAGAAACATGGCTATAGGGACTTACCCTGTGAGTTGGTGGAGGAGCCACTTACCAGGAAAAGGGGCCTGCTATAAGGCAAACCTATGACTTTAAATTGAAAGTATGCTTCTGGAAGAATTGAGCAACAGCAGACTATTGTTGAATGAATGGGTGACTAGGAAACTTTAAAGGAATTTTATTAGAAAGTTCATATTCTTGTTCCTTTCCCAAACTCCTGTAGTGCCCAAATCCCGGAAGAATCTATGAATAAGGGGAACAGGATACTACAGGGATTGAGAACACCTGTTCTGGAGTTAAGTCACCTGTATTTTGGATCGTGACCTTGAGGCCTTGACCTTGTTACACAACCTGGCTAAGCCTCGGCTTCCTCACCTGTAACCTGGAAATCCTGAGGTTTAAATAAAATAATATGTATAAAGTACTTAGCTCAATGCATGCAATAGTGTTACCGTAATTTTTTTAAAAGAAAATTAACTGATAGGGCTGGAAATTTGCACCACCGGATCCAAATATCTTTGATCAACTGGGCAAAAGAAAGATGAATTGGCACAGGGGCAAGCGTTCGGCTCAGTTCTCCAAATATCCCTGCAAACGTGGCCTCTGGAATAGAAGGTTTGCGTAGAAAAACAAACCATGGAGCTCTTCTGGCGCCAACAGGGACTTTAGAGATCACGGGTCATTTGGGCCAGTCACACTCCCCTTTGTTCCTAGAGATTTAATATCTACCTACCTATTAAATGGCCATGACTTGGAGGCGAGAGACAAGAAGAGGAATTGTTTTCAGCTGGCCCTCGTCTTTAAGTAACCAGGGGTACGACGTTTTTTAAACGCAAAGGAGACCATGTGTAAAACATTAGTTAAATTCAGATATAAATCCAGTCTTTGACCAGTCCAGAGCTAATCAATATGCATTTTTACTCTCTTTGAACTTTTGAGTTTTCTGGCAACAACAAAAATCCCAAACCCCGTCCAAAACCGAAGTCCAGACAGCCCAGCTTCCACGTTCCCTCCCTCGTGTCACATATTGTTGACAGAACTACTCTTGTTACCACATTCATTCCAGTGGTGATTCAAATTCTTCTGCAGAAATGGACTTGAAAGACAGAAAATTGCTCCTGTAATCACTTAATAAGGAATCTGGATGAGAAATACGGAGCTATGAATATGGATTTACTCTTAGCCTTTATGGATGAATTTTTCTCAGTTGTTTTCATTGAAAATCATGATGAACTAATTTATATAGCAAGGTAAACTGAGAAGGAAAATTACCCATAATCAGAATTTTTAGGAAAATAAAGACTGGCCTGTCTTAAGCACATCAAGTCACGTTGTTTAAATTACAGATTCACATCTATTCGAAATGTGTTTGCTAGTCGACTCTGTGGCTCAGCCTGTAATCCGCGCCTTGGGAGGCTGAGGTGAGTGAATTGCCTGAGCCCGTGGGTTCGAGACCTGCCTGGGCAACTTGACGAGACCTCATCTCTACAATAAATAAAAAAATTAGCCGGGCGTGGTAGCACACGCCTGTAGTTCCAGCTACTTGGAAGGCTGAGGCGGAAGGATCATCGGAGCCCAGCAGGTCAAGGCTGCGGTAGCTGGGAGCAGCCACTGTGTGCCAGTCTGGGCGACAGGGTGAGACTCCAACTCAAAAAAAAAAAAAAAAAAAGAAATGTGTTTGTTTAAGTGTGTCAGTTTTAGGCAAAACTATTTTATCCCTGTACAAAAATGAAGAGTTCAATTTGGGAAAAAGACCATGCAGTTTGATTTACAAAGCAGAGAGGGAATAAGTAGTGGGTGAGCAAGACATCCCCAAAGACTGCAGCCAACTTCCCTAGGAAGATTCACAACCATTCCTCAGTCCTGTCCTGAGATTCCTTGCAGCAGATTTGACCATGACTCTATTAAATCATTAGCAGCAACGTCTGCTATTACCAGTGCTATCTTTCCCGCAAAAAAGAGGAAAATTCAGGACATGCAATATAATCCTCTCATTATCTAGGAGAGAAATCAGCCTATTTGTCACAAGAACTGGAAACATCAGCTAAGTAGCATACTAAACACTAGAGTTTCAATACTTCAATATTATATCTTTTGAAAATAAATATAGTGAGCGAACATACACAAAAGGTGGCTGGATGCAGTAGGTAATAAAGTGGCCTCAGGTTAACTAAATATAACCTACTACAACCATTCTCTCTATGGCAAATAATTTCCAGAAAAAAGTAAGAGAAATCCAGCCAACACATTTTCAACATTCTGAGGCATCCACAGCAAGTGGATCTTGACTCTTACCAGATGAATAAACATTTATATCAGGCAGGGGGTTCATTACTCAGAGAGAGTCATCAAAGGCAGTGCTTGAATTGAATGACCTCTTCTCTGTAGGGTCATTATTGTTTCAGTGTCCCAGGGATGAAAGGACTTTGAAAGGTCATTTGAATCCGGGTGTGGCAGTTCATGCCTGCAATCCTAGCACTTTGGAAGGTAGAAGTGAGAGGATTGCACGAGCCCAGGGGTTCCAGACCAGCCTGGGCAGCTCGGCAAGACCTTGTCTCTACAATAATTTAAAAAAATTAGCGTGTAGTGGCACATACCTGTAGTTCCAGCTATTTGGAAGGCTGAGGCAGAAGGATCGCCTGAGCCCAGTAGGCCGCGGCTGCGGTGGCCCTGAGTGTGCCACTGCACTCCAGCCTAGGCGACAGATGAGAATTTGACTCAAAAGAAAAAAAAAAAAAGCAAGGTCATTTGCCTTGTGGCCCAATCGTCAACATCAGCATCAGCTGTTTGGACCTACAGAAACTTGGGTCCACACCTCTCTAACTCAGAATCTGCATTTTATTTGTTTGTTTTTTGAGTCAGAGTCTCGTTCTGTCATCCAGGTTAGAGTGCAGTGGCATGACTTCAGCTACTGCACCTAAACCTGCTGGACTCAGCCTCCTGAGTAGCTGAGACTACAGGCATGTGCCACCATGTCTGGATAATTTTCTGATTTTTGTAGAGACAAGGTCTTGGTATGTTGCCTAAATTGCTCTCAAATTCCTGGGCTCAAGCAATCCTCCCACCTCAGTCTCCCAGAGTGCTGGGATTACAGGCATGAGCCACCATAACTGGCCCAGAATCTGTGTTTTGACAGAATCCCCAGGTGATTCCTATATAAATTTCAGGTTAGAATATGCCACTGTAAACCAGGCTCGGTGGCTCAGCCTGTAATCCCACACCTTGGGAGGCTAAGGTGAATGAATTGCCTGAGCCCGCGGGTTCGAGACCCGCCTGGGCAACTTGGTGAGACCTCATCTCTACAACAAATCAAAAAATTAGCCGGGTGTGATAGTGCGCACCTATAGTTCCAGCTACTTGGAAGGCTGAGGCGGAAGGATCGCTGGAGCCCAGCAGGTTGAGGCTGTGGTGGCCGGGAGCGGCCATTGCCCTCCAGTCTGGGCGATGGAGTGAGACTCCAACTCAAAAAAAAAAAAAAAAAAAAGAAAGAATATGCCACTCTAGGTCATCCTCCTTCCCCTGAGCAAAACTGGGCACAGTGAATGAGCTAGTCTCATTCAGCCAATTTCATGTTCTTTATAGAGTGTCCTGCTTGAGTCATTGAGAGGAAAGGGGAAATACCCTTATTTAAGGAAGTCTTGCATAACTTAACAAAGTTAGTAACTTCTTCAATACATTCAAGTACCTATTTTTGGAAGCCCTGCCATTAGGTCAAAGTAAAGTGAAGCAGCAAATTTGTTCTAAGAACAAACTCTAATAAAATAAGAGAAGTGCAGGAGCAGAGTCCATGAGGGATGGGAGGGGCAATTCGCTGAATTATCAATCCAAAATCGTCTCTGCACTGCTGATGATTTATAGCCCTGGAAGCTTAAAGGCTTGACTCTCTTGCTATATTTCATTCCAGATTAGTAATTTTTATTTAGTACTTCCCTCCCTGTGGCTTAAAATTAAGGCCCCGGAACTACTAAAATGAAATTATCTGATGATTTGTATGGTCATTCTGTAGTTACTCTGTAAGTTTCCTATTGGTGACAGGGCTGGAATCTGGACAATAGAAACTCTCTGTGGGTTAATGGCAGCTCAACCTGTTAAGCCAAAAGCAGAGGGACTGAGGATAGTTAAATAAGTGTTTTCCAGTGGTCCTTAAATTTAGCTGTATATTAGAACCACCTGGATAACATTTATTTTTCTCTTTTTCTTTTTGAAGTTGGAGTCTCACTCCGTCGCCCAGACTGGAGTGCAGTGGCATGCTCCCGGCCACCCTAGCCTCGACCTGCTGGGCTCCGGCGATCCTTCCGCCTCAGCCTACCACGTAGCTGGAACTATAGGCACGCGCTACCACGCCTGGCTAATTTTTTGATTTATTGTAGAGATGAGGTCTCGCCAAGTTGCCCAGGCGGGTCTCGAACCCACGGGCTCAAGCAATCCACTCACCTCAGCCTCAAGGCGCGGGATTACAGGCTGAGCCACCGAGCCCAGCTCAGCTTTATACTTTTTCAAAGAAAAATATGAATTCTAAAATAAGCTTAAATTTTAGAATAAGATCATTTCTGTGAGGAAAAGCCTAATGGAATTCTGATTAGGAATGCATTGAATCTATACATCTATTTGCAGAAAACTGACATCTTAATATTGATTCTTTCAATTCATGAGTACAAGGTCTTCTTTTATTCCCCTCAGCAATGTTATTTCAGTTAACAGGTCTCACACTTATTTTTTGAGGTTTATCTCTAAATATTTGATATTATAAATGCTATTATTTATATAATTTTAATTTCTGACTGTTAAAATAATTTAGAATAACAGTTGATGTTTTTTATATTGATCTTTTATCCTATAGCCTTACTACAGTCACTTATTAGTTTTGTAGCTTTTTTTTTTTTTTTGAGATGGAGTCTCACTCTGTTACCCAGACTGGAGTACTGTGGCTGCTCCCGGCCACTGCAGCCTCGACCTGCTGGGCTCTGGCAATCCTTCCTCCTCAGCCTTCCAAGTAGCTGGAACTACAGGCGTGCGCTACCACACCCAGCTAATTTTTGATTTTATTGTAGAGATAAGGTCTCGCCAAGTTGCCCAAGCGGGTCTTGAACCCATGGGCTCAGGCAATCAGTTTTGTAGCTTTTTTGTAGATTGAACATAACTGTCTACATAGTCAAAATAATTTTCTACATAGACAATTATGTTGTCTGAGAATAAAGACAGATTTACTTCTTGTCCAATGTTGATTTATTTTATATATTTTTTCTTGCCTTGCTGCACTGGCTAGAGCCAGAACAATGTTGAACAAATATAATTACAGTGGGCACTCTTTCTTTGTTCATAGTCTTAAGGGGAAAGCATTCAATATTTCCCATTAAGTATGATGCTAACTTGAGATTTGTCATAAATGCCTTTTTGCAAATTGGGATGTTCCCTAGTATGCTTTTATTTAAAATCAGAAATGAATATTAGATTCTAGTAAATTCTTTTTCTGCATCTGTTGAGATAGCTTTTCTTTTTAGTCTGTTAGTTTGTTAAATTACAGTAATTGGCTTTTACATATCAAACTAACCTTGCATTCTTGGGATATGGTTATAATGAATGCCCCTTTTTATTTATTGTTAGAGTCTATCTGCTAAAACTTACTTAAGAATTTCTGCATTTACACTCATGAGGGATATTAGTCTATAGTTTTTTTGTTTTTCTTGTAATGTCTTTGTCTGGATTTGGTACCAATAATACTGGTCTCGTAGAATACATTGACATATGTTTCCTTCTCTTCAGTTTACTTGAAATATTTGTGTGGGCCGGGCTCAGTGGCTCAGCCTGTAATCCCATGCTTTGGGAGGCCAAGGTGAGTGGATTGCCTGAGCCCATGGGTTCGAGACCCGCCAGGGCAACTTAGCGAGACCTCATCTCTACAATAAATCAAAAAAATTAGCCGGGTGTGGTAGCACAAGCCTGTAGTTCCAGCTACCTGGAAGGCTGAGGCAGAAGGATCACTGGAGCCCAGCAGGTCGAGGCTGCAGTGACAGGGAGCAGCCACTGCACTCCAATCTGGGTGATAGAGTGAGACTTCAACTCAAAAAAAAAAAAGAAAGAAATATTTGTGTGTAGAATCAGTATTTTTTCTTCCTTAAATATTTGACTGGGCACTGTGGCTCATGCCTGTCATCCCAGCACTTTGAGAGGCTAAGGATCGCTTGAGCCCAGGAGTTCAAGACTAGCCTAGGCAACATATCAAGACCTCATCTCTACAAAAAAATTAAAAAGCTAACCAGATGTGGTGGCACATGCCTATAGTCTCAGAGGCTAAGATGGGAGGATCCCTTGAGCTCAGGAGTTTGAGGCTGCAGAGAGCTGTGATCACATCACTGTACTCCAGCCTGCGCAACAGGGTGAGACCCTGACAAAAAATGTATACATCTGATAGAACTCACAATCTGGAACTGACTTTTTCTTTATGGGAAGTTTTTTGTTTTTGTTTTGTTTTAAGAAATAGAATCTCAAGATGCTGCCCAGGCCAGCCTTAAACTCCAGGTTCAAGTGATCCTCCCACCTCAGCCTCCTGAGTAGCTGGGACTGTAGGTATGTGCCACCAGATTTTTAACCACTAATACAACTTATTTAATCAATAGAGAGCTATTCTGGTTGTCTATTTCTTGTTTAAAAAGCCTTGGTCATTTGTTTTTTGTTTATTTTGAGTTAGAGTCTCACTCCATTGCCCAGGCTGGAGTGCGGGGGCATGCTTAAGACCACCCCAACATCAACCGGCTGGGCTAAGGCAATCCTTCTACCTCAGCCTTCCAAGTAGCCAGAACTACAGGCGTGCACTACCATGCCCAGCTATTATTTATTGTAGAGACAAGGTCTCGCCAAATTGCCTGGGCTGGTCTCGAACCTGCGGGCTCATGCAATCCACTTACCTCGGCCTCCCAAAGTGTTGGGAGCCACTGAGCCCGGCCTAAAGTTGTTCTTAAGATTACCTTTAATACTTTTAATACTTTTAGACCTGTAATGATTTCAACTTTCTCATTCCTGATACAGTATTGATAATTTGTATCTTTTCTGTCTTTTCCTTGTCAGTCTGGCTAGAGGTCTATCAGTTTTACTAATCTTCTCAAAGAACCAGGTTTTAGTTTCATTTCTATTTTGCTATTGTTTTTCTGTGTTGTTTTCTATTTCTTCTCTGATCTTTATTATTTACATTCTTCTGTTTGTTTCGGTTTAATTTACTCTTTTTCTAGTTGTTTAATGTGTCTTTGGTTTAAGACTTTTCTTATTTTCTAATATGAATGCTTAGTGCTATAAATTTCCCTGTAAATATGTTATAGCTGAATCTCACAAATTTTGATATATTAAGTTCCAAAAATTGTCTTTTCTTTCTGTTTGTTTGGTTTTTTTTAAGTCAATGTCTCACTGTTGCCCAGGCTGAAGTGCATTGGCACAATCAAGGCTCACCTCAGCCTGACCCCCTGGATTTAGGTGAGGTGATCCTTCTTCTTCAGCCTCCTGAGTGGCTGGAACTGCTGGCACATGCCACTACACCCAGCTAATTTTCTTTTCTTTTTCTTTTTGGTAGAGATGAGGTCTCACTATGTTGCTCAGGGTAATCTTAAACTTCTGACCTCAAGCAATCCTCCCACCTCTGCCTCTCAAAATGCTGGGTTTACAGGTGTGAGCCACCGTACCTGGCCAAGTTCCAAAAATTTTATAATTTCTGTTTCAATGTCTTTTTTGATTCATGGATTATCTGGAAGTGTCTAACTTTGCTCCTAAATAACTGGATCTTTCTTTTATTAACATCTAGTTCAATTTCACTGTGATCAGTGAACACACTTTGTCTGGTTTTATTCTTTTTTAAAATTTCTTAAGGCTTATTTTGTAGCCTAGAATAGAGTCTTCTTTGGAAATGTTTTGTGTGTACTTAAAATACTATATACTTGGATGGATGTTTGTAAAATGGCAATTAGGTCTGATTTGTTATTAGTGTGTTTCAAGTCTTCTATATCTTTACTGACGTTCTATCTGCTTGCTCTATCAATTATTGAGAGAAGGGCACTGAAATCTCCAGTTATAATTATGTATCTGTTTATTTTTTCCTTTGTGCTTCTAAATATCCCAAGGCCAAAGTCACACATCTTACCAATTAACTTAGACCTTCTGAGGGCATGAGCTAGTCATCAGTATTTTCTTTTTTTAACTCACCTGAGGGATTTTAATGTGTAGCCAGGTTTCAGAACCACTCTTTTATGAGTTTATGTTATAAACTCGTCAGAGTCAGAAAATGAGTAGTCAGACCTACTAGATTCTAGAAACTGGGCTAGATTATTATTATTATTATTATTTTTTTTTTTTGAGTTGGAGTCTCACTCTGTCGCCCAGACTGGAGTGCAGTGGCCGCTCCTGGCCACCGCAGCCTCGACCTGCTGGGCTCCGGCAATCCTTCCTCCTCAGCCTTCTGAGTAGCCAGAATTATAGGCGCACGCTACCACACCCGGCTAATTTTTTGATTTTATTGTAGAGATGAGGTCTTGCCTGCCCAGGCGGGTCTTGAACCCGCGGGCTCGGGCAATCCACTTACCTCAGCCTCCCAAAGGCGCGGGATTACAGGCTGAGCCACCGAGCCCGGCTGGGGCTAGATTATTTCAAGCACATTATCTTATCTAATCTTGATGCCTGTCTTGAGGTAGGCATTATTCACTTCTATTTTACCGAAAATGAAATTAAATCTTGGACACTTGTCCAAGATCACACAATTGATTGGAGGGAATGGCTGGGATTTAAACACAGGTTTCCTAACTCAAAGTTTTTTGCTTTTTTTTGGTATATCACAACTGCTTATATTTTGTTCCATGAAGTGTGTTTATTGACTTGGATTCTATTTGTGTTTCCCTCCTGTGCCCCAAATATTCTGTTTTGGGCTGTGGGCAGGAGCCCCATCTAACCCAAACCTTGTAATTTTCACTGGACCTACCACGCTGTCTGTTTCCTGGAGATGATTCTAGTGTTTTCCTTTTTTCTCTTGAAAGATCTAAGTATCTGGGTTCATCTGACCACACGGTAGTCATCAACCTGCCTTCTTCCTGGTCCATCCACAGGCCGCGATTTCCATCAGGCTATAATCAACCGTGATACTCAGGCGCCTCAATAACCTTCTCAGGCTGCAGACTGTCAACCTACTTCACTCCGTTAAAGCACAGCATTGGCAGCCAGGACACAGTTTTGCCCTGAGTTACTCACACAAATTTGAGGTAAGATTATGGAAGAAGAGCAGCTTAGGGTGGATGTATCTCATGGGTAAAGGCTATTTTGTATGATTCCAACTGCTGCTACACCATGGCTAACTAACCTGGCTAAGGATTAATTCTTAAAAATCAGGAATAATTTTTTTTTTTTTTTTCGAGTTGGAGTCTCACTCTGTCGCCCAGACTGGAGTGTAGTGGCTGCTCCCGGCCACCGCAGCCTTGACCTGCTGGGCTCTGGCGATCCTTCCGCCTCAACCTTCCAAGTAGCTGAAACTACAGGCGCGCTACCACACCCGGGTAATTTTTTTGATTCATTGTAGAGATGAGGTCTCACCAAGTTGCCCAGGCGGGTCTCAAACCTGTGGGCTCAGGCAATCCACTCACCTCAGCCTCCCAAGGCGCGGGATTACAGGCTGAGCCACCGAGCCCAGCTAGGAATAATATTGATAATTCCACCAGGTGAGTCGCTCAACTGCCTCCAGGGAGAGAATCAGTTGGGGAAAAAAATGGACCATTAATGTCTCAGAGACAACGTACATTCCAAAGAAATAAAGAAAATGGCTAAGAGGAATTCTTTGGCTCTCTCTTTCTTTCTTTCTTTTCTTTTCTTTTTTTTTTTTTTTTTTTTTGGTTCACAAGTATCCTCAGCCTCAGTATAGGACTAATGAATCTATGTGAGAATGTGCATTTGTTTCTTTTCATAAATATTCAGTAATGCGAATCCTACCTCCCAAACTGCCTTCTTTGACATATTTTCTATATGTTATCTTCAGATCTCTTCACCTAAATCTCCTCATCATCAATACATCATATTTTGACCTCAAGATTTCATAGTTGCTGATATGACTTCTCTGTGTTTAGAATGTTCTCTCAGTTACTGCCTAAAGTAAAAAAAACAGCCACAAGTTAGGGCTTGGCTTTTCTCTCTCTCTCTCTCTCTCTCTCTCTCTCTCTCTCGCTCTCTCGCTCTCTCTTTTTTTAAAGGAATTATTTAGTACTAAAACAAATCTACAACAACATTAAAAGTGTTTAAAAAGAGAAACATCACTTGTATTTCCGCTACTTACCACAACTACTTTCTCTTCTCCCAATTTTGTTTCTAGTCTTCAATCAGATATAGAAATGTTTTTACATGATTATAATTATGAGGTTCACATAACTTTTGTGTTCCACTTTTGTTTAACATCACTTCATAAACACTTTCTTGGCTGGGCTTGGTGGCTTAGCCTGTAATCCCAGCACTTTGGGAGGCCGAGGCGAGTGGATTGCCTGAGCCCGCAGGTTTGAGACCCGTCCGGGCAACTTGGTGAGACCTCTTCTCTATGATAAATAAAAAATTAGCCAGGCATGGTAGCACACGCCTGTAGTTCCAGCTACTTGGAAGGCTAAGGCAGAAGGATCTCCTGAGCCCAGCAGGTGAAGGCTGCGGTGGCTGGGAGCGCACCACTGCCCTCCAGTCTGGGCGACAGAATGAGGCTCCAACTCAAAAAAAATAAAAATAAAAATAAAAAACACTCTCTTGTCCTTGCAGTCTTCCTAATTATCGTGTGTGTGTGTGTGTCTTTGTGGTTTTCCATGGACATGTCATAATTTGTTTAGTCATTTTCCCTGCTGCTACCCATTAAGTTGTTTCCAGTTTTCACTATTATAAGCAATTCTTTTTTAAACATTGAGTACATATAAAGATTTCCCCTCTTCTTCTGAATTGTTTGCTTTGTAGAAATGTCTAGGAAGGCGATTGTCATGTTGAAGGTTTGCATGATTTTAAGGGATGAAGAGCCCTCAAAAAGGCAGTAAGTATCACAGAATTTCATAACGCGTATCTTCTTGATTTGTAAAATTAACTATGGCACAGAAGAGCCAAGATATTTCCCAAAGCATCACTAACTGTTCATTCTCATACCCCAGAGTAGTCTAGACAATATAAGATAAATACATTTACATAATTTTCTTTTCTTTTTTATTCTACTGAAACCACTCGGGGAAAAAATAGCCGATTCCTCCCACATTTTAAGTGATGAGTTTTTGGGGGGAATAAGTCCTAAGAAATTCCAGAACAGGACCATGGAGGAAATCAAAGATCCGCTTTCTGG
This sequence comes from Cephalopachus bancanus, assembly GCA_027257055.1. Lineage (NCBI taxonomy): Eukaryota > Metazoa > Chordata > Mammalia > Primates > Tarsiidae > Cephalopachus > Cephalopachus bancanus. The sequence goes on from JAPVLO010000185.1 coordinate 10,675,718, forward strand.
ATAAATCTTGTCTTAGAAATGAAATGGATCAATCTTGTCTAAGAAATGAAATGAAAGCATACGATGAGTGTGGCAGGAGAGGCCGTGAAAAGGGGGTTCCGGCCAGATATGATCGGCACGCCAGTGTCACAGTTGTCTGCTGTAACTGGTCTCTGAGATCTGGGTCAAGGCAGCCGAGTTGAAAGCCAAACACAGACAGCAGCTGTTGAGAATGTAAAGTCTCTGGACAGAGTGGATAGGGAGCTGGGTGTGGCCACCCAGAAGCCAATTTCCACCCCACCCTGCAGGCCCAGCGACTGGGGCTGAGAAGAGAGAACTTCCCGTGTTGCATTCCAGTCCTCCTTGTTGGGCTGAGTGAGAATGCTGGGGACTGCTGCAAGCTGCCTGATTGTACCACACACTCAGTCCTCAATTGTGTCTCCCCCCGACCTCCGAAGACACAAGGCTTCTGAGAATACCATGTCCAGAAAGTCCAGATGCGGGACTGACCAGCAACTGCTACGCAGTCCTGGCAACAGCCCTGGCTCCCAGGTACCAGTAAATCCCACACACGTCTGCAAGGGACTGAGTGAAACCGCAGGAGGTACACGGGTCTTTCCCATATTGCACAAGTCAGTGCTGAGCTGCACAGGTGCCACGGTTGCCTTCCACGACTTCCCAGAACGTTTGTCAAGAGCCCCGTGGGCTGCATCACTGGGCAGGGAATCTTCATTATTCATTTCAACATCACTTTTCTTGGAAGCTGTGACTGCTCCACTCTCCAGAAATAATCCATCAAACTTTTCTCGTTGTTGAAGTCATACTGCAGAAACTCCCATAATCAAATTCCTCACATGAAGATCCCTGCTTTATTATGTAACAACAGAGTCAAGAGTGGATTGGACACTGACACCTTTTTTCTCTCTCTCTCTCTCTCTCTTAAATTTTTGTTGAAAAACTACAAACAAACACAAAATAAGAGAAATGGAATAATGAACCCTCATGCACCCACCACCCAGTTGGACAATCTCCACACATGCCAATCTTGTTTCAGCTAATGTCTTCACCCCCAAGTGTGCACACTGTTCTTTTTTTTTTGACTGAAATTTTAAAAAACAAGTCCCAGACACCGCGTCATTTCACTCATACATATTTCAACATGCATCTCTAACCAATAAGAACTTTCTTTTTAAAACATAACCTCTACAGGCACTAATGGTTACTTAGTAACTATTGGTATCTAGCTAGCATTTAGTATCCTGTGCATTGCAATAAGACCTCTTACACCATTTATTTCATGAAATCTCCCTTCAGTAGGAAATTCACACCTTGGAAATTCACAAACTCCCCAGGAGAAAGAAATGCCTTGGCCTAAGGAGCATTGCTGTTTGCATTTTACTCATGAGGGAAAGTGCTCAGTCGACTGGGACTAAGCTGTGGAAAGGCTGCAGTCCAGGAGCCTTCAGAGCTTAGAACAAGAGGCATGTCAGAGCCTGACTTGGCTCTGTGCCCCCTGGATATTCAAGGTATTCAAAGAGCACTGCTTCCTCATCTGAAAGCCACCTTTTTTTTTTTAACTACCATACTCCTCTCACTTGAAGTTATATTTTCTTTCCTTTTTTTTGAGTTGGAGTCTCACTGTTGTCGCCTAGGCTGGAGTGCAATGGCATACTGCTCACAGCCACCACAGACTCAACCAGCTGGGTTCAGGCGATCCTTCTGCCTCAGCCTTCCAAGTAGCTGGAACAACAGGTGCACGCCACCACGCCTGGCTAGTTTTTGTGATTTATTATAGAGACAAGGTCTCACCAAGTTGCCTAGGCTGGTCTCGAACCCCCAGGCTCAGGCAATCCTCTCTCCTAGGCCTCCCAAAGTGCTGGGATTACAGGCTGAGCCACCGCGCCCAGTTTGAAGTTATATTTTCTTTCTTTTTTTTTTTTGAGTTTGAGTTTGAGTCTCACTCTGTCGCCCATACTGGAATGCAGTGGCTGCTCCCGGCCACCGCAGCCTCGAGCCACTGGCTCCAGTGATCCTTCCACCTCAGCCTTCCAAGTAGCTGGAACTACAGGCGCACGCTACCACACCCGGCTAATTTTTTGATTTATTGTAGAAATGAGGTCTCACCAAGCTGCCCAGGCCGGTCTCGAACCCGCGGGCTCAGGCAATCCACTCACCTCAGCCTCCCAAGGCGTGGGATTACAGTCTGAGCCACTGAGCCCAGCGAAGTTATATTTTCAAGATAGAAACGCTCAAACTTCTTGAAAAGGTTTCAGGAAAAAAAGTTTTGAAAAATCCAGATTACATTTCTACTATTCGGGCCTGTATGCATGTGGAGCAGAGGGGAAATATTGCTTCACACAAAAAGCAATCTCAGTATAAGTATTTCTGTTTGCTATGTACTCTTCCTTTGCGGTCTCTGCACCTAATCTATACCTCAAAGCTCAGGAGATTTAAGCAAAGTAGCTACATTGGGTTGGCTTACCTCAGTAAAGGTGGAGACTGCACAAACATAGCTTGGAGTGACCTTTGTCTCAAGGACAGGCTAATAAGCCCATTCTGAGTCACAGAGATGTCACACAGGCTTTGGGCTGCTCCCTATGGCTGCCTCCCAGCCCCAGGCTCCTAGATGCAAAAGCCACATCACTCCCACAGTCACAAAGCACAGTTGATTTTCCCTTCAAAAACTCTTGTGCCTTCTTGCTGTTGCCCTTCTCCAGATTCTCATCACTTTAGGCAAGATTATGTCAGGGGTCAGGACTCCTCACAGAAAGCGTCTCCAGGAGCTGTGGTGTGAGTGAAGGCTACGCCTAACAAGAGGGATGGAGATTGGTACTCTGGCCTGTACCGCACAGAGCACTTACTAAAAATGAGCCATGTGCTCACACTTTGGTGGTATTCCTTCACCTTCAACATTCTTCAGACATCTGACTTGCCCTTCTGTTCACCATAACTCTTCCAGGTCTCTGCACAGGGCTCCCATTATCGGGGGGCCTTCCCTGACCCCCCTGCATCAGATAGCACACTCTCTGCCTCTCCCAAGTCCTTTATTCCCCTTTGTCACAATCTCATGCATTCCTTTTTTTTTTTTAGTTGGCTGTGGGGGAGGTCTCACTTTCACCCAGGCTGAAGTGCGGTGGTACAATAACAGCTCACCACAGCCTCGACTTCCTGGGCTTAGACGATTCTCCTGTCTCAGCCTCCCAAGTAGCTGAGACTACAGATATGCACCACCACACCCTGCTAATATTTTCTTTTTTTGTAAAGATGAGGTGTCACTATGTTACTGAGGCTGGCCTCAAACTCCTGGGCTTGAGCAATCTTTCCGCCTCGACCTCCCAAAGTGCTAGGATTACAAGCATAAGCCACCGCACCCGGTCAATACATATTATTTGTTGTCTGTTTGGGTCACTGCTGTGGTCCGCTGCACCAAGAACAGCGCCAGGCGTATGGCAAGGATCCAACACATTTGTGCAGAATGAATGAACTCCCTGAGAACAAGATCTTCTCTTCTTCTACCACACATGAACGATCAAAGTGGGCATTCATTATGGAATATTTCCTCTTGGAGAGATACTAAAGAACTTTCCAGAGCCAACTCACCCCCAAACCTAACTGTTCTCACAGGAAAGTATATTTCTTAAATTGCCATGCTCTGTAGCTGCAACAGACCTGTGGCTACCAGCTCGTAACCACACGCTCTGTTCCTGTGCTTTGTTTCTGCCCTTCAGGGTTCAGGTGAAGCTCCCCAACGACTCGATGCTAACACGCTTTCAAGCACGTACACTTTAAGAATCATATAGCCCTCTCAGAGCCCACACCACTGAAAGGTGTTCCTTCAACAACAGAAAGATTTATTACTTTCTTCCCCCTCAGAAAAACCGCAGGAATATTTCCTTCTTGACTGCAGCAGTGAGTTCCAAGTTTCATTAAAGAACCGGCCAGATGCTTCCTCCTTGCTTGTGTAGGGAGAAGTTAAGATACAGAGTATTTGAAACCCTACCTCTGCACACCTGCCTCATACCTTATTCCCTTCTGACAGGTCTTCTTCCTGTTTCCCCAGGGTCAGGGATTTCGAATTGTGTGAGCAGCCTCACCAGACAGCTGGGGCCCGGGAACCTCCCTGGCCCCTCTGCCTCTGGTATTAATAATAGATGGATCTTAGTGAATTGCACATCTGCCACAAACCAGGCACTCCACTGCATAAATTGTCTCCAATTCTTAACGCCCAACCAGGAAAAGAACTGTAACCTGAGTGTCTGCTGCCTGGACGGCCCTTGTATTCGTAATAGCAGAATCTATCTTTCTGCCTCTTGTCACCAAGAATCACCCTCCTCCAGTATATTTGCAGAGAGTTGATTTTTCATCCCCAGAGCCTGTCCACACTGCAGCTTGTTCCTCTGCTTCCAACTCCTCCTAAACTCTGCACTCAGCCAGGGCCTCGGCTCACAGTCCTGTGGGTTCTGGCCTAGGCCTCAGGGCAGCCATCTTCTCTTGATGTCACACTGACGGTGGCCTGAGGGTGTAGCAGCGTGATCATGATCCCCAAGATTGCCCACATTCTGGAACCTGTGACTATGTTACCTTACGTGACCTCTGCAGATGTGATTGAGCTGAGGACCTTGCGATGGGGAGATTATCCCGGATTATCTGGGTGAGCACGATGTAATCACAAGGACCCTTATAAGGGAAAGAGGGAGGCAGGAGGGTCAGAGGAGAGCATAGACGTGGACACTGAGGTTGGAGCGAGGAAAGGAGGGGGGGCCGAAGAATGCAGGCAGCCTTCAGAGACTGGAATGGGCAAGGATGCATTCTCCTCTGAAGCTGCCACAGGAATGAGCCCTCCAGCACCTTGATTTTTAGATCTTCCTCCTAAAATAACAAATGTGTGGTGTTTTAATCTATGACTGCAGCAATTGGAAACTAACAAACTAACACAAGAGGTGACACAGGACGCCGCATTGTTCTAGGTGCTAGAATAGAGCAGTGAACACAAAAACAAAAACCCAAGCCCTCACGGTGCTTGAATATTAATGGGGCCCTCCCCTGCCTTCATGACGTCTACACTCAACAGGCTCTGCCCTTGTTCCTCTTCGCCAAATAGGATAATCTGTAAAATACAGATAATCCACAGCAATGCATTTCTCACAGTCTTGAGTTACTCAGGAATCATGCCATGTATTGGATGGTTCTCAGAACTATCCAGGGTAGGCTTCCTCTCTCCAGTTCCTGTTCTTTTCAGGGTTCCTCTGCCAGCATGAGGTCAAGGTATCCCTCTGCATGTTCCTATGTTGTGTGTGTGTGTGTGAATATGTGTGTCTTGTCTGTTTGTTTGTTTTAGAAACAGGGTCTTGCTATGTTGCCCAGGCTGGTATTGAACTCCTGGGCTCAAGCAATCCTCCCACCTCAGCCTCCCACATAGCTGGGACAACAGGCATGTACCACCGCGTCCAACTTGCTTCCTGTGGTCCTCTGATCCCCTGACAGTGACTCTTAGATTAAACTCATCAAAGACAAAATATCAGTCTCACTCTTAATCCCTGTTAGCAAGGGGGCCTTCCTAAAGACAACATATTCTGCCCTACTAAATAAAGATATGCCTTGGCTTTTGTTAGGCAGAGTAGTGCCAGTTCCCTTTTCTCAGGCCCCCTGTCCTCGCCACTTTAGGCTATGCCCAGGACTTACCTGGCACCAGAAACACTGTCCATCACTGTGTCTTTCTTTTTTTTTTTTTTTTTTTGAGTTGGAGTCTCACTCTGTCTCTTAGACTGGAGTGCAGTGGCCACTCCTGGCCACCTCAGCCTCACCTGCTGGGCTCTGGCAATCCTTCCACCTCAGCCTTCCAGGTAGCTGGAACGACAGGCACGTGCTACTACGCCCAGCTAATTTTTTGATTTATTGTAGAGATGAGGTCTCGCCAAGTTGCCCAGGTGGGTCTCGAACCTGCGGGCTCAGGCAATCTGCTCACCTCGGCCTCCCAAAGAGCTGGGATTAAAGGCTGAGCCACCGAGCCCGGCCCATCACTGTATCTTTCTAAAGGGAAGACCTCCACCCATGAACATCACCCCTGCTACCCAGAAAACTGGTAGAAACTGAGTGGATATGTTTTTTCCTTATTTTTTTTTCTTTTTCATATTTTGTGGAGACAGGGTCTTGCTATGTTGCCCAGGCTAGTCTCGAACTCCTGGCCTTAAACCATCCTCCTACCTACCTTGGCCTCCCAAAGCACTAGGATTACAAGTGTGAGCCACCACACCCAGTCATGCTTTTTCGATATACTGAACTACATTGAAATCCTAGCCAGGGTTCCCTCTCTACTAACAATTTCTGCTAGGAAGTGAATTGGGGCTCCCTGGTGCCCATTCATAGCAAGCCCTCATGAGTCGTGGGTTGTTTTTTTTTTTCCTTTGCATATTAGTTACAGAAAGGAACCATCAAGTATAAGTACCTCTTTTAATCACTTTTATAAATGATCCATTCTTCCTCCTCTCTCTTGGACTTTTCCTAATAAAGAATGAAAACAATTCTAATCAAGCACTAGGCCCCTCAAGCAATTACTTTTGATTAAAACAGACTTTAACTCTGGGCACTGAGGAATTTCAAGAGGAAGAATCATTAGCTGTAGACCTTGATTTCCACCATTCACTATATAATGCTGGTTGCAGAGTAACAATTGAAATATAAATAATAATATTAATTATAATATAATAATATATATTATATGCTTACCAGGTACTGGAGATTTTTACTGAATGTTTTTCCTGCATTAGTTCATTTAATCCTCACCAGTGAGGTTGGGACTGTTTATTATCCACATTTTACAGATAAGGAGATTAAGGCTGGGTGGAATTAAGAAAATTGCTCCAAGATCACACCGCTATTTGGTGGTAGAGCCAGGGCTCAAACACAATCAGACCCTAACCACTCCACCACACCACTGTGGTGGGCTTTACTACTGGAAGGCTTATCCAGGGTAGAACCTTCCATCTCCATCTCAATCTTAAAGTAAAAATTCTGAAGGAGGAAAGGAGGGAGAAGACAGGCTCAAAACTCCCATGAGAATTATAGATGGATGAGAAGAAACCTGAAAAACCAGGAATTATTTTATTTTTATTATTATTATTATTATTGTTATTTAATTAGAGCTCATTGAGCAATGATAAGTTTGGGAATTTGTGGTTTATGGCCAAGAGTGGTGTAGGGACTGGTGGCAACATTTATTTTCAAAGTGTCAGTGGACTGCCACCTCCATTTAGATGCCTTTAATAAAAGAGAGTCTAAAATACTCTAAAGAGAATCCCAGCAGAGACTACAAGCCAAGAATCCTTGGCTTACAAAAGAGTGAGGGCTGCTTCTTCCCAAGTTACCATGCACAGAAGCAAAACTTGGCAGAATCTGAAACAAAGGCTTTTGATCCTGTTCCTACCATTGCTTCCAGAGAAGAAAGCAAAACAAACCACTGAGTTCTATCTACTACTGCTGCCGAGCACCAAGACCCTCAGTGCTTGGAAGAGAATCCCTCCCTGCTCTCTGCCCAGGGAGATCGGTCCCTCTGGAGGCAGCCCCAGAATACCTAAAGGCACAGCCGGATTTTTCTACTCCTGCTTATTTTCTGCAGAGTTCTGTTTCTTGAGGAAACTTTCCACATATAATCAAGCTGCTACTCTGACACCATTTTCATTGAGTAATTCACGGTGATGTCACACCAACCAGGCACTAGGGGAAGCCCTGCTTTTATGGGTTGGCTCTTAATTTAGGAATTTTTGTTTTCTGACATCCCTCCCTTTTTCGCTGGACTTCGCTGCTTTTGAGGCAAGATGCCTGAGTGGTGAAGTGTTGCCTGCTTTTGAGAAAAGGAATTCCTGCTGGTGGAGAGGCAAATGGTTGAGTGAAGGCAAGATGTGTGTCCTGCAACAGTACATCTTAATTGGAGAGTTGGCGAGGAAGGATGTGTGGGCCTGCTGTGGGCTTGGTCCTTCCTAACAGGATTCATGGAGCTGAGCAGAGAAGGATCTGGGGACACTAGGACTCACAGCCACCCCCTGGGGCCACAATCCCTCATCTCTGGAAGCCGACCTGCCTCCGCCCTGGCACCTGGGCCGTCACATCTCACCCACATTCCCACCTTCCCGCCTTGCCTCTTGGCTGAGCCGTGCAGCAAGATGGTAAAGGCAAGTTTGGCAGAGCTCGCCTGTAAAAGCCTAATCCAAACAGCATGTCCGCTGAGCTCAGCGGGGTGACTCATGTGCAGTGATGTGTGAGGCCAGCAAGCAGAGATTAGGATCTGGCCCGCCCGCCAGCCTGCTCTGCACTTCCTTTGATCAACTCTGATGGTTTTTAATTCTGCAGAAGCAGCTTCCTGCCAGCAGCAAGCAGCTCACGGTGGAGGCTAGAGCTGTATCTATGCTGACCTACTTCCAGAGGGGAGGGAGGCATGTGCTGATGGCACCGGGACATCCTGGGCTCGCAGCCCATACGGAGCCTAGAGGGGAGACTCTCTTGCTGAGGTGCCCACGGTGACATCAGAGGCCTGCTCCTCAGCCAACACCAGCAAAACCATGCGTGTGAGCAGCCTGGGCTCGGAACCTGCTGCTGGCACTGGGTGGAATCACTGGGTAGTAAAGAAAAATGGGACTCTCCCTAGGGGACTTTTTTTGGGTAAGCTGGGGCAACGCTAAGGACAGCGTTTGGCACAAAATAAAGCACTCACTGGGTTCTTCAGAAGTACTATTTTACATCTGTTTTGCTCAGAATGGAACACATTCGGGGGGTATATTAATTTCTCAAGCTGTTCTTCCCCAGCTTGGCTGGAATGTGTTTTGTCTTCCAAATCCCTTCAATGACCACTGCCAAGCAGGGCACCTGAAAAATCAGGTCTCACGCTTTCTCATTCCCTCTCTTCCACTGTCTTACTCCCTCCTTTCTCTCTCTATTCCTCAGGAAGTACAGCCATGAGTCTAACCTTGGCTGCATGTTAGAACCACCCTGGGAGCAGGGTGTGGTTTAAACTCCCCCCCAACCCAGGCTCCACCCCAGAATAATTCAATCAGAGTCTTGAGGGTGGAACCAATGCTCAGTAGTGTTTAAAGTTCTCATTGTGCAGCCAAAGTCAGGTGTCACTGAGATCTTAGGGTCCTAGAGCATCAGTCATAAGCCCTCAAAATGGCTCTGTCTCCTTATCTGTCACCTCACCACCATTCAGTTTGAGAGTCTGGGAACCAGGCTGTAGGTATATTAACCAGGCTATGGTAAGAGATTTTCTGGATGGAATAATAGCCTACACATTTACACATTAAGAAGAATGTGTTCATCTGATTAAAAGTATTTATCAGCCCACTGAGACTTAACACAGACAATGGCCGGGCTCGGTGGCTCAGCCTGTAATCCCGCGCCTTTGGGAGGCTGAGGTGAGTGGATTACCTGAGCCCGCGGGTTCGAGACCCGCCTGGGCAGCAAGACCTCATCTCTACAGTAAATCAAAAAATCAGCTGGGCGTGGTAGCGCATGCCTGTAAGTCCAGCTACTTGGAAGGCTGAGGCGGTGCCCAGCAGGTCCAGGCTGCGGTGGCCGGGAGCGGCCACTGCACTCCAGTCTGGGTGACAGAGTGCGACTCCAACTCAAAAAACAAAAACAAAATTAAAAACAAAAAAAACACAGACAATGAATATAAGAGACTGAAATACCGAATAGATAGGTCTTGACAGAGAAGAAAGAGGGAATGATTCAGCACTCAGAACAATGACCAACCCAATGGGAATTTCTGGGAGAAAGGTTTGTCGGTGGTGGTGAAGGGTTTCTGGATAAATTAAGGACCTGTAGTTAGATTTTTTTTTTTTGAGACAGGTTCTCACTGTCACCCAGGCTGGAGCACAATGGTGTGATCATGACTTACCGCAGCCTTAAACTCCTGGGCTCAGGTGATCCTTCTGCCTCAATCACCCAAGTAACTGGGACTACAGGCACATGCCACCATTCCTGGCTATATATATTTTTTATTTCTGTAGAGACACTATGTTGCCCAGGCTGGTCTCGAACTCCTGATCTCAAGCTATCCTCTCACCTAAGCCTCCCAAAGTGCTGGGAATTCAAGCGTGAACTACTATGCCAGATGTATTTTGATTTTAATTCCAGATGAACAACAAATAATGAAATACTGGGGACATAGTTGTATTAAAAAATTTCTCATTGTTTGTGTGAAATTCAAGTTTGATCGAACATTCTGCATTTTATTTACCAAATATGGAAATCCCAGTTGAGTGGCAGGCTAGAAGGGAGGATCTCAGGTACTTGAGGGGGTGGTAGGTCCCTATGTGGTACCACCTCCAGGGGGCAAGGGGAAAGCATGTAGACATTTGGGGTTGTCCCAATCACTAGAGATTGCTACTAGCATTTGGTGGATGCGGACCAGGATGCTAAATATATTGCAGTATGTGGGATAATTCCCTTGGAGAACTGTCCCATCTAAAATGCCAGTACCGCCCAAGCCAGTCCCACCTACTTCGCCATCTTACTGAGGACTGACTCTCTTTCTCACATAACTGATCCCCAGAAAGTAGTGCACCAGCTACTCACAGAGGTGCAGAACTTGTCCCCCAAGGAAAGAGGCAATCACACAAAGTCCCAGGTTCTTGCCCTAAAGCTATCTGTAGTCCAAACCACATAGCTGATCTAATGAAATGGACTCCTGAAACTAACTCCAAGTGTTCAAAACATACTCTAAGAATTACCTCCTTCAGGAAGCCTTCGTTGTCTGCTCCAGTATTCACCGATCTGTTTCCTCAATCCCCCAAAATCTTTTTTCTTCTAATTTAGATCCATGTGCACTTGCTTGTGAGTTAGTCTCTCCAACTAGCCTGGGTACATCAGGACAGTGAGATCAATTTCTGGGTGACCTCTAGTGAAGCTGAAATGTGCAAATAGGCAAGACAGTTGAAGTAAAGAAGAAAAAGGAGACGAGACATCATCTAGAGGCAGGAGAAGACCAGGAACCAGAGATCAGATAATTGGGTAAAGGGATACTAAATTGAAGTCTGGACTTCCTGACAGTTAAATCAAAAGGGGAAGCACAATCAGCTATGTTGCCCTTACTGTCTGAAAAAAAGGAAGCAATATCAGCTCATAAGGAAATGTAATCTTTTTCCTCATGCTAATTCTAAGTGAAATTTATCACATAGATCCTAAAAGATAGAATATAATGGACTATATCTTCAAGTGAGTTTTCAGAAGATACCAAAAAAGTGAGATTTTTTTTCTGATTATTTCTTATGATTACCCTTTAAGAGAGTTAGAACTATAGTATTGAACCTTGGCTCAGTGAAGGCATTTGTATAAGGAGCTATACTAACGTAGTCTAAATGTATTGGTTTCTGGTGATCTTATTAACAAAGGGCACTCAAAAGTTCTTCACTGCCCAGAGAATTTATGAAGGCTTCATGTGTGGTTCCCAGGAAGTTCTGACTGCCTTGAGGAAAAGGTGGGGAGGGGGAAGCTGGGTTTATGGTCAGGGCTAGAGGAAAGAATGGGAACAGATACATTCCACTTGTCACCCTACCCTCCTCTCCCCAAACTAGAATCAGACAGTAGGAATTACATACCCAGGCCAAAAGGCACTTCCCAGCCACATCCCCAGGAAAGGGAGAAAGGAAAACAGTGTGTCACCAAGGGCCCACCCCAGGGCAGGATCCTGAGAATGACTTGAGGGACTGCCTGACCTGTGGATCATCCTTTAATGAGTGCTATGCTTTGAGGTCACTTGCCTCTTCCTAAGGCAAGGAACAGATAATCAGATGACTCAGAAAAAGAGTTTCCACTTTGGATTTTATTTGGGGCTTTCTTAAAAAAATAAAAATAAAAAGTCTGGGCTTGGTGGCTCAGCCTGTAATCCCAGCGCTTTGGGAGGCCGAGGTGAGTGGATTGCCTGAGCCTGTGGGTTCGAGACCCGCCTGGCAACTTGGCAAGACCTCATCTCTACAATAAATCAAAAATTAGCTGGGCGTGGTAGCGCGTGCTTGTAGTTCCAGCTACTTGGAAGGCTGAGGCAGAAGGATCGCCAGAGCCTAAGCAAGTCGAGGCTGCGGTGGCCGGGAGTGTGCCACTGCACTCCAGTCTGGGTGACGGAATGAGACTCCAATTCAAAAAAAAAAAACTTCCTTAATGGGTGGGAGATTAAAACAAACAAACAAAAAAAATAAACCACAAATTCAAAATCCCCGCTGCATAATATGAGTGAGAGGAAACTGTGGCCTGGGGTTTGGAGGCCCAGGGGCTGCAGGATGCTGATTAACACACATGTTCCTTGTCCCTGCCCACCTACCCCCATCTCAGGTACCAGCCCTAGTACTTGGTGGCTAGCCATGGCAAAACCATGAGGAGCCATTGCTGCCAGGACCCATAGACGATCAAAAGTCTAAGCAGCAGGTCTGGGATGAGAGGTCAAGGCCAAAGGTCCAAATCTCTGGTACAGGCTTCTGCCTTTTGTTTTTATTATTTATTTATGTATTTATTTAGGTTCGGAGTCTCACTCTGTCGCCCAGGCTGGAGCACAGCATCACACTCACCGCCATGGCAGCCTCTGTCTGCTGGGCTCAGGAGACCCTTCCGCCTCAGCCTTCCAAGTAGCTGGAACTACAGGCAGCGCCACCACGCCCAGCTAATTTTTTTTTTTAGTTGGAGTCTCACTCCATTGCCCAGGCTGGAGTGCAGTGGACGCTCACAGTCATCCCAGCATTGACCCACTGGGCTCCAGCGATCCTTCCGCCCCAGCCTTCCAAGTAGCCAGAACTACAGGCATGCGCTACCACACCCGGCTAATCTTTGATTTTATTGTAGAGACAAGGTCTCGCCAAGTTGTCCAGGTTGGTCTCGAACCCACAGGCTCAGGCAATCCACTCACCTTGACCTCCCAAAGTGCTGGGATTACAGGCTGAGCCACCGAGCCAGGCCATAATTTTTTTTTTAATTGTAGAGACAAAGTCTCATCAAGCTGCCCAGGCTGATCTCCAACCCCTGGGTTTAGACAGTCCTCTCACCTCAGCCTCCCAAAGTGCTGAGATTACAGGTGTGAGCTGCCGTGCTCAGCCTGTCTTTTGTTTTTAGAAGGCAGCAGCTTTGATTTCCTTCCTGCTGGAGTGAGAAGGGTGGCTTGAGCCGGCAGGGCTGATCCAAACATCCTCCCCCTTTCTCCCTCTCCCTCTCTCCACCGGGGCTGAGAGGGAGCTCCTGTAGGAGAGAGGGGTCCAGTCAGGGAGAAGTCTTTCCCTTCTTCTCTAAGGAAAGGTCAACCTAGTTGTGCTCCCTTGCTTGTCTAGGGGGGTTGCTTCTTAGGTCAAAGGATACTGGGCTTAATGCCCCAATGTATACTCTGGCTCATTTTCAATTCTCTGGGCAGCCAGCAACGTTGACCGGAGCCTTCCTTCTTACATGGGGCTTGAGGAAGGACGTTTAGGCGGGGTCACTTTTGGCTACTCAGCATCGAACTCCCATCCCACAATGAGGACATTTGCCACATTATGAATCCTGGCACCCTAAGAAAGAGGCCCAAGGGTCAGATGCTCTCTTTTCTAGTATCCTTTGGGGGTAGGACCTGGGCACACAACCACGACTTGGCCAAGCTGGTGCATCTGCTCCAGAAGGAACCAAAAATCACCAGCACCAACAAACAGGGACCCCTTTCTGGGGAGACTACAGGGCAACGCAAATATACAGGACCCTGGGGTGGTGGTGCTCATGGTGGTGTCCAGTGTCCGGGGCTGAAGACAGTGGCAGGGCAAGTTGTGGTCCAGCACTGGGTACAGGCAGCAGTGGCACAATAATCTCACCCTCTGTGCTGTGATTGTGCCTGTGGCCTTGGCTGGGATTCTGAATTCCTGGTTCCTGTGTTTTCTGAGCCTGTTTTTCTAGTCTTCCCCATGATTCTGTGAGTTGCCCAATAGGATTTCAGCAAATTCTTTTTCTGCCTAAATCCATCAGTCAGTTTCTGTTGCTTGCAGCTAAGAACCCTGACTCTGTCTACTACAATTGGTTTTAGTCAGTCGTGGACAGATGCTTTTTCTCTTTCACTTCCTGCATTCTTCATGCCTCTGCCCTCCTGGCAATTCCACAAGTAATCCCAAAAAGAAGGAATGAGCATGCAGAGAATTTGACCACAGCTGGGAAGCGAGCCAGGAGAACACTGAAGAACTTGAATATTATATCTCTAACTTTGTTAGGTGGGTGAATGCAGAATTAATGGGAGTGAAGGCTGTGAGCTATCACTTTTTTTTTTTTTTTTTTGAGTTGGGGGTCTCACTCCGTCACCCAGACTGGAGTGCAGTGGCACACTCCTGGCCACCACAGCCTCGACCTGCTGGGCTCCGGCAATCCTTCCGCCTCAGCCTTCCAAGTAGCTAGAACTACAGGCGTGCATTACCACGCCCGGCTAATTTTTGATTTATTGTAGAGATGAGGTCTCGCCAAGTTGCCCAGGCGGGTCTCGAACTCGCAGGCTCAGACAATCCACTTACCTCAGCCTCCCAAAGCGCTGGGATTATAGGCTGAGTCAACGAGCCCAGCCTACCTTTTTAAAAAGATCTCTAACTTGGTTATACAATGATTACCCATGGCATTTAAAGACCTATGAAAGCATAGGCCAGCATTCCTTATTTGCCCTGGTACCTAGGTCACACTAGGCACTCACTGAACAGTAGTGAAGGGACAATGACGGAAGTCTAAGGAAGAGAATTCGGGAAAGAGAAGGTTAATACATCCTTAATGTCTCTTTAAAAAAGAATTGCTTCACCTATGTGGTAGCTAAAGATTAAGGCCTGTGAGCTGAGCCAACACTATAGGTATGGGGTGTGTTGATTGAGGAGCAAAAGCCTGGCACTTTAGCCATCGACAGTCAAAGGCAGAGAAGACACACTCCTGGGCAGGCAGAACCTGACTTGGTTCCAGCCCAGACAGATTGCCAGTCCATTTCTTCTTGGAAAGGGGCCCCAAGCATGCCTGCAAGCTGAATCGAGTCAGCTATCCAAAAAGCATTTTGAATCGGTTTCAAATGCATTGGCAGTCTGGGGGAGTCAAGTGGAGCCTAGAAAACTAAGGGCAGAGTTTCAGCTGCCTTTAACCATACAATAATTTCAATGCACCTCTTGTAGTAAGCCTAATTTGTTGTTGTTGTTGGTTGGTTGGTTAGATGGTTTTTTGAGTCACCCAGGATGGAGTGCAGAGGCACAATTCTGGCTCACTACAGCCTCGACCTCTTGGGCTCAGGTGATCCTTTTGTCTCAGCCTCCCAAGTAGCTGGGAGTACAGGCACATGTTACCATACCTGGCTATTTTTAAATATTTTGTAGAGACAAGGTCTCACCATGTTGCCTGGGCTGGTGTTGAATTACTGGGCTCAAGTAATCCTCCCACCTCGGCCTCCCAAAGTGCTGGGATTACAGGCATGGGGCACCGCACCCTGCAGTAAATCTAGTTTTGAGTAACAGTTAGATTTGGGTCCTCAAGGATGCATTGCTACAAACTGACTCAGGTGCTGATTCTTGTTTGTGGGATTAACTTGTGTAACCTTCCCTTAGGCAAGCCCCTTAGCTAACATTTTAAAGCTCTTATTTCCCAATTTAAAAATTCCTGGTTTGAGAATATAGGGTTTGGACTACCTAATTTAACAGTTTCTTATCTAAAATGTGGCACTTCCAGGCCTGGAGCAGTGGCTCTTGCCTGTAATCCCAGCACTTTGGGAAGCCGAGGCGGGAGGATTGCTTGAGCCCAGGAGTTCCAGACCAGCCTGGACAACAAAGCGAGACCTCATCTCTAAAAAAAGAATTAAAAAAATTAGCCGGGTGTAGTGGCATGTGTTATAGTCCCAGCTATCAGAGGGCTGAGGCGGAAGGATCGCCCAAGCCCTAGAGGTTAAGACTGCGGTAAACTATGAATGTGCCATTGCACTCCAGCCTGGGTGACAGAATGATACTCAACTCAAAAAATAATAAGAAAAGAAAATGTGACATTTCTATTATTTCTCTTAAGGACAAGAGGTATGTGTTCTTCAACATGCCCTTCCGCCCAAGTACTGTACGGACAGCCCTCAGTGTGGCTGGGTTCCAGAAAAGCCTAGGCTAGGGTCCCCTAGGAACCCTGTCAAGTCAGAACCGAGGACTGCCAGTGGTAAAGTTAAAAGAGGGAGAATGCTGGCATCCTGTGACTTGTAACTACAATTATAACCAGTTACAGAAACTTTACTGCACTCTCTGTGCTTAGCTTTGCTGCTGGAGTTGGATTTGCAGGGGGCCTCCCTCTAGCCCAGGCTTATCGTTACATTCATATTAAACAGGAGAAGATAGTTAAGGCTAGCGCTCACACCGCCTGGGGCCAACAGAGGAGAGAAATGTGAAATAGTGTACAAGTGTCTATATTATAAACCTGTGCTGTCCAACTGGGTTTTAACATGTGGAGTCTCTGGCAACTGTTTTTGCCCGATGAAGGTGCAACGACTCTTTTGGTCCTGGGCTTGGAGTGATAAGCAGATTCGAAGGTTACAAGGGACAGAAGACAAGAAGTCATCTTATTTCCTCTACTGTCTCCCTGGAGAGAGGACAAGAGGGCTCTAGAGAAAAGAGAGATAGGAATGAAAGCAAGTAAATCCCAGCAGGGAAAGCAGGGAGGAGAGACTTGGGAGCTCAGCTGCCAGCACAAATCTGATGCCCTGCATTGCTCTTGGGAGAGAAGCCAAGTCTTCCCAAATCCAGGCGCCCCAACATGATTGCAGAGGCCACACCCATCAGCCCACAGAGAGCCAACCCTGCTGCAGAACCAGTGAGACACCTTGGGAAGCTCCCCGAGTTTCTGGAGACATCTCTGTAAAAACTGCCTTTCTCCCTTGTGGGTGCTGGAACCCCAGCATGGGGTGGGGGTGGGGAGTAGGGAGGACCCAGAGTCGCCACACAGAGCTGAAATTCCCTTTTTTAAAGGAAAAGTTAAGTTCAGAAATTTTGTTCTCCATTGGGTTGTAGGGCAAGTAGCCAATTCCTTCTCCCACTGGCAGCGGGCAGGGCTGACTGAGCCAGCACAGAGAGGCTCTCAATGAGCTTTGATGTCAACAGAGGTAGGCAGGGCAGGCCCCGGTGGAAAACTGTGAAGTCAGCAGAGTTATCTCCGGCACTCCTCCCTTCCCCTTTCTCCACCCATTTCCCCCCTCTCAACTTCCGGCTTCTCATTTCCCAGGGGACCCTGCAATATATGAAAACCCCGCCGTCATAAGATCCAAGGGGGGGCAGCTCATGGTTCCAGCTATCAAAGTCTGCGTTTTTTCCCAAGTCTAAAACACACAAAGGCGTGCATTCCATACATTTCCTAAGAAAAGAGAGTGCCTGCACAAACCCTGTCCTTTATGCCATCTCGTTAAACCCCAAGAGTGTGGGGCCTCGAGTTTGAAGCCGTCTTCCTGCCTCCTGGGGTTTTAAAAAAGATTCAAAAGTGCCTCAAACCAATACAGCTGCTTGGTTTATGGCTCAGATTTAAACCACAAATTATAAAATGATAAATCGCTGCTCAAGGCTCTTCCAGGAAAGACTATGTTGTCAGATTAAGTTACAACCTCATGGACGTATGAGTGAGTCTAGCTGCTGACTAACCCTCACACTCATTTTCCTGCTGGAGATGTTTTTTCTTCATGAACGTTCACTGTGTCTGAATTCTTTAAACAAAGAAAATGACCGAAGGCAGAGAGAAAAACATCAGGGACTTCTTAACCCATGGAGTTTTGTGCCTTATTATGTAATGGGTTCTTTGGTTTTATGAGAATCAAAGGAAGCTTAAGAAATATCTTTGTTCTTTAGCATTTAAGTGCCAGAGAACAATGAGGAATGGCTTCTGGGGGCAGCTACACTCACTTCAAACACTAGTTGGACTATGAGGTGTACAGCGAATCAAAGCTGTTTTAAGGAATTTGGGTCTTAAAGTATCTGTTCAGTGATTTGGGCAGGATTGCCACATGAATTACTGTGTTTTGTTCCCATGAAAATTGATTCTTTGGAATTCTTTTATAGGGTCTGGTCTAGTGACAGAGGAGTGTGACAAGTAGGGCACATGCATGCTTTTTGCTGTAGTGACTTTTCTGCCAGAGCTTTGGCAGGCTGGAGGAGGAGAGATGAAATATGGACTTGTTTGAAGCAGCTATCTTGCCTCGCTGCAGGCTCCGTCATACTGACTTCATTTTGGTTACCTGGGGCTGCAGGAGGCAGCTTCATCGCCCTTCATGTTTCTCCACTGCTAGTACGTTGGTTGCACGATAACCTGGTTTCTCCAAGGCCACTTGAGCCTTGAGGACCATCAGGCTGTGAGTCGTACATACTTTGGCATTTACTTCTAAACTCACCTCCTGTGTATTTTATGCTGTAGACCCTTCTGTCCTCCCTTTCTTGGGGTACTCCGGTCCTGGGTGGCAGTTTTCTGATGTCATTTCACAGTCTTGAACCGGCACCTTCAGCCATGCAGGCCCAGCTATGGCTACTCCTGTCTCTGCTTTTCCTGAAGTTCACCCTGCTCTCATTGTTGTTGCTTTTTCTGGGACACTGCAAGTTGTGGAGAGTTCTTTTCCTGTGATTATAGCTCTTTCTTCCAATTCTGACTAGTCTGGCGTCTCTATGATTATAACTCGTTAGGACTCCCAAGACTAGAGAGGGCACTTTTTTGTTTTACTTTGTTTTGTTTTTGTTATTTTGAGTTGGAGTTTCACTCTATCATCTAGGTTGGAGCGCAGTGGCAGGATCATAGCCACCACGACCTTGACCTGCTGGGCTCAGGCGATCCTTCAGCCCCAAACTTCCAAGTAGCTAGAACCACAGGTGTGCACCACTACACCCAGCTAATTTTTCTTTCTTTCTTTTTGTTTCTTTTTTTAATTGTAGAGACAAAGTTGTTAGGGTACAGATAGGGTGAGGGTGGATGGATGGAAATGGAGAGGCAAGGGGAAGTGCAGCACTGCCAGAGCTGGCGTGCCAGAGGCACGCGTTGGCAACCCAGAGATCCTAGTAATGCAAAGAATTGCAACACACGAAGAGGTGAGAGAACATAAGATTTTTTTTTTTTTGAGTTGGAGTCTCACTCAGTTGCCCAGACTGGAGTGCAGTGGCCGCTCCCGGCCACCACAGCCTCGACCTGCTGGGCTCCAGCGATCCTTCTGCCTCAACCTTCCAAGTAGCTGGAACTACAGGCATGCGCTACCACGCCCGGCTAATTTTTTTGATTTATTGTAGAGATGAGGTCTCGCCAAGTTGCCCAGGTGAGTCTTGAACCCGCAGGCTCAAGCAATTCACTCACCTCGGCCTCCCAAAGCGCCAGATAACAGGCTGAGCCACCTAGCCAGCAAAGATAAGATTTATTTAAGAAAGTTTCACCCCCCCACAGACAGGGAGTGGGCCTACACTCTAGGTGAGTGTGGCTGCGTAGCCCCCCAAAGTCCTGGCTTAAATCCTTTTCCTTGGAGATGTTGCAATCAGGTAGATGTGACTGCCGTGACTTCCTTATCCACCACCTGCAGATGTCTTGAAGATCCTGTGACACAGAGACCCACCAATGTCCCCCCATATTATCACCAATTTGTCCTAGCTGGTCTTGAACCCCTGGGCCCAGGCAATCTTCTCGCCTCCACCTCCCAAAGTACTGGGACTAGAAGTGTGAGCCACCAAGGTCAGCTCAGCACTTTTGTTTATTTGTTTGTTTGTTTTTGAGTTGGAGTCTCACTCTGTCGCCCAGACTGGAGTGCAGTGACCGCTCCCGGCCACCACAGCTTCGACCTGCTGGGCTCCGGCGATCCTTCCACCTCAGCCTTCCAAGTAGCTGGAACTCAGGCGTGCGCTACCATGTCCGGCTAATTTTTTTGATTTATTGTAGAGATGAGGTCTCGCCAAGTTGCCCAGGAGGGTCTCGAACCCACGGGCTCAGGCAATCCAGCACTTTTTTTTTAATGCTCCCTTGTTTTTATTTTTTTAATAGCATTTATTATAATTTATTTCTGCAGAGCAAAATGAAGAAAGCAATAATGATCACTAATCCCACCGTCAGAGAACTTCTAACAGTATTTTTAAAAAGTAATACATACACGTGAGAACAAAAGTAAAACAGTTAAAAAAAAAGGCATACAAAGAAAAATCAAAGCTCCTTCTTCTGCCCTGAGTATCTCCCAAAATATAACTGCTGTTACTATTTTTTGTGCATCCTTGTTACTACATACTTGTATATGTCCTCTCACAGAATCTTCTATGAAGGAGATCTCACTAAGTGTATCATTAAATGCCATCTCAGAGGTCTTTCCAAGTGTGCCCTGGAGATGTACTCTACTTGTGAGGTCTAAATAGTCTTTGTTAGAAGAGAATGTGCCTTCCAAGTGAAAGACACTCAGTTAATGTCACTCCTGGTTCCTTTCTGTCCCTTTACTTCTTCCTCCCCTGGAGTGCAGAGTGACTTATCTGATTAACAAGTTTGGAAGAATAACTTAGACTTGCTAGGTTCCACTCTGCACTTTTCTTCTTAGGATGGAGTTGCCTTCAGAGAGTGGGCCTTCTGTGCCTCGAAAAGTGGGTGGAACTGGAGAATGTCTTCCCAGTTTGGGGTTTCAGAAGCAGGAAGCCTATTAGTTTCTTACTTAATAAAAGAAAACACACAATACATCATCCAACTTAACCTTTCTCAAAGATATTTTGGGCTTCCTCTGCCCCTTCTTTGATTTCTCAGTTTGTTCAGAATCTTAGCAGAGAAAAAATTTATTTAATCAGCTTCCTAATGAATGTTTAGCTGGTTTTCAGTTCGCTGCTTAAATAAACGATACTACAGTGAACATCTCTATACGTATTCCTTGGTGTACTTTTTGCAAGCACATTAAAAGGTAGTTTCCTTGTGGTAGAATCACTAGACCAAAAATATGTGTTTTTGTGTCCCAAATAAAGATTAGAGAAAAGATTATCCCCAACCTGACCAAGTGCAGTGGCTCACTCCTATAATCCCAGTATTTTGAGAGATCAGGATGAGAGGATTGCTTGAACCTAGACAACATAGCAAGACCAGCCTTGACAACATAGCAAGAACTCATCTCTACAAAAAGTTATCTGGGTGTGGTGGTGCACACCTGTAGTCCCAGCTACTTGGGAAGCTGAGACAGAAGGATTGCCTGAACCCAAGAGTCCAAGTCCTTAATGAGAGCTGGGAAGGGAGTGCCTAGATAATGCACTACTATAATGGCAATAATTAACTTTGATTTATTTCCTGCTGTGTGCCAGGTTCTGAGCTAAGTACTTTATATATACTAATACTTTTAATCTTCGTTACAACTTTATGAGATGGTGATTACTATTATCTTCACTTTTTACAACTGAGGATGCTGAGATCAAAATTGTTAAATAATTAGCCCGAGGTCACACAGCTAGTAACTAGTAAAGATGAAATTCAAGTCCATATTTGTGTGATTCCAGAGCCTGTACTGCCAAACAGGTCTCCATGGCATAGGGTGGGAAATAGCCTAGTTTAGCATTTGAATACATATATGCATTAATGATTATATATAATAATGATTAAGAGCACAGAATCTGGAGACAGACTATATGGCTTCAAATCCCAGATTTGCCTATTACCAATAGTGTGATGAATACTTCAGTTTACTCATCTGCAAAATGAACTTTCTTTTTTTTTTTTTTGAGTTGGCATCTCACTCTGTTGCCCAGGCTGGAGTGCAGTGCATGCTCACGGTCACCACAGTCTCAACCTACTGGGCTCAGGCGATCCTTCCGCCTCAGCCTTCCAAGTAGCTGGAACTACAGGCACGCGCTACCATGCCCGGCTCATTTTTTTGTTGTTTTTTTTTGTGGGGTGGTTGTTTTTTGGTTTTTTTTTGAGTTGGAGTCTCACTCTGTCGCCCAGACTGGAGTGCAGTGGCACGCTCCCGGCCACCGCAGCCTCAACCTGCTGGGCTCCGGCGATCCTTCCGCCTCAGGCTTCCAAGTAGCTGGGACTACAAGTGTGCACCACCACACCCAGCTAACTTTTTGTAGAGATGAGTTCTTGCTATGTTGCCCTATGTTACCACGCCCAGCTAATTTTTTGATTTATTGTAGAGATGAGGTCTCACCAAGTTGCCCGAGCAGGTCTCGAACCCGCGGGCTCAGGCAATCCACTCACCTCAGCCTCCCAAAGTGTGGGATTACAGGCTGAGCCACCGAGTCTGGCTTAATTTTTTAATATATTGTACAGACCAGGTCTTGCCAAGTTACCCAGGCTAGTCTTGAACCGCTGGGCTCAGGAAATTCTCTCGCCTCGGCCTCCCAAAGTGCTGGGATCCCCGGCTTGAGCCATCTTGCCTGGCCTAAAATGGATATTCTTAAAAGGATTAAGTTATTTATTTTATTTTTATTTTTTTTTGAGTTGGAGTCTCACTCTGTTGCCCAGAGTGGAGTGCAGTGGCGCTCCTGGCCACCGCAGCCTCGACCTGCCGGGCTCCGGCAATCCTTCCGCCTCAGCCTTCCAAGTAGCTGGAACTACAGGCGCGCGCTACCACACCTGGCTAATAATTTTTTGATTTATTGTAGAGATGAGGTCTCACCAAGTTGGCCAGGCGGGTCTCAAACCCGCGGGCTCAGGCAATCCACTCACCTCAGCCTCCCAAAGGCACAGGATTATAGGCTGAGCCAATGAGCCCGCCCGGCAAAGGATTAAGTTATTCAACATTTATAAAGCACTATCCAACATTGCCTGGCACTGAGTAAGGCTTTCATAAGTGCTTGTCAGGCAAAATAATTCATTTATTTTATAATTACTTTTAATTCAAAAGCAATATATGAATTTATATCTGTATAATACTAAATAATTCAAGCAATATACAAATATATACAATAAAAAGTGAGAGTCCCACTTCACCTTAAGCAGCCACCACCACCTGACCCCACTGAATCCCAGTCCTCTTTATTTATTTATTTTGAGTTGGAGTCCCACTCTGTTCCCCAGCCTGGAGTGCAGTGGCACAATCACCGCTACCATAACCTCCACCTGCTGGGCTCAGGTGATCCTTCTGCCTCAACTTTTCTGGTAGCTGGGACTACAGATGCATGCCACCTGGCTAATTTTTTTTTTTTATTGTAGAGATGAGGGCTCTCCATGTTGCCCAGGCTGGTCTTGAACCCTTGAGCTCAGGCAATCCTCTCACCTCCACCTCCCAAACTGCTGAGATTCCAGGTGCGAGCCACCACCTGGCTTCTGCTCTACTATTTAGAGGTTAACAATAAGTGCCTGTGCTTTCAGACCTTGTTTTTTATTATTTTTATTTATTATTATTATTATTTATTTATTTATTTTTTTTTTTTGAGTTGGAGTCTCACTCTGTCACCCAGACTGGAGGGCAGTAACACGCTCTCAGCCACTGCAGCCTCGACCTGCTGGGCTCCGGTGATCCTTCCACCCCAGCCATCCAAGTAGCTGGAACTACAGGCACGCGCTACCACGCCCAGATAATTTTTTGATTTATTGTAGAGATGAGGTCTGGCCAAGTTGGCCAGGTGCGTCTTGAACCCGCGGGCTCAGGCAATCCACTTACCTCAGCCTCCCAAAGCACAGGATTACAGGCTGAGCCACCGAGCCCGGCTTATTTTTTATTATTTTTATTTGTTTTGTGTTGAAGTCTCACTCCATCACCCAGGCTGGAGTGCAGTAGCAGGCTCACGGCCACCCCAGGGTCGACCTGCTGGACTCAGACGATCCTTCCACCTCAGCCTTCCAAGTAGCCAGATCTACAGGCAAATGCTACCATGCCCAGCTATTTTTTTTGATTTATTGTAGAGACGAGGCCTTACCATGTTGCCCAGGTTGGTCTTGAACCTACGGGTTCAGGAAATCCTCTTGCCTTGGCCTTCCAAAGTGCTGGGATTACAGGCTTGAGCCACCACACCCGGCCAAACCTTGTTTTTTAAATACAAGTATGGGCTGAGCTCAATGACTCAGCCTGTAATCCCAGCGCTTTGGGAGGCCAAGGTGAGTGGATTGCCTGAGCCTGTGGGTTTGAGACCCGCCCAGCCAACTTGGCGAGACCTCGTCTCTACAATAAATCAAAATTAGCCAGGCATGGTAGCACGTGCCTGTAGTTCCCGCTACTTGGAAGGCTGAGGCGGAAGGATCGCCGGAGCCCACGGAGCCAAGGCTGCGGTGGCTGGTTGCATGCCACTGCACTCCAGTCTGGGCAGCAGAGTGAGACTCCAACTCACACACACACACACACACACACACACACACACACACACACACACACACACACACAAAAGTAAGTAGGAGCCGGGCTCAGTGGTTCAAACTGTAATCCCAGCACTTTAGGAGGCCGAGGCAAGTGGATTGCCTGAGCCCATGGCTTCAAGACCAACAGGGCAACTTGGCAAGACCTCTCTCTACAATAAATCAAAAATTATCCAGGCGTGGTAGCTTGCGCCTGTAGTTCCGGCTACTTGGAAGACTGAGGCAGACGGATCACTGGAGCCCAGCAGGTCAATGTTGGGGTGGCCGTGAGCCTGCCACTGCACTCCAGCCTGGGTGATGGAGTGAGACTCCAACTCAAAAAAAAAAGTAGGAACTATTTAATCCCCATATTACTGACGGGGAGACTGAAGCACAGAGCAGTTAAGTAACTTGCCCGAGATCACATGACTGGGAAAGGAAGGGCTGGGATTCAACACAGGAATTCTGACTCCTGAGTCCCTGTTCTTGACCACCACCCTCTGAACCTCCCTTCTCTGTTCTAAACTCTGTGACTTGCACTTTTTTAAAACCCTGAGTCTCATCTTGTCACATTTTACATTCATATCGTGGATTGAAACTCAGCATCTCTGGAATATACTTAGGAATATACAAGTCATTTAAAGGGCAATGTGATTGCCAACTCAACTTGATTCCTTAAACTACCAAAAGCACCCCTGTCTAAGGACTTTACTCCTAAAGATAGTCAGCCAGTGCTGAGAAAGCTCTTCAGTGACCACACTAGCACTTGTCTTCAGAAGCCCTGGGTCTGGGCTCTCAACTGCGTCTCCGTGCCACGCCGGCCGGCTGAGCAAACTCACCGTGCTGGGCAGCAGTCTTAAAATAAACAAACATGCTTGTGTTATGCCTGGTTATGGAACAGCGTCTATCCAATCAGTACAAAACTCATGCAAATAAATCTTTCCTTTTTTTGATTCCTGCTGTGTATGAGTCTTTCACTACTGACTTGTCCAGCTCAAATTCCTAAAATGCTAAGGTTAAAAAAGTCTGGTCAAAGCTTCCTAGTAAAATATGAAACTCTCCCCTCTCTGTCTTCTGTCATTGCCCCTACCCCTACCCTCAAGCTACTTTAGCTTTTAGACGTGTTTGAAATGCCTTTTTCATTAAAAATATGGGTGAGATATTTCTTTTGGAGTATGTCCAGACAATCTGGGAAATGCACACTTGGCATTAGCCATCGGGAAGTATGTTAAAAAAAAAAAAAGAAAAGAAAAAGAAAAAAACCAGAGGAACATGAAATAAAATAAGGGCTGACTACAGGCCTGCCCTCTTTAGAAATCAGGACGTCTTTCCAAATGAAAGAGTTCATGGAACTCATTGGGTTAAAACAATTTTTTTTTGGCACTATTAATGGAAAAAATATGTTTGCATATAGATGGAATTTAATATTCTGGAAACTTCTTATATTAATGATAAGAGTTTACATTTTGATTTCAAACATTGCTCATTCTAACACACTAAAACCTGCATTTCTCCTTTTATAAGTAAATGTCTATCTCTGGGTTATGTCCTTATTTTTAAAAGGATATAAGGCTAGTCTTTCACCTATCCCAAAGCTTAACTTTTGGCTGAAGGAACCTCCTGGGACATGTTGAAAGTAGACCTGGACAATTTGCTGTACTTTATGAATCTTTGCTGTGACTCTGGAAAGGGAGGGGGAGTAGCCAATATCTGCTTGCTGGGAGCGAGGTGTCTCCGTCATCACCCAGAAGCCCAGTTCTACTGCCTGAGCGCCGGACATCTGCCACCCCCATTTGTAGAGCATCCTCCAGAGGACGTAGGAGGCTTTTCCCTTGCTTCCTGATCAGTCAGGGAAGACCTCCCGCGGGGCTAGTGGCCTGGAAGTGCCCGGCTCCCATCTGATCTGTGGCCTCACAGTGACCAGTGTGGGCAGCCGAGGCATTTTAGGAAATAGGGCGGGAGGTGAGGAGGAAATGAGGGGTCTGATGGGGACAGTGAATGGGGCCTTCACAAGGACTCCTTGCTACTCCTTTACTGTTTACGTTATACAAAGGGACAAACTTTTGTCTTTACTACGTAAGTTGAATCCAGCTCCTCTCGCAGGGAGGTGGTTGAGCAAGGAGTGGACTGGGTTGGGATGGGCTTGTCTGACCCTTGATCACAGAACATAGAGTTAGAGATGAAATACAGGAAATCATATCCTGGCAGCATTGCTAAGATTAAAGATGGAAGTCGATTGCAAAAGAAGTGATCCACTTTTCCTTAAAATATCAATCACCCAAAAAGAATAATCATCAAGGCCAGGCTCGGTGGCTCAGCCTGTAATTTCAGCACTTTGGGAGGCCGAGGCGAGTGAATTGCCTGAGACCGTGGGTTCGAGACCCACCCAGGCAACTTGGCGAGATCTCGTCTCTACAATAAATCAAAAATTAGCTGGGCATGGTAGTGCATACCTGTAGTTCCAGCTACTTGGAAGGCTGAGGCAGAAGGAACACCAGGGCCCAGCAGGTCTAGGCTGTGGTGGCCGGGAGTGTGCCACTGCCCTGCAGCCTGGGTGACAGAATGAGACTCCAACTCAAAAAAAAAAAAAAGAATAATCACCAGGCCTCCTGTCCCAATGTCATGTAGTGCAAACTTCTCTAACTCCTGGCCCCTGTTGAAGAAGTAGACCCAGTAGTCATGTTTCATATCATGTGATCTAACTCTCTGACCTCATGGATGATTGGACCAGAGGTGGCCACCTGGGCTAAGGGCACCCAATCCACAGATTGACTAGATTCCCATGATCTGTAGCCAGGTATGAAAAGATACACTGGGCCAACCAGAGTTCATCTCTCAGAGAAGTGACATGAAAGCAAAGAGAAGACGGGCTCAGTGGCTTAGCCTGTAATCCCACACTTTGGGAGGCTGAGGTGAGTGGATTGCCTGAGCCCATGGGTTCAAGACCCACATGGGCAACTTGGCCAGACCTCATCTCTACAATAAATCAAAAAAATTAGCTGGGCATGGTAGCATGCGCCTGTAGTTCCAGCTACTTGGAAGGCTGAGGCGGAAGGATCGCTGGAGCCCAGCAGGTCGAGGTTGCAGTGGCCGGGAGCGGCCACTGCACTCCAGTCTGAGCAACAGTGAGACTCCAACTCAAAAAAAAAAAAAAAGACAGCAAAGAGAGAAGTTACCAGTTAATAGCAGGACAGAAAGAAATATGGCTGAACTGTAATGATGAAATACAGTGGCAACATATGAATTTATAATTGGTGAGGTATATACAGCCACCTCAAATTAAGAACTAGCTTTTGGCACTAGCTTCTCTGAAGCCAGCTCATTATGATTTCTGTTCTTGGGTTTCTGAAAGCTTCCATTATCTTATGTATTTTTCTTAACATTTGTTATCCTTGAGCTAACTGGAATGAGTGCCTTGACAGCCAAATTAAAGTATTATCAAACAGGCAGACAAAAATGAAGCCAAAAAAGGGGGGGATTAAGGAATCAGGAAAATCTTAACCAGAAGTAACAGAAGTAGGTTACAGTTAAGGATCATGAGGTTACGAATCATAACATTAAAATCACCTCGGCCGAGCATAGTGGCTCAAGCCTGTAATCTCAGCAATTTGGGGGGCCGAGGAGAGAGGACTGCCTGAGCCCAGAAGTTCGAGACCAGCCTGGGGAACTTGGTGAGGCCTCGTCTTTACAATAAAATAAAAAAATTAGCTGGGTATGGTAATTCACGCCTACAGTTCTAGTTACTTGGAAGGCTGAGGCAGAAGGATCGCCTGAGCCCAGCAGGTTGAGGCTGTGGTGGCCGTGAGCATGCCACTGCACTCCAGCCTGGTCAACGGAGCGAGACTCCAACTCAAAAAAAAAAAAATCGCCCCATATATATATATATGAAACAAAATAACTAATGCCACAGAGTGGAAAGCCAGAAAAAACCATACAATTCTCTCTCTGTTTCTCAACCCCTCCAACTCCCAGTGCTTCCCTATGGACATCTGTTTAATTTTTGTCACTCTGCAAATCAGCTTTCTTAGCTTTTCTATGCACACGGTAGACAGAAGATGGTTATCCCACAGTTCAACATTTATATGTTGTGACAGAGAGTGGCTAGATGGTCACCCACCCATTTTCTCTTCTTTCTGGTCAACTGAACTACATTTCCCAGCATCTCTTGCAATTAGGTAGGGTCACATGATGAGCTGTGGCCAGTGGAATGTGGGCAGAATTGATGTATACTATTTCCAGACCTGACCCATTACAAAAACTTCTTGTGCACACTTGCAGCCTCTCTGTCTTTTTTTTGACTAAGGTCTTAGAAAACAGTTAAGCCACTAGATGGAAGGAGCACCCTGGGTAACTCATAGAATTTGTGGAGGGCCGGGCGCTGTGGCTCAAGCCTGTAATTCCAGCACTTTGGGAGGTCGAGGCAAGAGGATTACTGGGCTCAGGGGTTTGAGACCAGCCTGGGCAACTTGGCAAGTCCTCGTCTCTACAATATATCCAAAAATTAGCCAGGTGTGGTAGCGTGCACCTATAGTTCTGGCTACTTGGAAGGCTGAGGCTGAAGGATTGTGGGAGCCCAGCAGGTGATGCTGGGGTGGCTGTGAGGGTGCCACTGCACTCCAGCCTGGGTGACAGAGTGAGACTCTGACTCAAAAAAAAAAAAAAAAAAAAAAGAATTTGTGGGGCATAGAATTTTTCCCCCATTTGCATTCTCCATTGACCTACATTGAAGTATAACATGGATAAAGGATAAAACTGAAGCCACTGAGATTTGGGGATTCTTTGTTAAGCAGTTAACTTACTCTGGCCAGTTCATATATATCATCTATATCAGAGACTAACACAGATTGACTGGATTAGTCTCAAATTCAATTTGAAATCCTCAGGTGAAAAAATCTTATTGGACTGGGCTGGGTGGCTCAGCCTGTAATTCCAGCACTTTGGAGGCCGAGGCGAGTGGATTGCCCGAGCCTAAGGGTTTGAGACCCACCCGGGCAACTTGGTGAGACCTCATCTCTACAATAAATCAAAAATTAGCCAGGTGTGGTAGCACGTGCCTGTAGTTCCAGTTACTTGGAAGGCTGAGGCGGAAGGATCGCGGGAGCCCAGCAGGTCGAGGCTGCAGTGGCCAGGAGTGTGCCACTGCACTCCAGTCTGGGTGACAGAGTGAGACTCCAATTCAAAAAAAAAAATGTTTTGCAGAAGCTGGACACAGTGGCTCAAACCTGTAATCCCAGCACTTTGGGAGGCCGAGGCAACAGGATTGCCTGAGCTCAAAGGCTCGAGATGAGACCTGGCAACTTGGCGAGACCTCGTCTCTACAATAAATCGAAAAATTAGCTGGGTGTGGAGGTGCATGCTTGTGATTCCAGCTACTTGGAAGACTGAGGCGGAAGGATCGCCAGAGCCCAGCAGGTTGAGGCCGCGGTGGCCGGGAGCGGCCACTGCCCTCCAGTCTGGGCAACAGAGTGAGACTCCAACTCAAAAAAAAAAAAAAGAAAGAAAGAAAGAAAATCTTTTTTTTCTCACTCTGTCGCCCAGACTGGAGGGTAGTGGCCGCTCCCGGCCACCGCGGCCTCAACCTGCTGGGCTCTGGCGATCCTTCTGCCTCAGTCTTCCAAGTAGCTGGAACTACAGGCGCGCCCTACCACGCCCGGCTCATTTTTTTATTTATTGTAGAGATGAGGTCTCGCCAAGTTGCCCAGGCGGGTCTTGAACCCGTGGGCTCAGGCAATCCACTCACCTCAGCCTCCCAAAGCGCTGGGATTACAGACTGAGCCACCGAGCCCGGCTAGAAAGAAAATCTTGTTGGTCCAGACCGAATCCGATGGTCTCTTTGTTCTGTGAAATGAAGTCAGGGAATGAGGTCACAGATGATAAACAGTGTCTCCTGAAGGCCTATTCATGTAAATAAGCAACATTCCTTTGAGAAAAGATGTCTACATAGTGGTTAAATATAAGGGTCATTGTGAATTAGGGAGATAGAGGTACAATCCTAGAGTGACTTTTTCTTTGTTTCTTTCCCTAGTGCGCTCACACCACGTTCTAGCTCCTATTTCTAAAGGTAAAGTTCCTTTTAGGCCATTAGAAAAGAATTTTAAAAATCAAGTCATCATCATTTTTCAGTACTTTCTACCCTCCTTAATTTCCTTTTCTTCCTTTCCTCCCACCCTGCGAGCCAGTATAGTGTAGTAGATAAGAGTGGTCTAATCTCCAGGATGAAATGACCCTGATATAATCCAGCGTCACTATCTTTCTAGACCTGTGACTTTGGTCAAATTATTTAACTAATCTCTGTCTTAATTTCCCCATCCATTTGGTTAATGACAGCATTGACCACAGAGGAATCACTTGAAGATTAAATGAGTGAATAACATGCCCAGGGCTTAGTATAGTCCCTGGTTCATAGTGAGTAATTATTTACTGTTAGCTCTTATTATATATCTGAAACTGCATTCCAATTTTTCTGAATTCTTTCTTGAGTGTCCTGTCCTAAGGATAGAAGGTGACTTGTCTTTAGGGACAACTCTTTTTACATTCTTGAGGATCCAAAGGAAGTGGCAACCAATTGTCCTGGGAAGCCCCGAACCCATGGAGCAATCCAAATGCAAATGTCTTAAATGAAGATGCTGAGATTTCTGTTTAACAACGCAAAGAGGCATTTTTATTGAAAATGGTTATACCTCTGTCTAGATTTCCTCCACTGATGTCAGAACTAAGAGGTTAAAGTTCTAAAACTTGGGTCAAGAGTACTGGGAGGAGACCCCCACTCAGAAAGGTGAGGGACGCCCTAGAACCACGGGGTGGTGGGGAGAGGGTTGAGAGCAAAGGAGAAGATCAGTGGTGGGGCGCCCCTGGAAAGAGTCTTATGGGGGAACTTTAGAACATTAGTGTTAAATATTCTTCTCCACTGTAATTCCCTTATGGAATCCTTGTTAAAGCTTCAATCTTGTGTTAGATGTGTCTTGGGAAATAGAAAGGTTTCACACTTCATGTTAGGCAAATAGAGAGTGACTGTCAGCTGGAAAAGCCAGAGATGGCCAGAAGTGATTGGGGTCAGATGGAGCAGAGCTGCAGAGTGCATGGGGACCAGGTAAGAAGGAGGGGTTGATGAACATATAAACATTTGCTAGAGAGTCTCAAAACTACCTGTAGAAGAAAACCTGGCGCAGAGGCTCAAGCCTGTAATCCCAGTGCCTTAGGAGACTGAGGCGGAAGATTGCCTGAGGCCAGTTTGAGACAAGCCTGAGTGACATAGTGAGACCCTGTCTCTATAAAAAGACAAAAATTAACTGAGGATGGTGGTGCCTGTACCCTGTAGCTACTTGGGAGGCCAAGGCAGGAGGGTTGCTTGAGTCCCTGAGTTTGAGGTTATAGTGAGTTATGATTATACCACTGCACTCCAGCTAGGGCAACAGAGTGAGACCTTGTCTCTAAAAAAAGAAAAGAGCTGGGCACAGTGGCTTATGCCTGTATTCCCAGCACTTTGGGAGGCTGAGGCAGGAGAATCGCTTGAGCCTAGGAGTGTGAGACCAGCCTAGACAAAATATAACACTTATCCAGGCGTGGTGGTGCATGCCTGTAGTCCCAGCTGCTCAGGAAGCTGTAGCAGAAGGACTGCCTGAACCTTGAGTTTGAGACTACAGTGAGACTGTACTCCAGTCTGGGCGATAAAGAAAAAAGAAGAGGAAGGAAGAGAAGAGAAGAGGAAGGAAGAGAAGAGAAAAGAGAAGAGAAGAGAAGAGAAGAGAAGAGAAGAGAAGAGAAGAGAAGAGAAGAGAAGAGAAGAGAAGAGAAGAGAAATAACTGGAGAGGAGACTGAACTTCTTGTGGTCATACAATATGCAGAATTACAGTACGTTACAGGTAATTCAGTAAGACAGGGAAACCTGCAAAATCTCAATCTCTCTCTCTTTCTCTCTCTCTCTCTCTCTCTCTCTCTCTCTCTCTCTCTCTCTCTCTCTCTCCCCCCGAGATTCTCTAGGTTTCTCAGCCTTACTGGATTGCCTTTCATCTCTGGGTTTTTTGTTTTGTTTTGTTTCGATTGCCTTTCATATATTTTTGTGGATTTTTTTTGTTTGTTCATTTTTTGTTTTGTTTTGTTTTGTTTGCATCAGAGTCTCACACTGTTGCCCAGGCTGGAGTGCAGTGGCACGCTCACAGTCACCACAGCCTCGACCTGCTGGACTCAGGTGATCCTTCTTTCTCAGCCTTCCAAGTAGCTGCGACCACAGGCTCATGCCATCATGCCCGGCCACTTTTTTGATTTATTGTAGAGACAAGGTCTCGCCAAGTTGCCCAGGCTGAACTCGAACTCCTGGGCTCAGGCAATCTTCTCGCCTCTGCCTCTCAAAGTGCTGGGATTACAGGAGTGATGCACTGCACCCAACCATATAGTTTTTACCCTAGTTTTTCACTTAACTTTATGTCATGAGCCTTTATAACAAGTATATAAAGAATAATGGCCTCTTAATAATCTATTGTATGATTATGCTACAATTTATTTAACTGATACTATGGGACATTTATATTTTTCAATCTTTCCCTTTTATAAATAATATTCACAGTGAACATTCTACATATTCTTCTTTGCATGTTAAAGAAATTGTTTCTCAAGATAACTTCTCAGAAGTATATTTTCTTTATTTTTTGTTTTTTATTTCTATTTTTTCCTCAAAAACAGGTACCAGAGTAAGAAGGATATTTTCTTTCTTTTTTTTTTTTTTTTTTTTGAGTTGGTATCTCACTCTGTCACCCAGACTGGAGTGCAGCGGCCGCTCCCAGCCACCGCAGCCTCGGCCTGCTGGGCTCCGGTGACCCTTCCGCCTCAGTCTTCTAAGTAGCTGGAACTACAGGCACGCGCTACCACGCCCGGCTAATTTTTTGATTTATTGTAGAGATGAGGTCTCACCTGCCCAGGCGGGTCTCGAACCCGTGGGCTCAGGCAATCCACTCACCTCAGCCTCCCAAAGGCGCGGGATTATAGGCTGAGCCACCGAGCCCGGCTAGAAGGATATTTTCTATGGCAAATGGTATGAACAGTTTTAAGGCTCTTTTTTTTTTTTTTTTGAGTTGGAGTCTCATTATGTCGCCCAGACTGGAGTGCAGTGGCCGCTCCTGGCCACTGCAGCCTCGACTTGCTGGGCTCCGGCATTCCTTCTGCCTCAGGCTCCCAAGTAGCCAGAATTACAGGCGCGTGCTACCACGCCCAGCTAATTTTTGATTTATTGTAGAGATGAGGTCTCGCCAAGTTGCCCAGGCGGGTCTCGAACCCGCATGCTCAGGCAATCCACTCACCTCGGCCTTCCAAAGCGCGGGATTACAGGCTGAGCCACCGAGCCCGGCCAAGTTTTAAGGCTCTTGATAACAAATTGCCCAATAGAAATACACCCAGAAGGACTCCATAACCACCGCCCCCCAACCTTGGAATTATATGGGTATATATTGCATCACATCATGGGGTTATTTGCACATTTGGGAGATGAGCTGTGCTCATTTAAGAAACAACATGATAGGCACAGGAAAGTATTTGCTTAGTTACCAAGGGGTTTCACCTGGAAAATATGTCTCAATTGCCATGTCAGAAGAACTTCTTTTATCTACTTGCACAATAGTGTTTCTTTAGTAGTGTTGGCTGTGGAGAAACCTCAATATTCCTTACAAAGAAATTGATCTAGCTACCCTCACAGGGAACTTATTCCTAATTCTGCTCCTTCTACTTTGGAGGCAAGGTAAAATAATCCATTCTCTGGTGGCATGATGAGGGAAAATCTTCTCGCCAGTTCTCTCAAGTTGACTTTTACAAGTAGGTATCCTGCCTCTAGTTAAATGCCCACCGTGACTGCCATAACATATTTACAGTGACCATGACCTTATGTTAAGTGGCAATGAAATAGAAATCAAGAACCAGTACTCTAATTGTTTCTACCTTACGTAGAGTAAATGTCATCATGGAAATATCACTGGGAAAATGTGATGGAGACAGACAGACCATTTATAGGGCCAGACTCACTTACCTAATGATGTCCACTAGACCATGAAGGGTTTCAGGGCTGATTGGACATCACAGCCATGAGATGAATGCTATGAGTGATATGTTGGCAGTCACAGCAGCTGTCCTGGCTCTCCCTTAAGTGCATACCTTAGCTCAAGGATAACCATGAGCAGCTCAGAGTCCCTGGCACCCCGCGTGGGCAGGAATGTGTAGGGCTCAGTCCACTTTGAAACATCTACTCTGTTGCTGATCTTGATTCAAAATTGGATCGAAGTGTGAATTAGGGAAAACATCTATACACACTGTTCAATTTGCATATTTTAGGAGAAGCAGTTTTTCTCTGACTTCATTAATTCATGAGAAGTAATTCTCTAGAAGTACATTAGAGCTCTCGTACCGTTTTTTTTGTTTTGTTTTGTTTTGAGTTGGAGTCTCACTCTGTAGCCCAGGCTGGAGTGCAGTAGCACACTCATGGTTACCCCAGCATCGACCTACTGGGCTCCGGCGATCCTTCCACTTAGTTGGAAGGATCAGCCTTCCAAGTAGTTGGAACTACAGGGCTGCGCTAACACACCCAGCTAATTTTTGATTTTATTGTAGAGACGAAGTCTCGTCAAGTTGCCAGAGCTGGTCTCGAACCCCTAGGCTCAGGTAATCCACTCACCTCGGCCTCCCAAAGTGCTGGGATTACAGGCTGAGCCACTGAGCCCGGCCTTACCTGTTTTTAACAACACAGTCCCTGACTACCATAGTAATGCCTGTGCATTGTAGAAATAGAAAAAGGAATAAATAAAAATCATCCACAATCCCAGAACAGAGATAACCATTGTTAACATTTTAATACTTTTTTCTTTTGTTTCAGGAAGAGGGTCTTGTGCTGTCACTCACAATGAAATGCAGTGGTAGGATCATAACTCACTGTAACCTTGAACTCCTGGACTCAAGCCATACTCCTGTCTCAGCCTCCCAAGTAGCTACATGCCACCATGCCCAGCTACCTTTTTTATTTTTTGTAGAAATGAGGTCTCACTATGTTGCCCAGGCTGGTCTCAAACTCCTGGCCTCATGCCATCCTCCCACCACAACCTCCCCAAGTGCTGAGATTACAGATGTCAGCACCATGCCCAGACTAGTAAATTTTTTTTTGCTCTCTTATCCCTAGATCTATACACACATAATCATCTCTTTTGTAATCCCGAGATCATACAGTAGCACTATTTTGTAATCTCCTTTTTTCATAATTAAAATGTCAACATTTTCCCACATCCTTAAACCTTTTTTACAATATGATTTGTATAGCTGCATAGTACTCTAACCTACGGATGTAGCATTAATTATTTAATCATGAACTTCTGGTTGCATGTGTAAGTTGTTTCTGGTTTTGCACCATTAAAAATAATATTGTGAGGAGACTTCATGGTAGATAAATATTCTTATGTAGCTTTTATTATTTCCTTCGGGCTCACTCTTCAATGTGAAATAGCTAAGTTATAGGTAGCCACATTTTAGAGGTTTTAAAAAATAATACTAACTTGATTTCCAGAAATGTTGGCCATTTTACACACCTGTAGATTATAGTATCTGTTTAGCAATATCCATTTTCCTTGTCTACACTAAATAGTATTTTAAAAAAACTTTCCAATTTGATTTTTATCAGATTACATTTCCTCATTTTCATTTTCATTTGTGTTGAGTTTTTCTTTCTTTCTTTTTTGTTTTTTGAGTTGGAGTCTCACTCTTGTCGTCCAGGCTGGAGTGCAGTGGCATGCTCACGGCCACCATAGCCTTGACCTGCTAGGCTTATGCCATCTTCTGTCTCAGCCTTCCAAGTTGCTGGAACCACAGACACATGCTACCACTCCCTGCTGGTTTTGTGTGTGTGTGTGATTTATTGTAGAGACAAGGCTTCACCAAGTTGCCCAGGCTGGTCTCGAACCCCTGGGCTCAGGCAGTCCTCTCACCTTGGCATCCCACAGTGTTGGGATTACAAGTTGAGCCACCATGCCTGACCAAGACTTTTTTAAAGAGCAGTTTTAGGTTCACAACAAAATTGAAAGGAAGGTACAGAGATAGCTCATATGCCCCCACCCTCACACATCCATAGGTCCTCCTGTTATCAACATCCTGCACTGAGTGGTACATTTGTTACAGCCAGTGAACTGACATTGACACATTACTAATACCCAAAGTTCCTAGTTTACATTAGGGTTCACACTTAGGGTTGTACATTCTGTACATAATGACATGCATCCACCATTATAGTATCATGCAGAGTATTTTCACTGCCTTGAAAATCCTCTGTGCTTCACCTATTCGTCCTCTCTCCCCTTTTACCTCTGGCAACCACTGATCGTTTTTTATTTTTATTTTTTTGAGTTGAAGTCTCACTCCATCTCCCAGGCTGGAATGCAGTGGCAGTGGAATGCAGCGTCGACCTTCTGGGCTCCAGTGATCCTTCTGCCTCAGTCTTCCAAGTAGCTGGAACTACAGGCCTACGCTACCACTCCCAGACAATTTTTTATTTATTGTAGAGATGAGGGCTCGTCAAGTTGCTGGGGCTGGTCTTGAACCCGCAGGCTCAGGCAATCCACTCGTCTCAGTCTCCCAAATTGCTGAGATTACAGGCTGAGCCATCGAGCCCAGCATACTACTGGTCCTTTTACTGTCTTTTTAGTTTTTCTTTTCCTGAGTGTCATATAGTTGGAATTATACAATATGTAGCTTTTTATGATCCACTTCTTTCACTCAGTAATACACATTTAAGCTTCTTTTCATGGCTTGATAACACATTTCTTTCTTTACTTTTTTTTTTTTTTCTGAGTCTCACTCCATCACCCAAGCTGGAATTTAGTGGCATGCTCACGGCCACCAAAGCCTCGAGCTGCTGGGGTCAGGAGATCTTTCTGCCTCAGCCTCTTGAGTAGCTGGGACTACAGGCATGCACCACGACAGCTGGCTAATTTTTAAAATGTATTGTAGAGTCGAGGTCTCACCATGTTGCCTAGGCTGTTCTCAAACCCTTGGGCTCAGGCAATTCTTTCGCCTCTGCCTCCTAAAGTGCTGGGATTATAGGCATGAGCCACCACGACTGGCCCGCGTTTCTTTTTAGTGCTGAGTATTCCATCAGATATACCATAGATTATTTATTTGTCCACGTACTGAAGGACATCTCAACTGTTTCCAAGTTTTGGCAATTGTAATTGTGAACAAAGCTGCTATAAATATGTATGTACAAGTTTTGGAGTAGGTGTACTGCTTTTTAAATGTTCTTGTTCTTATACACAATTATTAGTAATTCGTATTTCATCATTTGTGAAATGTCAGCTCGTGTCCTTCGTGGTGCCTTTGCTTCTTGACCTGTAGTCTGGCCCACTTGATAAGCCTGGTTTTTTTTTTGTTTGTTTGTTTGTTTTTTTTGAGTTGGAGTCTCACTCTGTTGCCCAGACTGGAGTGCAGTGGCCGCTCCTGGCCACCGCAGCCTCGACCTGCTAGGCTCCGGCGATCCTTCCGCCTCAGCCTTCCAAGTAGCTGGAACTACAGGCACACGCCACCACACCTGGCTAATTTTTTTTATTATTTTATTGTAGAGATGAGGTCTCGCCTGCCCAGGCAGGTCTCGAACCCGCAGGCTCAGGCAATTCACTCACCTCAGCCTCCCACAGGCGCGGGATTACAGGCTGAGCCACCAAGCCCAGCTAATGAGCCTGGTTTTGTGCAGAATACTGGATGAATGAGACCAACAATCACTCGGTGAAAAAAGGAAGATGGTTTTCTCACAACTTTGACCCTGAGAGGACCTTGGGTTCTTCTATGGGACTGGAAGACCCTGGGCTCTTCGACAAGAATGTCTTCTCACTTTGGGGTAAGGACAGCCTGTCTCACATCATGGACCATCTGTCCTTGGGTCATGGCTCACCTCACAGGCTAGTGCAAAAATGCCACCATTCTGGAATGAAGGTTTCAGTGATGAGGTAATCTCATACTCATTTTAGTTTTATAGAATAACAGATTCACAGATCCTTCTGAAACTTCAACCATCACAGTTTAAGTTGAAGGGAGGCCTCATCTGAAAATGACATTCAGTTAAGTGCAAGTCTTCCAGGTACTCAAGAATGAACTCTCCCTATCCTGACTGGGAGGACTTTGATGATGACAGTCTTGGCTTACTTATACCTTTAGAAATACGAAGGCTGAGGTAGAAGGATCACCTGAGCCCAGCAGGTCGAGGCTGCAGCGGCTGTGCGCATGCTACTGCACTCACTCCAACCTGGGTGACAGAGTGAGACTCCAGCTCAAAAAAAGAAAAGAAAAGAAAAGCTCTGTTATTACAAGGCATTGACATCTTGACCAAACTCTCATTGTTGGCCAAGCAAAATTTTAGGCCAGGAAGAGAGTAATGAATGACACAAAAAGCTTTTTGACCACATACCTGGAGACACGCACATATGTGCACACATGTGTGTTAGGTTTGCATGTACATGCATATATAACTATTTTTAAAGAAACTAAAGGGAATAATGTAATTAAAAGCAAATTATTTACGTCTATTTCTCCCTGTTTTTTTCTAAAAATAATTTCAGACTGCTTAAAGGCAAGTTAAGTCTAGGCTCGGTGGCTCAGCCTATAATCCAAGCACTTTGGGAGGCCGAGGCGAGTAGATTGTCAGCGCCCGCGGTTTTGAGACCAGCCCAGGCAACTTGGTGAGACCTCATCTCTACAATATATTAAAAATTAGCCAGGTGTGGTAGCACATGCCTATAGTTCTGACTACTTGGAAGTCTGAGGTGGAAGGATTGCCAGAGCCCAGTGGGTTGACCCTGGGGTGGCTGAGAGCTTGCTACTGTACTCTAGCCTGAGCAGCAGAGTGAGACTCCAACTCAAAATAATAATAATAATAAATAAAGGCAAATTAATACAGTAACACATGCTGGGCATGGTGGCTCACCCTGAAATACCAGCACTTTGGGAGGATGAGGCAGAATTGCTTGAACCCAGGAGTTTGTGACCAGCCTAGGCCACACAGCAAGACCTCATCTCTACAGAAAACAAAAAAATTAGCCAGACATAGTGGCTTGTGCTTGTAGTCCCAGCTACTCAAGATGCTGAGGTGGAAGGATTGCCTGAACCCATGAGGTCAAGGCTGCAGTGAGCCATGTTCCTGCCACTGCACTCCAGCCTGAGTGACAGAGTAAGACCCTAACTCAAAAACAAACAAACAAACAAAAAACAGTAATTACCCATAAGAACTCTAAAGTTGCAGCTGACTGCTCTGATGATCCTATGATAGGCACTAGAATATTGTCTCCTTAAAGTCTGCAACCAAAAAATAAAACTGCTTCTTAAGCCCACTGAAAAGACTTTATGTGCTCTAATTACATCCACGAAGGGCCATAAATGAGGGGTGGGAAAACTTCAGGTCTTTAATCTTAATCTTTCAATCCAAGTGTTTCATTGCACTTGAAACCCACTCATGATGTCTTATATTTCTAGTTAAAATTTATTTTCCAATGCCCGTTTTTTTACTCTAGACTTCTGACACTTGGAAAGAGAAATATTTAAAAGAAAACAAATCTTGCAATATTATGTTTATTAATATTTAAGTCAGAAGGAATTATTTTAGATTAGAAGATATCATTTATTTAAAAGTAAATTAGAGAGAGAGAGAAGATTCACTTCCCCAAGGTGGGGGAGGGGGCCAAGGTCAGGAAGCATGGTGACAGTCATGGCTCAAAGAGCAAATGGCCACACCAGAGTCTAGCAAGGCAATGGCGAAAATCAGAGGCAATTTTAACTTTATGTCTTTGTAAGACTTCTTTATAATGTTTTGATACTGTATTTGAGCATTTGGCCATTAGATTTAAAGTTGGGGCTGTAAAGAACCAATAAACTAATAAAGTTTTTAAATGCGCAGTTGAGAGATCACCTAATGGAACACTTGACATTAAGTTTCTAGTTAATCAGAATTTGCTTTATCAAATCATCCACAACAGCTCACTGACGTTTGACTGTGGTATGGGACAAGATACATACAGATGAGGCATACCTGACTTATCTTTGTGGGGGGACATAAATTCGTAGGAGAAATAGAAGTCTCAGAGAAGAATGAGACATGAATAAGAAATTGTTACATAAAAAATGGTAATATTCTAGCTTATAGTTCAAACAAGGTGAAGAATGAAATAATGAGGATAGTGTGTGGGTGAGAAGCAGCATCCAGTGAGTAACTAAAGAGTCTAGAAAATCAGGGTCTCCAGCTCATGGAGGTAGGATAGGGCACTTGGTAACTCTTGCTTACAAGCATACTCAGCTGCCCGCAATTCTAAAAATGTGCCTCTTTATCATAGTTCCTCAAGTTAACTCTGCTTCTGTTCTTTATTCATTCATTTAACAAGTATTTATTTATTTATTTATTTATTTATTTATTTATTTATTTATTTATTTGAGTTGGAGCCTCTCTTCGTCGCCCAGGCTGGAGTGCAGGGGCATGCTCACGGTCACCCCGGAATCGACCTGCTGGTCTCCAGCGATCCTTCTGCCTCAGTCTTTCAAGTAGTCGGAATTACAGACGCACTCTATCGTGCCCGGCTAATTTTTTGATTGATTGTAGTCTCACCAAGTTGCCCTGTCTGTTCTTGAACCCATGGGCTCAGGCAATCCCCTCACCTCGGCCTCCCAAAGTGACAAGTGTTTATTTTTCATATTAAATTTTATTTTATTATAGAGATGTGGGGTACAAGTTAGGATGTACTATACAAGTGGGCCTCATGCAGGTGGAGTTTGGGCCTTCAACTGGCCCTCACCCCCCTTGGTATAGGACCAAGTACCTTTTAACAAGTATTTCTTGAGCACCTATCATGTGCCAGGTACTTTTCTAGGAACTGGGAATACAGCAGTGAACAAAACAGACAAAATCCTGCCAATCTTATTTAAACTGTAGCCTGTATTTTCTCTTTCCACATACACATCACTCTTTCAATCTTTTTTTTTTTTTTTGAGTTGGAGTCTCACTCTGTCGCTCAGACTGGAGTGCAGTGGCCACTCCCGGCCACCGCAGCCTCAACCCGCTGAGCTCCGGCGATCCTTCCGCCTCAGCCTTCCGAGTAGCCGGAATTACAGGCATGTGCTACCATGCCTGGCTGATTTTTTGATTTATTGTAGAGATGAGGTCTCGCCAAGTTGCCCAGGCGGGTCTTGAACCCGCGGGCTCAGGCAATCCACTCACCTTGGCCTCCCAAAGCGCTGGGATTACAGGCTGAGCCACCAAGCCCGGCCTCTCTCTTTCGATCTTTAATACCCTACCATATGACCAGCCTGGGCAACCTGGCAAGACCTCATCTCTACAATAAATTTTAAAAATTAGCTGGGTGTGGTAGTGCAAGCCTATAGTTCTGGTTTCTTGGAAGGCTGAGGCAGAAGGATCGCCTGAGCTCAGCAGGTCTAGGCTGTGGCGGCCATGAGCGTGCCACTGCACTCCAGCTTGGGCAACAGAATGAGACTCCAACTAAAAAAAACAAAACAAAACCCTGCCACCTAAATTTTTTCCCCACCGCCATGATAAACAGCTCTCTAAAGAACAGTGATCTCCTGATCACTAAATCTAGTAACTTCTCAGTTCTCATCTTCCTTGAACTCTGTAGCACTTAAAAGCTTCCAGTGTCCATCATTTTTAATACTTTTGGCTCCTTCTGGTTTTGTAATACAGCACTAGTGTGATTTGTTTCCTGTTACTGTTAATTGCTTCTTCCCTGTCTCATTCTCTTGCCTCCTGAATATTGAAGGTACCTCAAGTTCTACATTCTGCTTGTTTCCATTTTCTCTCTCAAAAATCTTTTCTCTCAAAGATTTCTTATGGCTTAAATCATCAGCTTTATTTAGAAGTCTCTTGCATCTATATTCCCAGACCCAACCCTCTCCTAAACCATAATCTCACATTTCAAACTGTGTACTGGAGGCGTCCATCTGGGCATCTGGTTAAGGTGCCAAGCGCAATATGCTTAAAATGCAGCATTTGTACCACTCAGGGTTCTCGATTGCGAACAACAGAAACCCACTCTGGCTAACCCAGGCAGAAAACAAATTCACTGGGAGGATAAGGGTAGCTCATTCAGTTGACCGGAAGGCCCAAGGGCCAGGCACCAAAAAGGGGAGGGAACCCAGGCAGGTTAGGCCCAGAGATCTCACCCCATAGGAGGAGGCTGGCAAGAATGCTGTCCTGGAGGTGCCGGCTCCTTTCCTATGCCAGCACAAGATTACTGCTGCTCTTTTTTTTCTCTACCATCTTCAAGCATGGTCCCTGACTGCTGGTTTTTCTGTCACCCCTCCCCCCACACTAAAAGCCATGGGTTGGAGCATCCAATTGGCCTAGGTCATGTGACTGGGACCCAGCTGCCAAAGATGACCTCTGACTCCTTTCAGAAAAAGGCAGTTAATCACTCTACCAGTATTTTCTTGTCTCCAGTCTCCATTTACATCTTTTCTTTTCTTTTTGAGTTGGGGGTCTCACTGTTGCCCAGGCTGGAGTGCAGTGGCATGATCATGGCTCACCGCAGCCTTGAACTCCTGTACTCAGTTGATCCTTCCACCTCAGCCTCCT
Source organism: Cephalopachus bancanus (assembly GCA_027257055.1). Lineage (NCBI taxonomy): Eukaryota > Metazoa > Chordata > Mammalia > Primates > Tarsiidae > Cephalopachus > Cephalopachus bancanus. The sequence continues at coordinate 10,718,506 of JAPVLO010000185.1, forward strand.
GAGTAGCTGGGACAAAAGGCCTGTGCCACCGCAACCAGATAATTTTTTATTTTCTGTAGTGATGAGATCTCACTATGTTGCCCAGGCTGTTCTCGAATTCCTGCCTCGGCTCCCAAAGTGCTGGGATTACAGGCATGAGCCAGCACATTCGTCCGTCACACCATTTCTTTAACTTCCCATTTTTGTTTAATGCTGCCATCACTCTCTCCATCACTGGGAGCTGAACCTGGATAACCCGTTTTACTCCCTCCTCTTCCTCAGCTGCTGAGGCAATCAGTCCACCCAGTTCTGCCAGGGTTTTGTTTGTGTTCATTCATTTTTTGTTTTCCTTCCCATCATTTTTTTTTTCTTGGACCTTTCTGCAGCTATCGCTCCACTGCAACAGTCTCCTAATTGAAGTCGTCTCTTCCAATTTATCCATCCACAGGTTAATCTTCCTAAAGCAACACTTTGATTGTATCACTTTGCTGCTAAAACTACATTGTTGATAGACGTCTCAGTCTGGCGTTCAAGGATCTGCACAATAGAACCCCAATGAGATGAAAAGGCAAACTAGTGCAGTGAAGCGCTTGACTGTCAGATGTAGACGGATGTGGGTTCAAAACCCGATTTTCCCACCTTCAATCTGTGTACTTCTGAGGCTCCTCCTGGACTGAAAAATGGAGATAATGAAAGTTACCTCTTAGGGCATTCATAAGTCAGTGCTTTGAAAGCTGAAAGGGTGCTGTATGTTGTACTTAGGTTGCAACATCAACCCACAGATGCTTATAATGAACAGGATTCAATTTCAGGCCTGTCTGGTTCAAACCTTAAATAAAGTTGTCATCAGTGTGGTTTTAACACAGACAGGTTAGGATCAGCATGCTACATGTTTTGGGGGCCGAGTGGCAATCTAACTGCCAATTACAGCATTGTTCCTGATTTCAAACAGCTGACTTACAAATGACCTTTTGGAAATGTTTTATTTGCAAGTAGAGAACTTCCTGTGTTATTAATTTTGAGAATTGAATTTCCCTGATTGGCTGCTTTCCACGCTAATATTACTATTTAAAAGTATTTCCCTGCAGAATAACAATTTTGTAAGAGGTTGCTATGAGTTCTTTATTGGGGAAAAATGTATATATATTTATGATGGACACATGAAAATTATTAGCTTTTATCTCTAAGGCTTACCCAACATCCAGTAAGCGTGGTGAAGCTCTGGCACATAAAAATAAATTTTATTTTTATAATTTTGAGTCAGAGTTTCAAACTGCTGCCCAGGCTGGCGTGCAGTGGCACGCTCACGGCCTATGGCCACTGCAGGCAATTTTTCCTCCTCAGTCTTTCAAGTAGCTGGAACTACAGGCACATGCCACCATGCCTGGCTAATAAAAAGAAACTTTAAAGTTGGTTCCACAATCTCAACAAATTTAAGCCTCATTTCATGGCATAAATTCTGGGTTGGCACTGGGGAAAAAAAGTCCGCAACGGAGGCCGATTCTCTTCCTTCTGCTAGTCATGGATGACACTATCAGAGCTGCCAAAATGAGCATCAGTCAGCGTTCACTCACTCACCCATGCATCCATGCGGCAAGTCCCCCAAGTGAGGCATGGCTGGTGATCCCCACAGGTCAGATTTCAGTCTAGTAAGCTCTTGCCAAGAATTTACAACACTGCTAATTGCTCCATTCCTTTCTGAAGTCAGTAAGACTAGAAAGTCTTAGGTGAAAGATAACCATCGTGCCAAGATCGGGAAAATAATTATTTAATAAGTATGATATTTTCAACCAGTCTCTACAGATACAGCTGATGGGTTAAGTAAACGAATTAATATGGACTGTGACTTTTTTTTCATCTTTAATGGTTTTTAAAAATTAACATATGAGCCGGGCTCGGTGGCTCAGCCTGTAATCCCAGCACTTTGGGAGGCTGAGGTGAGTGGACTGCCTGAGTCTGCCAGTTCGAGACCCGCCAGGGCAACTTGGTAAGACCTCCTCTCTACAATAAATCAAACAATTAGTCGGGCGTAGTAGCATGTGCCTGTAGTTCCAGCTACTTGGAAGGCTGAGGGGGAAGGATCGCCGGAGTCCAGCAGGTCGAGGCTGCAGTGGCCGGGAGCGTGCCACTGCACTCCAGTCTGGGCGACAGAGTGAGACTCCAACTCAAAAAAAAAAGAGAGAATGTTCTCAATTTTTATTATTTGTTACAGCTTTATTTAGCCTTTTACAATAACTGTGCTCCTCAAAAATGACACGTATTTTACATTTGCCAGAATTAAATTATACTTAAAGAGCTTAACGTGAGGGGCAAAGAGGGTTCTGTATTGAAAATAATCTAAAAATAAATTATTTGGTAAGGTGAAGAACTAAAATAGCCAACTAGCAATTGCTAACTGTTAGTACATTTGGGCTTTTTTTTTTTTTTTTTTTTTGAGTTGGAGTCTCACTGTGTCGCCCAGACTGGAGTGCAGTGGCCAGGAGTGGCCACCGCAGCCTCGCCTGCTGGGCTCCGGTGATCCTTCCGCCTCAGCCTTCCGAGTAGCTGGAATTACAGGCATGTGCTACCACGCCCGGTTGATTTTTTTTTGATTTATTGTGAAGATGAGGTCTCGCTGCCCAGGCGGGTCTTGAACCCGCGGGTTCAGGCGATCCACTCACCTCAGCCTCCCAAAGGCGCAGGATTACAGGCTGAGCCACCGAGCCCGGCTTGGGCTTTTTTTTTTTTTGAGTTGGAGTCTCACTCCATCGCCCAGGCTGGAGTGCAGTGGCACGCACACTCACGGCTACCCTGGCATTGACCTTCTGGGCTCCGATGATCCTTCCGCCTCAGCCTTCCAAGTAGTTAGAACTGCAGGAGTGCGCTACCATGCCTGGCTAATTTTTTATTTATTGTAGAGATGAGGTCTTGCCAAGTTGCCCAGGCTGGTCTCAAACAGTTGGGCTCAGGCAATCCACTCGCCTCGGCCTCCCAAAGTGCTGGGATTACAGGCTGAGCCACCGAGACCGGTTAGTACATTTGGACTTTTACATATATTTGCTTGATGTTCAGCTACATTTTCATTTTGAGAGATTTATGTTTAATTCCATTTTATCATGGTGGCATTAGACACAGTTTGTTAGATCTAATTTGAAAAATATAAAACGGAAAAAGTAATTCTGGCTGCTTTAAAACAGTCAGGCATTGATTGTTAAAAGAATGTATTCAGACTGACCAGTTTTCAGAGTTATTCTGTTTGTTCATTATTCAATACATATTTATTGAACAGTTATTCTGTAATATGCTGTAAGTATATAATGCTGAGCAAGAATAAGACACAGGGTAAGCCAACTTAGGATGGTAACAGCTAATACTGAGTACTTACAACATCCTGGGCCCTGTTCTAAGTGCTTTACATACATTATCTCCTGGTGTCCTTTCCAAAACTCTAGGAAGTAGAAATGTTATCCTCATTTAATGTAGGAAAACCCTGAGACACAGAGAGATCAGGTAATTTGTGCAATGTTACATAGATAGAAAGTGGTGGAGTTCGGATCTGAATCTGGGCAGTATCGTCCCAGAGACTGCACTCTTAACCACTGTGATGTATTAATCCTCCAATATACCAAAAGCTTTCCTCGTGGCATACAGTCTAATGGGTGAGATGCATATTGAATAACCATTCCAAGTAAATGAAAAATTGTAAGTCTGATGAGTGCCATGAAGGGGGGTGTGGCAGGAACCATCTAGCTGTCACCAATATGTTTCTCTTTTCCTTCTGGATACAGACACACTTCCTAGCCTCCCTTGTGATCAAGTACTGGCTGATGGAATGTGGACAAAAGTGAGGTGCATACTTCCAGGTCTGGAGCATAAAAATATGTATACCAATATGGCAATGCAAGCTCTTACTCGTTTAATCCATCTAAGGCAGTGAATGTTCCATGCAGACACAGAGAAGCAGCTGTCAGAATTGAGATCTCAAAGATTAAGTGGTTAGGCGTAATAGAAACTTATATATATGAAAATGTCCATAGCAGAAGAAACTTTGGGTAAATCATTTAATTTTGAAGAGGAGGAAACTTCAGACACCATTTAGTCTGTGACTTCAATTTATCTTGGCTGCCTTAGGGCTAGTCTCCACATAGTATGGTATGCAGAAGAAATATAGTTCTGATATCCAAAAGAGAAATGCAAATTAATTTAGGTTTTGGGGGAAGATTTTAAAAGAGGTACCAAAGGGGAGAAGTATACTATAAGAAGGCATAACAATCCTTTCAACCATTTAATTCCTCTAAGTCCCTCTCATCGCGACAGTTGCTGCCTCACATTTCTCATCTCCCTTCTTCAGCCTGTTCCTTTCTCCTGAAACTCTTTAGTGTAACTCTCTTACTCTCTCCTGCCTAACTCAGCTCTTTACAATTGTATAGATCAATTTAGACTCCTAGGACATTAAAGTTCTCCTCTTTAACTATTACTGTAATCTGCACAATCATGTCCAAGGAGAAATTTACAAATCATAAGAAGGTCTTTAGAAGGACAGGGAATAGTGCTGGGGGAGGGAGGAGGAAGATGAAGACTGCATACTTACATGTTTTGATTACAAGTCCAGTTACTCCATTTGCAAATGCATAAAGGGAGACTTTTGGTGACTTGACATTCACCTATTGAGTCACATGGAGTTGGACCTAGAACTCAGTTGCTTCATTTGAAATAACCTTTGTTATGATTCCCTAGCAGACACAGGAAGGAAGTCTGGGTTCTAGATCTGCTTCTAGTAGGCTCCGTGACCTTGGGCAGGTCACGTTCTTTCTTTCTTTCTTTCTTTTTTTTTTTTTTGAGTTGGAGTTTCACTCTGTCGCCCAGACTGGAGTGCAATGGCCGCTCCCGGCCACCACAGCCTCGACCTGCTGGGCTCCGGCGATCCTTCCGCCTCAGCCTTCCAAGTAGCTGGAACTACAGGCGTGTGCTACCACGCCCGGCTGATTTTTTAATTTATTGTAGAGATGAGGTCTCGCCAAGTTGCCCAGGCGGATCACGTTCTTTCTAAGGCACAGCGTCCGCTTCATAAGAAGAGGTTGGGCAAGATGAACTCTCAGGTCCTGTCCAGCACTAAAATCCCTTGCTTCTGATCTGTCCTGGGTCCTGCGGCTGTGGCTGTGGCTGTGGAACTAGTCAAGAAGCCTTGCCTCCAGATGTCTCTCACCCTACAAAGGAGGAGGAAGAACCTCTCCCTCTGGGTTGCCTCTCTAGTGTCCCTGTAGGACACATGAGGTGACCATCCCCCGTTAGGATGGCTCCAGACGTGGGTTCCCCGGGCTCCCCGGGAGTTAAGTACCCTAGGCCGAAGGCTACCCCTTACCCCTACCCACTCGGCACCAGCTTCAAGATCCGGGCCCCGGGCCCTCGGCAGGCCCACGGCGCAAGCGCAGCCAACAGCCGGCGCGAAGCGGACGGACTCTGAGGCCGAGGCAAGGTGAGAGGGAGGGGCCGGCCGAGGCCCCGCCTCCGTGCCGTCACGTGGGAGGCGGAGTCGGAAGCGTGACGGCGTGCGCGGAGGCGGGGCCAGCGCGGTGCGCGGGCGCGGGGGCGGGGCGCGGTGTGGCGCTCGCGGCTGCTGCCTGGGAGGGAGGCCGGGCAGGCGGCGGAGCGGCGCGGCTCTCAAGCTGACGGGAGAGTGGCACGGGCGGCCGCGACCGACTACCCCCAGGGCAGGCGGACGGACGGGCGACGGAGGCGGGGAGCCGGGGGCCCGGCCGAGCGGCCCCGAGAGCGAGCGGGTCAGGCTCCGCGTCGACCACTCTGTCGGTCCGCTGAATGAAGTGCCCGCCCCGCTGAGCCCCGAGCCCGGCGCTTTCCCCGCAAGATGGACGGTTTCGCCGGCAGCCTCGGTGAGTATTACTGGGGAGTCCTGCCTTTCCTGCGCAGGGTGGGAGCCTTGTCCCCCCCACACGCCCAGGCCCTGCCCTCCACCCTGCCCCTCGGGGTGGCGGCAGTCCCACCGCACATGTTCCTTTCGAGGCTGCCGCCCCTCCGCGGACTCCGGAGGGGACTAGGAGCCCCTCCCCCCATGCCCAGCCCTCGTTGTCGGAGCCAGACCCTCGTCTCCTCCTAGAGCCCCTTGCCCTGCGGGCCCTTCCTTCCCCAAAGTGGGAACCCCTTCCCTCTCGGGGAGGCCCCCAGGAGTTGGTACAGCCCTCCCCGTGCGGTCACGGCTCTCTCGCCCCCTCCGGCCCCCCTTCAGGGTTGGGACCCTCCTCCAAATGCAGGCCCCTCTTCTGGGTACAGCATGCCCCCCCCACATACCGAGCTCTCTTTCAGGGTGGGGACAGCCTTTACCCACACAGAGGCTCCCCTTTAGGGTAGGGACCCGCATTCCCTTCTCAGGAAGGGGTACTCTCCCCACCCCCGGTCTTCACTTTAAATTTGGAAACCCCTTTTGAGTATCCCTCAGAGCAACTGACAAGTTCCCTTCACTCCCTCCCCTTGTCTGAACATTTTTCGGTGATGGAGAGAACCAGAAGCACCGAAGCATCATTTGCTTAATACGGGAGAGGAAGAGGCGCGTCTGTGTTGGGGCACCCTCTTTTGAGATTGAAAGCAGAAGTGTTTTCTGGCTCTGCATGCGTGCTGGGGAGAAGTGATTCTGCCCAGTGGATCTATAGGAAAGGGGGCCTCTATCAGGGAAAGAACGGATTCTCCATTTTTGGAAGATGTCTCTGTGGAATGGAGAAAAGGGAAGAGGTTATTAAATAGGCTGAAGTGTCTTTTCAGTGTTCCCCTTTTCACTCAACAAACAAAAGGTAGTATTCTGGCTCGGGGGATCAGAACTCCAGGCTGATACTCTGTGCCCTGTAACCTGTGTTTGGAATTACTACTATTCTTTGAGGCCTTTGGAATCTGGTTACTGTAAAGATTGAGCTCCACTGTTACAATGCTGAAACAGTTTCTGCTTTGGCGAACGCTGCGGTAATGTGATATCTGCTGCTAGAGTTGTATTTTGAGTATTTTATGTGCAGGTAGCGTGTATTCAGACACCTTTCTTTTGCGTTTCTTGGTAATCCCTAGTTGGTTAATATTCACTGCTCAGTGAACAGTCTGGCCGTAGGCCACACTCTAGTCTGTCCAGACAGTGTTGGAGTTAGATGGAGTTTTTAAATCTAAAGTAAAAAAGTAAGTCAAAGAGCAGTGGACCTATTATAGGTATTAAATAGTAAAATCCATAATTTTGGCCTTGACTTTTTCTTGGGAAGAGAAGTCGTTATTTGAGTGCTTTGAGTGTGGAAATCCTAAAATAGGAGGCAACTGAGTGTTACTGTTTCCTCCTCAAAGGCACCTGTTGTCCATTATCTAACCTTTGATGTCTTACAATTCCTTGCATAGTGAAGTTCTTTCATTCTTGGGCTCCTTTTAGAGAGGTGTCAACTTTTCACTGGTTCTTTTTTAGCCTCTGCCTCAGTTTATTCACTAGTTCAGATTGGACTAAAAAACTTGTCCTGTGTGTCCACTAAAGGGGTGATCAATACTAGGATAAAAATTGAGTGCCCGTTTAGGAGTGGAACTGTGGTATCTGTACTGTGTTGACTCCTTGACCTGGAGAGATGGTAAGATCACTACTCGCTTTTCTCTCCTGTTGGTTCTGGCCTTCTGGGGGCCTTGCTAAAGCTTCATCTTTCCGAAGTGTTTGGAGCACTTAAATGTATTTTGAAACATTGGATATGCTTTGTTAAATAGCTGTATCCCTTCTTAACCAATTCATGAGGCAACTGATGTGAGAGACTGAGAGATGAATTGCAGTTGGGGCTCCCACTTTTTATAAAGAGCATCATTGCTAACCCTAATATTGGATTTCTAAGAAATTCATTGGATGCCATCCTTTGGGTGGTATGTGAAGAGACTTTTCCTGTCTTTAGCTCCAGTGTTAATCAGGAGACGGGGAGATATGCCTGTCTCTAAAGAGAGGAACCTATGTCAGCAGAGAGGGAAGGAAATGGTTCCTGGCTGTTTCTGGAGCTGCTCCTGGTGAAGATACTTCTCAGCAGGAGCTCTGTGCTTTCTCTTCTGCCCCCTTGTAAGAGTAAAACTAGGCCCCATCTTAATTGAAACCTTAAAGGGGTGGGGGAGGGGTAGTGCTGGTATATTTTACTGGTAGCCTTTAAGCAGAGCTTTGCTCAGCTCTTGCCAAATTGCTTGTTTCTGTTTTCTGCAGTTAATTAGCCTAGAGCTTAGAGTTACATTGATCTTTATTTTATCATCAGGAGAGCCATGAATATAAAGTCAAGCACTTGCACTGCAGTAGATGTTTAAAAACTTTTTTTAACCAAACAAGAATTCAAAACATGTTAAGTTCTTCTGGGGTCACAAGTAATGAAAGCATTTATTTATCCTCAAGGAAGTGTACGTGTGTATCTCCTTTTACATATTAAATGGGCTCTTGAAACATTGTGAGAAAACAACATTTTTATAAGCAGAAAAATTGAGTTCTTTATAAACAGAACGATTCTAGAGAAGCTGATTATTTAAGAGAATCCTGTGGTAAATCATTTTGTAGAGTGAAAAACTTTTAAAATTCAAACTGTGGGCCAGGCACAGTGGCTCACACCTGTAATCCCAACACTTTGGGAGGTCAGGGTGGGAGGATTGCTTGAACTCAGGAGTTTGAGACCAGCCTAGGCAACATTGCGAGACCTCGTTTCTATAAAAAGAACCTCCAGCTACTCTGGAAGGCTGAGACTAAAGAATCACCTGAGCCTGGGAGGTAGAGGCTGTGGTGAGCTGTAATGGTGCCCCGCACGCCAGCCTGGGTGAAAGAGAACCTGACTCAAAAAAAAAAAAAAAAATTAAAACTGTACCTTTAAGTGTTTAGATAAGAAAAGCACTTGTATTAGGTGCATTTTGTACAATATCTAATTGCAATTAAGACTGTAGGTAGTGGCCTTTGAAATGATAGAGAGGAATGTTAGGTAATTGGGCACATTGAATTCTATTTAGTACTTGTATCTTTGTTTTACATAGAAACAACTGAAAGATGCTTTTAAATCTCTGCAGTTGATGAATTTCAGACACCTTGGTTGGCAGATGCTTGTACTCTGGAATTTCCCTTTGGTATTATGTCTTTTAGTTCACAAATTATAATTTTAAAAGGCAGTACTTTGGCAACAATTTTCTTTTTTTGTAATTTAGGCGAGAAAAGTCCCCTAAATTAACTTGATGTCTTGCCTCCAAATCACTACATATGTATACATACACCTACAAAATGTACTTATTGTATATATTTTAAATCTTAGGTCTGTGTGCAAAAGAGGGAAACTTATGGATACAGTTTTTCTTATCGATCTATATAAAGGCAAGAATTTAGTGTATTTCAGGCTTAGTCTTCTTAGGGTCTCTTTTTTGTAGTGAAGGTTTTAATTTTAAGACTTTTATCTTGTGATTAGCTTAGAGGTTAGTCAGTGTTTGCACTTTCAAGAAAGCGTATACTTAACATGTCAGCTTTAACTTTTTCTGCCTCAAAGGTTAAAAAACAAAACACAACACTTCCCCCCCAAAAAAAAATTGTAATGAATGAAATTGAAGGGTTGAGATCTATAAGAAACATAACATTCTGGGCACAGGGTATAAATATGAACAAATAGTAGCAGTATGCTTTAATTTATGAACTATTTTAAGAAAGTAGTTTTTCTTTTTAATGTCACTTTATACGAGCTATAGTTTCTCATCACTTAGTCTTTTTTGAAGGAACAATACAGTATATGATTTTCAAATATTAATCTAGTTAAAACATTCTTTATATAATTGTTAACATGATTTTCTGTATTAATATTTGGGAAGCTTTTTTCTTAATTTCTTATTGGTTGCCTCTTGATAAGCTGAAATTACATAACATGACACGAGTAGTAACTCTTAAATTGTTAATAGAGCATCTATCACATGAGTTAGCTAGAGTATTCCTTAACATGTATGTGGATTAACACTGTATGTGGACCAGCGTGGTGCTTGGTGGTTCTTATGGGAAGGACAACTAAAAGACATGCTTCTTGCCCTTTAGAAGCTTACTGTCTGGTTTTAAATAGGTACTGTATATAGAGATGTTTATTATTAAGCATAAGTAAAGTACTAGAAATGGGGGCGGAGGGAAGCACCATTTGGAGTTCTGTGCTGTGTATCAAGCAAGTAACTTCTCAGAGAAAACGTTTGGAACTTGCTAGATTTATCTCTGTAGAGACTGGCTTTTTAAAATGTTGAAATAATTTACTTAGTTCAAATTCTAGGGGATAATATTACTGGGTCTTTTTCTGTCTTATGTTTAAGTTTGAACAACGTGTAGAAAAACTACTGTATTTTATGTGTGGGAGTTCATTTCTATAAATGTAAAACTTCAATATTCATAAAAAATTTGAGAAAAACATTTTGATTTTAAAAGATGAATTCTAAGGCTTTAAAAAGGTTTAAGGAACGAATCTAAGTCAACTCTTACTTCATTGTGGAAGATTCCCAAATCTGTAGTGTATTAAGATTCCAAAATCTGTAGTGTATTATCATGTTAGTATGTGATCTCTTGTCGTTTAGCTAGCTGTCTCAGGCTATTATAATGCCTTAATTTTGCATATTGCTTTATAGTGTGCAGAACTTTTATCTCATTTAATATGCATACTAACCTTGAAAAATAAGTTATAATAATAATCTATTATTACCCTTTTATAGATGAAACTGAGATTTAGAGAGTATATAATTTTTTTTTTTTTTTGAGTTGGAGTCTCACTCCGTCATCCAGGCTGGAGTGCAGTGGCACGCTCATGGCCACCTCAGCATCGACCTGCTAGGCTTCAGTGATCCTTCCACCTCAGCCTTTCAAGTAGCCAGAACCACAGGCATGCGCTACGACGTGCGCCTAATTTTTTAAATTTATTTATTGTAAAGATGAGGTTTCACCATGTTGCCCAGGCTAGTCTTGAACCCGCAGGCTTAGGCAATCCTCTTGCCTCAGCCTCCCGAAGTACTGGGATTACAGGCTGAGCCAACAATCCTGACCAGTGTTTGATTTTTTTTTTTTTTTTTTTTTGAGTTGGAGTCTCACTCTGTCTCCCAGGCTGGAGTGCAGTGGCAGGCTCACGGCCACCCCAGCGTCAGCCTGCTGGGGTCAGGCAGTCCTTCTACCTCAGCTTTCCAAGTAGCCAGAACCACAGGTGTGCGCTACCACACTCTGCTAATTTTTGATTTATTGTAGAGACGAGGTCTCGCCAAATTGCCCAGGCTGGTCTCGAACCTGCAGGCTCAGGCAATCCACTCATCTCGGCCTCCCAAAGTGCTGGGATTACAGGCTGAGCCACCGAGCCCGGCAATTCTGATTTTTTAAAAGTAGACTCTTTGTATCCACATTTTTTTTTTTTGGTGGGAGAGGGTGTTTGTATCCACATTATTTTTAAGTAATGAAAACATTGTATAAAAGAAAAAGAATAGAAAAATAAATTATCTTTTCTGCAACCCATGTGTGCACAACTGATGTTAACATGCTACTTGTTTTTATAGTTTTTTCTATATCTAATTTTTTAATAGTTAAAATCATACTGCAGATATAATTTTGCATTCTAGTTTTTCATTGAATCCCAACCATTTTTTTTTTCACTTGAACTCAACTTTTTCTGATGGAGTCTAATGTTCTTTTCCCTATCCCATTACTGACTCATAGTAACCCTCTAATACATAAAATCTAATATACCTGAATCTTCCTCTTCTGAATCAGCTCCTTTTCCTTATTTCTCATTGATTGTAAGTATTTTCCAGCCTTAAAATCTCAGAACCATGTTTGATTCCTTGCCATTTGTGCCTACCACAATAAAATCTCTTCTAAGACTTGTCAATTCTTGTCACCTTTTCTCATCCCTTTTCTTTTCCACCACTATGGTTCAAATACTTATTATTCCATGCCTGGATTATTGCATAGCCTCAAGAATCTCCACCTGTCCATCTTATTTTGTACGGAGCCCTCAGATTAATCTTCCTAAAGCCATGCTTTTTTTTTTTTTTTTTTGAGTTGGAGTCTCACTCGGTCGCCCAGTCTGGAGTGCAGTGGCCGCTCCCGGCCACCGCAGCCTCGACCTGCTGGGCTCCGGCGATCCTTCCGCCTCAGCCTTCCAAGTAGTCAGAATTACAGGCATGCGCTACCACGCCTGGCTGATTTTTTGATTTTTATTGTAGAGATACCAGGTCTCGCTGCCCAGGCGGGTCTCGAACCCGTGGGCTCAGGCAATCCACTGACCTCAGCCTCTCAAAGGCGCGGGATTACAGGCTGAGCCACTGAGCCCGGCTAATCTTCCTACAGCCGTGCTTTGATTGTACTATTCACCTTCTCAGATTGCTTCATTGCCTAATGACTAAATTCAAACACCTTAACCTCTTAAGTCTTCTATGTTATCTCCTTCTACTGTCTTAACATGTTCTGTTTCTAGTTCCTCAGATTTGGTTGGCACTTTTAATTTTTTTCATTCTGGTGACTACTCTCAGTGCCCTTCAAGACCCAACTCAAATATTATTTCCTTTCTAAAAATCCTTCCTTATTTATCTTCTTTCAATGTCAACCCAAAGTATTTCTCCCGGAATACTTGATGGGATCACTCTTAAAGGATTCATACAGAATCTTTTCTTTTTTAAAAAATATTTTCTAACTTCTGTGGTGATTTATTTTTTTGAGTTGGAGTCTCACTGTCACCCAGACTGGAGTGCAGTGGCATGCTCATGGCCACTGCAGCTTGCTTCTACCTGCTGGACTCAGGCAAGCCCTCTGCTTCAACCTTTCACGTAGCTGAAACCATAGGCGTGTGCCGCCGTGTCCGGTTAATTTTTTGATTTATTATGGAGACGAGGTCTCACCAAGTTGCCCAGGCTAGTCTCTAACCTGTGGGCTCAGGCAGTCCTCTCACATCTGCCTCCCAAAGTGCTGGAATCACAGACGTGAGCCACCATGCCTGGCAGAATATCTTTCCTTATAGTTATTTTTATTTTTGAGTTGAAGTCTTCCTCTGTCACTTAGTCTAGAGTGCAGTGGCCGCTCCTGGCCACTGCAGCCTCGACCTGCTGGACTCCGGCGATCCTTCCGCCTCAGCCTTCCAAGTAGCTGGAACTACAGGCGCGTGCTACCACGCTTGGCTAATTTTTGGTTTATTGTAGAGATGAGGTCTTGCCAAGTTGCCCTGGTGGGTCGCGAACCTGCGGGCTCAGGCAAGCCACTCACCTTGACCTCCCAAAGCACTGTGATTACAGGCTGAGCCACCGAGCCCGGCCTCTTATAGTTATTAAGATAGAATTAATTATTACAAATCTTAAAATTATTATACCTTATTTCTCTCTGTGGTTTTTTGTTTTTTTTTTTTGAGTTGGGGCCCCACTGTCACCCAGGCTGGAGTATAGTGGCACGATTGTGGCTCACCGCAGCCTTGAACTCCCAGGCTCAAGTGATCCTCCTTCCGTAGCCTCCTGAATAGCTGGGACTACAGGCGTGTGCCACTACCCTGGCTAATTTTTTTTTTTTTTTCTTGAAGAGACGAGATCTTGCTATGTTCCCAAACTGGTCTTGAACTCCTGGACTCAAACTGTCTTCCTGCCTTGGCTTCCCAAAGTGCTGGGATTACAGGTGTGAGCCACTGTGCCTGGCCTTAGGTCTTATTTCTCTAAGCCAAGCTATACACCTGTTGAAGGCTGAAGCGTCCATGTATCTTTGAAATCTTACAGTAACTTTCATGATCCGGTAACATTTGGAGGAAGAAAATTAGGGACTAGTATGTAGTTGCCAACTTAATAGCCCTCATTTTTATACATCATTTTATAAAAGAAATGACATTTGAAGACCAAAATATTATAATAATCTCAGAACAAAGGTTTGTAATTTAACTTTTTAAATTCTTTTAAGAATTAGCCTAATTCTATATTAAAAATGTGATTCAAAAAAATTGATAGGTTACGATACTTTGCAAAAAGATTCTTTGCTTTGAAAGAGGATTTTCCTCATTTGTATAATGGTTTGTATCATGCAGGAGATGGGTTCAATTCCTTGACAGGGAGCCAAAAAACAAACAAAAAAAGCAAAAGGATTGGCCATATTGATATTGTTTTTTTTTTCTTAGCTTTTCTGATGAAATTGTCTATGTCTTGATTGGTTCTTCACTTACTTATTTAGCTATTTAAAATCTATCCAGTTTGTAAGGTATGGCTCAAATACTCCCCCCCCCCCCAAGAAGCTGCTCCTGGCTGTCCTGGTCTTGTGCACTGAAACCATTGCTTCTGAAGTTGAGGAAACTGAGTGCTTATATCTAAGTGATCTAGGAGTATAGCTAAAAGTTGAAGTCTATTTAACTTTAAAATTCATATAATTATTTTGCAACCAGTATTATAAGAATGAGTTCAGACAGGAATCATCTGATGGATGTTAAATCTTAGGGCAATATTTTGATGAGGAGCAGGATGTCTGTATGGTCGTAAACTTCTCCCTATAGTACGCTTATTAGTTGGAAGCTGGGAAAGCAGTAACTCATTATGGTAGTGAAATCAGGTAGCACTTTGATCAAAATAAATATCACCAGTTGGCCGGGTGTGGTGGCTCAGCCTGTAATCCTACCACTTTGGGAGGCCAAGGTGAGAGGATTGCCTGAGCCTGGTGGTTCGAAACCAGCCTAGTCAACTTGGTGAGACCTCATCTCTACAATAAATCACAAAAATTAGCTGGGCGTGGTGGCGTGTGCCTGTAGTTCCAGCTACTTGGAAAGCTGAGGCGGAAGGATCATCTAAACCCAGCAGGTCGAGGCTGTGGTGGCTATGAGTATGCCACGGCACTCTAGCCTGGGCGACAACAGTGAGGCTCCAACTCAAAAAAAAAAAAAAAATCACCAGTGGACACTGTGTGTGTCTGGATTGATGGCCTGAGAAAGAACAGATTATGGTGTTTCCAGCCATGAATTCATAGCCTGAATCTAATTGTGGGGGAATTTTGAACTCCAAATGGGAAATGTCTAATTTTCCCATTAGGGGAAGGAGGAGCAGATTTTTTTTTAATGTTAATGTTATAAAGACAGAGACTGTGGAAACATTCTAGATTAAAGGACTCTAAAGAGACATGATAACTTAAATGCAATACCTAATTCTAGACTGAATCTTGTAAGAGGAAAAAAAATTCAATAAAGGATATTGTTGGGGCCGGGCTTGGTGGCTCAGCCTGTAATCCCGCGCTTTGGGAGGCCGAGGTGAGTGAATTGCCTGAGCCCGTGGGTTCGAGACCTGCCCGGTCAAACTTGGTGAGACCAATGCACCTTGGGAGGCCAAGGTGAGTGAATTGCCTGAGCCCGCGGGTTCAAGACCCGCTTGGGCAACTTGGCCAGACCTCATCTCTACAATAAATCAAAAGAATTAGCCGGACGTGGTAGCGCGTGCCTGTGGTTCCAGCTACTTGGAAGGCTGAGGCAGAAGGATCACTGGAGCCCAGCAGGTGGAGGCTGCGGTGCACTCCAGTCTGGGTGACAGAGTGAGACTCCAACTCAAAAAGAAAAAAAACAGAAACAAGGATATTGTTGGATTACTTGGCAAAATTGGAATATGGATGGTAGGTTATATAAAAGTATTGCATTAATTTTAAATTTTTGAAGTTGCTAACTATCTTGAGGTTATGTAAGATAATGTTTTTATTCTTAGGAAATACACACTGAAGTTTTTAGAGATAAAGGACCATATGTTTGTAACTTATGTTCAAATGGTTCAGAAAAAATTGTAAATTGCATATGTTGTATATATATTAATACTTATACATATAGAGAAAGAGGGAGCTGTGTGTGCCCATAAAGCAAATGACTAAAATGTTAACAGGTGAATTTGGTAAAGGCTATATGGACATGTTTTTGTTTTTATAGCTTTCTGAAAGATTGAAATTATTTTCAAATGAAGAATTTTAAAAAATCATATGAACTTTGCTTTATACTCCATAATATAGCATTTTTAAAAGTTGGAACTGTCTCTTTCCCAGAAAATTCCAGGCAAACCCTTGGGATAAAACTGTGGCTCCAAGAATACATTTAATGTATATATCATGTGACTTCCTTTTATCCCTAGGCATCAGTTTGAGAAACATGTCTCTGAACTAGAAGTAGCTGTGATTCAGATTTAGCCGACAGATATGTTTTGTTTGGTCCTTTTGAGTGTTTTAAAAGTTGGGAAGTAAAAATCTGGATCTTTGGTTTTTATTGAAAAATGAAACTATCTTGCCACTTTGGGCTTGCATTCTGGATGGTTTGTATACTCACTAAGTGGTGTGCCAGGTTAGTGTCCTTAGTCCTTACCCCTTACACCTAGATTATTTCAGTCATTTACTTTATTACCTTGCCTTTAGGACCTATGTTTGCAACCTTTACCTAGCTGAAGAGTGGCGAGAGTGTCTGTCTTTACACTTATAACAATTTGAGAATTAGGTTGCTGAACAGATGCCCTTTAACCCCTAACATTTTAGTGTTTATTTCCTATAAATAAGGACGTTCTCCTACTAACCCTATTATAGCCAACAAAATCAGGAAGTAAATGTTGATATATTTCTACTCTAATCTTCAGACTCATTCTAGTTTCATTAATTGTTTTGATAATGTCTTTTATAACAAAAGAATCCAGTTTAGAATTACATGTTGAATTTAGTTGTCATGTCTTTAGTCTCTTTTTTTATTTTTTGAGTTGGAATCTCACCCTGTCGCCCATACTAGCCTTGACCCACTGGGCTCCGGCGATCCTTCTGCCTCAGCCTTCCAATAGCTGGAACTACAGGCGTGCGCTACCACACCCGGCTAATTTTTGCTTTATTGTAGAGATGAGGTCTTGCCAAGTTGCCCAGGCAGGTCTCGAACCCGCGGGCTCAGGCAATCCACTCACCTCAGCCTCCCAAAGGCGCAGGATTATGGGCTGAGCCACCGAGCCCGGCTAGTCTCTTTTAAACTGGAACATTTCCTTAATCTTTCATAGTGTTTCATAATCTTTGGAAGATTACAGGCCAGTTGTTTTGAAGAAGGTCCCTAAATTTGATGTTACGTCTGGTTAGATTCAAGTTATACATTTTTGGCAGAAATGCCATAGTGGTGTAATTGTTTTTGTTTTATTGCATTGCGGGGTGCAGCGGGGGGTACACAGTTGATTTGTTCCATACTGATGATGTTCATTTTCATCATTTGGTTAAGGTGGTGTCTGTCAGGCGTCGTCACTGTAAAATTGCAAATTACTTTTCTTCTTCTTTCTTTTTCTTCTTTCCTTGTTAAATAAATTAATAACTATTTTGTTGGAGGTGTTTTGAAACTTTGTGACTATTTGGATCCTCATCAGACCTTCAATTTATTGGTTTATTTTCATCTGTATGAACTCAGGTTTCCTATTTTTTTCCAATACATTATAATCCATTACTATTTTATTTTGATGCTCAAATTGGCCCTGTTTTGATCCGTGGATGCCCATTCAAGCTGACTTCTGTGTTCTTTTGCTTATTCCCATCATTCTTTGAGGACTTTCTTACTTTCTGGCACAATAAAATGATCCACGTTCATTTTATACTCTTCTTGCTCCAGCCCTGGAACCGGTCATTTTCTAAGTAGCTAAGTTCTTTTTGTGGAAAACGGTATTTGAGAGCCAAACTCTATGCACTAGTTGTGCTAATTGCTGCTGGAGTCTTCACAGTAGTCAAAACTAGGAAGTACATGTAGGTGCCTATGTGTGTGGAGACATGTTGATATATTCACATCTGCATTTTTACAACAACCTTGGGTTCATTTTAGTTTCCTCCTTTGCATATGTATAACTTTCCTCCAACAGTGAGGAACCTGCCTTTCATTTTGCTTAACACATGTATTTATTTGATGACTACCCTTATATGTAATCAATCTACCTTTGCCATCTCTTTGCTTTCTCATTGTTCAGATTCTGACAACCTGTGCTGGGCTGTCCTGTCATCTTATGCAAACATCCTCATCTCACTTGGGCTGCAGTATCCTATGCCAGACTGCCCTTTTCATCCACTTAGGAGCTAGTTTGGAGGTACTTGCTGCCAATGGCAAGTCATTCAGGATCGTATTTCTTACTGTCCTGTTTCTGCGAACAATAGCTATTAGAGCAAGGTACTGTTAGGTGGTATATGTGTGTATGATAGGAAATTGGGTAAGGAAAATATTTTTAAGCAGCAAAAGCAGCCATGTCTTTTTCTGCTTAAAATACCATGATCATCTTTCCTTCTCAGCAACTATAAATATAAACTTTAATGCATCGTATTCCATTATTTAGACATCTGGTCATCCTAAGTTGTACATATAGAACATAATTTAACTTATTCTTGATGACTGATGGTGGTTATTATGAACATTAGACATGGCTCTTGCTGTAATATGGTGGTGCTTTCAAGATCTGTTTGTGTGAGGCCGTTTACTTCATACACTAAATGACTCTAGACAGTTGTAACTAGATAGTTACATCCTCGTTGCTTGTCACCCAGTGTCAGTATGCTTTACCCTTTCCTTTTTATTATTTTCTTTCTTTCCTTTTTCTCTCTGTCGCCCAGACTGGAATGCAGTGGCATGCTCACGGCCACTGCAGCCTCGACCTGCTGGGCTCAGGTGATCCTCAGCCTTTGAAGTAACTGGAACAACAGGCACGCGCTACCAAGCCTGGCTTATTTTTTTGATTTATTGTAGAGATAGGGTCTCACCAAGTTACTTGGTGGTCTTGAACCCCTGAGAGGCAATTCTCTTGCCTCAGCTTCCCAAAGTGCTGGGATTACAGGCTGGAGCCACTGCGTCTGGCTTATTATTTTCATTTTTAGAGACAAGGTCTGGCTCTGTCGCCCAGGCTGGAGTACAGTGGCATGACCGTAGCTCATGTAACCTCAAACTCTTGGCCTTCCAAAGTGCTAGGATTACAGGCATAAGCCACTGCACCTGGTCCTCTTTATTATTTTAAAAATTTCATTTAAATTTATATTTCTTAAAAAATGAGGACTCTTCTTTTATTATCAGACCTAAAATTTGTCAGTAATTTACTCATATCAAACATCCTGATTGTCTCGTATATTATTTTACAGTGGTTTGAGATTTGAACAAGATCTGAACATTGCGTTAGGTTGCTGTGTCTCTTAAGTGTCTTCATCTGTTTATTCTTTGTCTTTTTCCTTTGTGGTTTATAAAATATCTTTTTGTCCCATAGCGTTTAACACAACTACTGATTACAATATATATCCTTTGGTGTTACTTAACATGTTTCTTTGTCTTCTGTATATCCTTTAAATTGAAGCTTATTGATTTTTATGTATTTGCTGCATTTCACTCTGCCACAGTTACTGTTCTTTTTGATGCTCAACATTTTCCCATCTTTGGCCTATGGGAACATCTTCAGATTGGCTCTCTGAGTCTTTACCCTAGTGGTCTTTCTTGCATTCTGGTGAGGCAAGATGAATCAGATTTTTATTTTACACTTCCTGTTCCCTTTCTCCATGAAGTCATTGTTTCTCTCAGCATGAAATGGTGTTCTCAGCTCTAGAGGTGCTTGTTGCTACTGTCTTGGTTAGTATTTCTAGTTTAGGCTTTCTTTTGATTTCCAACTTTAAATCTTCTTTGGACAGGGAAGTCAGAAAACAAAGCGTGTTTGACTTATATAAGAATTGTTTTGAACCTCAAAAAAAGAAGCATCCAGAAATCAAGGCCTATGACAATTTAAATTGTTTGGTGTAACACCCACAGTGACAGGTTCATACTTAATAAATATTGCTAATGAGATTCTACTTTCCTGTAAAGAAGAGGTAAATAAATAAATATTGCTAATGTTTGTGGTAATGTGAATAATAGTATGTTTGATGTTCCTTAGAGCAAAATAATTGTGTTCTGAATGTGATTCTTGGTAAAATGCATGAGCTTTTAGTTCAAAACTTGGTGTTGTATATATGTATATAGATCTTTTAAAATGATAGACCATTTATGCTTCTCTATTTTCTTTTGTTAAGGTTATCAGCTGAATCTGGATCAGCAAAATGTCAGTATTACAGGAACAAATTATGCCATCATTATATTTGCTATACTCCATAATAAGAATGCATTTCTTTTCCCCTTTAAGACATTTTTTCCAGGTGATGTACTTTTTCTGACTTTCCAGAATTGATGATTTCCTAGAGTTAAGATGACTCCTGTTTTGAAGCAGAGTTATTCAGTATTAATATCACAATTTTTCTTTAAATCAATTTTGACTCTCACTTGTTGATCTTGAAGTGACATTTGTATGCTAATCTTGTGACACAGTAGCAAACAAAAAAGTTTGCATTTTTCTTTGAGCCTTTTGTTCCAGAAAAGTGTCACAACTGATTTCTATTGATAAGTGAAAGGGAGGGTTTTTGTTTTTTAGAAAACTTTGAAGGCTATCTGGTTTTCAGATTAGTTGGGGCATAGCCTTTGACTGTTTGAGTCTTGGTATTTATCTTATTTCTTTACCTCTCCAAGTATGATTTGAGTGGATATGTTTGTGGCATAAACACTTTCTCAATTTTTAGGATCTGTAGATTATTTGAGATGAGATATTGGGAAACAAAATTTAGAATAAGAGAGGTTTTGGAAAAGTAATCAGTATTTGACATCTTTAAAAAAAATTGTTTAGTTTTGCATGTGAATGGGCGTTAATGATTATATGCATGCTGAAACTTGCACACTGTGACAAACTCCTTATCTTTTTTTTTTTTTTTGAGTTGGAGTCTCACTCTGTCGCCCAGACTGGAGTGCAGTGGCCGCTTCCGGCCACCGCAGCCTCGACCTGCTGGGCTCCAGCGATCCTTCCACCTCAGCCTTCTGAGTGGCCGGAATTACAGGCATGCGGTATCACGCCCGGCTGATTTTTTGATTTATTGTAGAGATGAGGTCTCGCTGCCCAGGCGGGTCTCGAACCCGCGGACTCAGGCAATTCACTCACCTCAGCCTCCCAAAGGCGCGGGATTACAGGCTGAGCCACCGAGCCCGGCTATCTTTTTTTTTTTTTTTTTTTTTGAGTTGGAGTCTCGCTCTCTCACCCAGACTCTCAGCCACTGCAGCCTCGACCTGCTGGGCTCCGGCGATCCTTCCGCCTCAGCCTTCCAAGTAGCCGGAAGTACAGGCGCGCGCTACCACACCCGGCTAGTTTTTGACTTATTGTAGAGATGAGGTCTTGCCAAGTTGCCCAGGCGGGTCTCGAACCCGTGGGCTCAGGCAATCCACTCACCTCAGCCTCCCAAAGTGCAGGATTACAGTCTGAACCACCGAGCCCAGCTAGGCATTATTTTCATATAGAAATCTTTGCTTTCATGAAGCTTAAATTATAGTGAGGGGAGATAGACAAACAATTTTAATTATTTACCCTTAAGAGGTTAGTGACTCCTGGATAAACATTGATATCTGCATTGTCAATTATAAACACATTATCCTTTTTTCTTAGAATAGATATTGGTGATATAACCTGTGTGGGTTTTGGTTGTGTCAGGTAAACTTAGAGAAAAGTTACCTTAGAAATGTAAAAACAGGTATTTTAAAACATTGTGACAGTTATACTAGGGCTACTTTAGTATCATACATCTTTTTTTTTTTGAGTTGGAGTCTCACTCAGTCGCCCAGACTGGAGTGCAGTGGCCGCTCCTGGCCCCCGCAGCCTCGCCTGCTGGGCTCCAGCGATCCTTCCGCCTCAGCCTTCCGAGTAGCCTGAATTACAGGCATGCGCTACCACGCCCGGCTGATTTTTTGTTTTATTTTAGAGATGAGGTCTCGCTGCCCAGGCGGGTCACGAACCCGCGGGCTAAGGCAATCCACTCACCTCAGCCTCCCAAAGGCGCGGGATTACAGGCTGAGCCACCGAGCCTGGCTAGTATCATACATCTTAGTCATTTAATCTGATTTTGATAAGTTCTTGGAAAACACACACACACACACACACACACACACACACACACACACACACACTTTTCTAGGCTTCCATTCGCAGTTTCTTGAGTTTTTTTTAGTTTTATCATTCATATTTAAGGTCTTATTGTTTACTATACTACTTTTATATATCTGGACATATGTTTCCTTTAAGTTTTAGTATATTTTTTCTTATGGAATAATCCGACCATATTTCAATAAAATCTTATTTTTTCCAGGTTAATTACTATAGGTCACTGTTTATCAATCTGGATTCAGGACCCCTATCCAGTTACTAAAGAGAATTCTTGGGATGCTGTGGAGATCTTCAAACAGCTGTTTGTGGGTGGTGGTGATGGTAGAGGCAAACAGTGGGTTGTGTGACCAGGGTGAGGTCACCTCTTCCACCTTCTGGCCCTCTTTCTTTCCGGACTTTAACACCTACTTTGATACTTAAAGCAAATTGGGCTGTTTGCTGTGCTCTGAAGAGGCGTTTAGTAGTAGCTCCTGTAAGATGATGTTAGATATTTTTTAGATGAGACTCTCAGGGGTATAACTATGTCGCAGCAACAAAGGAGTTATTTTCAGTAGTTTGAAAACCATTGATATAGTTTTGATCTCATCCTATTCTTATTTAACCTGCATATGGCCACCAGATGGTTCTTTCTAACATACTGTTTTCATTGTCACCCCCCAACTTAAGAATGCTCACTTGTTTCTTCTATGAGATGAACTCTAGTTTGGTGCTCAAGCTGTCCTGCCACCTAGCTCCAATTTACCATTCCAGCCTCACCTCTTTGTACTTCCCTGTTTTGAATCTTATGTGAATTCCTCCAGTATCCCTTTACTTGCCTCATTTCTTGCTACCATGTTTCTTACATCAATATTTATTTACTATCTTTTCTTGCTCTTCTGTGTATCAAGAACCACTTTAAGTACCACCTCTTCCTTTGACCACTTCAATCTACAGGGATTTCCCATCTTTCTAAAATCCTATAACACATTTGGTTTTACTCACAGAGACCAATCATATATTTGCCTTATATTGGTTTTTGTTTTTTTGGTTTTTGTTTTGTTTGTTTTTTTGTTTTTTGAGTTAGAGTCTCACACTGTTGCCCAGACTGGAGTGCAGTGGCCGCTCCCAGCCTTGACCTGCTGCACTCCGGTGATCCTTCCGCCTCAGCCTTCCAAGTAGCTGGAACTACAGGCGCGCGCTACCACGCCCGGCTAATTTTTTTTTTTTATTTATTGTAGAGATGAGGTCTTACCAAGTTGCCCAGGCGGATCTAGAAACCGCGGCCTCAGGCAATCCACTCACCTCAGCCTCCCGAGGCAAGGGATTACAGGCTGAGCCACCGAGCCTGGTGCCTTATATTGTTATTTAACTATTTTGTGTTTATATATCTTGTCTCTTCAATTAGGCAATACATTTCTGAAGGACAAGAATGTGTCTTATACTTGGTTGAATTTTTATTGCACCTAATATGCTTTCTTTTGAGTGGTAATTGCTCTCATAGCCAGTGCCTAACCACTTCAGCCAGTGGAAAAAAACATAGGATCCGTGGAGTGATAAAATTCTCTCAATTTTTTTGTTTTTATGTAATCTAGTTTTTCTCCCTTGTGCACTTGTATCTATGATACAGTGGGAAAGTCATTGGTCCTGATAACATAATACCTGAATATATTTATACACACACACACACACACACACACACACACACACACACACACACACACATATATATTTCATTTTATAAATGGAAAAACTGAGCTGAAGAGAGAGAAAATGGCGTACTCTAGATAAGTGGTCAGCAAGCTACCACCTGCTGGCCAAACCTGGTCTGTTTTGTATTCTGTCTGCAAGAATGATTTGTATGTATTCACATGGTTGAAAAAAATCAGAAAAATAATATTTTGTGACACATGAAAGAATATGAAATTCAAATTTCAATATCCATAAATAAAGTTTTATTGGAACACAGCCACACTAATTTATTTAGGGATTGTCTGTAGCTGTTTTCATATGACATTGGCAGAGTCGAACAGTTGCAACAGAGACCAAATATCCCGCAGAGCCTAAAATCTTTACTATATGGTTCTTTATAGAAAAAAGTTTTCCAAACCCTGCTTAAGATAAATTTGTGATGTAGCTGGGATTTAATCCTAGGCAGTTAGAGAGACTTTTCTAATTGTACTCTACTGAATATGCATGGGGTTTTTTGGGAGCTGCTAAGCAAATGTTAATAATTAGTTACAGTGATAAGGCTGGGTGCAGTGGCTCCTGCCTATAATCTCAGCACTTTGGGCGGCTTTGGTGGGAAGATTGCTTGAGCCCAGGAGCTCGAAGCCAGCCTAGGCAACATATAAAATCCTCATCTTTACAAAAAATTTTTTAAAAAATTAGCCAGGCTGGTGGCATGCACTTGTAGTCCCAGCTACTTGGGGGGCTGAGGTGGAAGGATCACCTGAACCCAGGAGATCTAGGTTGCAGTGAGCCGTGATTATGCCATGCCACTGCCTAGGTGACAGAGTGAGATTCTGACTCAAAACCCCCAGACAAAACAAAACAAAACAAAAAACAGCAGCAGCAACAACAAAACCATTAAAGTGATGAGAGATGAAGGCTAGAGAGATGCAAGGACCATATCACTGAGGATCTTTAATGTTTTGCTAAAGAGCTTGGCTTTGATTCTGAGGGTGATGGAGAAACCACTAAAGGACTTTTAAACAAAGGAGCCACATAATCTGATTTGGGTTTTAAAAAGTTCAATCTGCTGGGTTTGTGGAAAATGAATAGGAGCAAACGATACTGAAAATAGAAATATCAGGAGTTTTTACAGTAATCTAGGAAAGACATGATAAGGGCGTGAAACAGGTCTCCCTCTCCCCTTCCCTTAGTAGTGGGATAGCAGATATAAACAGATGTAAAATTAAGAAGGGAAAATTGACTAGACCGTGTTAGGAACCAGGCGCTTTATGCATATAATTTCAGGTGCTCATAATAACTCTGAAATGTTACCACTTTTAAAAATGGAAAAGGCTCATAAAAGGTATAAGTGGGATAATTGGAGTTTGAACTTTAAAGTCTGTGTTCTTTTTATTGAACTTTGCTATGTCCATTTTTACCTGGGGATAGTTCTACCTGCCTACTTTGGATTGAATAACTTTTCCTACTTTTCAAATACCTTATAATTTCCACAGAAAACTATATAGCCAAAGTAACTTTCAGGAAGTCCTGAACTGTATTACTGTATACTTTTTCTCCCTTTGTAGCAAGCAGAGGTTTCTTCACTCTGAATCCAGAATGAATTTGACTTTTTGCAAGTTCTCCATTTACATTTGAACACAATTTTTTTTTTTTTTTGAGTTGGAGTCTCACTCTGCCACCCAGACTGGAGTGCAGTGACCGCTCCCGGCCACCGCAGCCTCGACTTGCTGGGCTCCGGCGATCCTTCCGCCTCAGCCTTCCGAGTAGCCGGAATTACAGGCGCGCGCTCCCACGCCCGGCTGATTTTTTGATTTATTGTAGAGTTGAGGTCTCGCTGCCCAGGCGGGTCTTGAACCCACGGGCTCAGGCAATCCACTCACCTCAGCCTCCCGAAGGCGCGGGATTACAGGCTGAGCCACCGAGCCCGGCTTGAACACAATTTTTTAAGTGTAAGGTAAGTATTTTTAATGCTTTAAGTTGACAGACTTGCTGTATACCCTAGGGAAACTTTAGGGGATTTGGAAAACAACAGATAAGATAAAGATACATTCCTAAGAGCTGTTTAAGAAAGCATTTTTAGAGTAAGGTTTTGAGAATAGTTTTCTTCCCCCTGCTTATTAATCTGTTCCCCCTGCTTATTAATCTGTTCCTATCTTGCATCACCGACATTTTGTGTAACCCTGCCTGGATAAGGCAATCAGCTGTTTTTGTCAAGCTTCTTTAGACTTATTTAAAACTGGGTGTACTCTGTTCCTTTGAGAATTTGTCGTGCATTTTTGTTATCAAATAAAATGCATTTTTTTTTTTTTTTTTGAGTTACAGTCTCACTCTGTTGCCCAGACTGGAGTGCAGTGGCCGCTCCCGGCCACCACAGCCTCGACTTGCTGGGCTCCGGCGATCCTTCCGCCTCAGCCTTCCGAGTAGCCAGAATTACAGGCGTGCGCTACCATGCCCGGCTGATTTTTTTATTTATTGTAAAGATGAGGTCTCGCCTGCCCAGGCGGGTCTCGAACCCGTGGGCTCAGGCAATCCACTCACCTCAGCCTCCCAAAGGTGCGGGATTACAGGCTGAGCCACCGAGCCCGGCTAAAATGCATTATTGATAGCAAATTCTCAACAGTGCTTTGTTTTAAAATAGCGTAGAACATTCCATCATATTTTGGTTTTAGTGAAAAAGAAGTTCTAGGATTTCAGAATTTTAAAGTCAACTTTATTGACCTATGATTTGCCTGTAATGAAATATGCCAATTTTAGATGTGCAATGAGTCTTGAAAAAATTTATAGAGTTGTGTATCCACTATCACAATCAAGATAAAGAACATTTTCATTATCCTAAAAATTCCCTCATACCTCTTTGTAGTCAATTTCTTCTCTCCACTTCTGGTTCTTATTAACTACTGATCTGCTTTTTTTTATTTTTGAGTTGGAGTCTCACTCTGTCGTCCAGACTGGAGTGCAGTGGCTGCTCCCGGCCACCGCAGCCTCGCCTGCTGGGCTCCGGCGATCCTTCCACCTCAGCCTTCCAAGTAGCTGGAATTACAGGCATGCGCTACCACGCCCAGCTGATTTTTTGATTTATTGTAGAGATGAGGTCTCGCCTGCCCAGGCGGGTCTCGAACCCGCGGGCTCAGGCAATCCACTCACCTCAGCCTCCCAAAGGCGCGGGATTACAGGCTGAGCCACCGAGCCCGGCTACTGATCTGCTTTTTATCTGTATATGTCTTTTATAGAATTTGATATGACTGGAATCTTATAATCTGTGGCCTTTGGTCTTTTACTTAGCATATTGCTTTAGAGATTCATTCATGTTGTGTGTTTCAGTAATTCTTTTTCATTGCTGAGTAATACTTCTTTGGATGAATATATCAACAATTTATTCACCAGGTGATGGACATTTCAGTTGTTACTAGTTGTTGACTTTTGTGAATAAACCTGCAGTGAACATTTATGTACATGTATCCCCCAGCTAGCAACTACTAGTCTATTTTCTGTCTCTGTGGATTTGCTTATCTGGTATTCATTATTTTAAAAATTGTTTTATTACTAAGTTTTGAGAGTATTTTATATGCTTTAGGTGCAAGTCCTTTATTAGCAAGGTGTTTGACAGATACTTTTTTTCCAGTCTGTAACTTTCCTTTTCATTTATTTATTTATTTTTTGAATTGGGGTCTCACTCTGTCGCCCAGACTAGAGTGCAGTGGCACGCTCCCTGCCACCGCAGCCTCGTCCTGCTGGGTTCCGGCGATCCTTCTGCCTCAGCCTTCCAAGGAGCTGGAATTACGGGTGTGTACTACCATGCCCGGCTAATTTTTTATTTATGTAGAGATGAGGTCTCGCCAAGTTGCCCAGGTGGGTCTCAAACCCGCAGGCTCAGGCAATCCACTCCCTCAGCCTCCCAAAGTATTGGGATTACAGGCTGAGCCACCGAGTCTGGCCCCTTTTCATTTATTAACAGTGTCTTTAGAAGAGTGAAGGTTTTTTATTTTATTTATTTATTTATCTATTTATTTATTTATTTATTTTGAGTTGGAGTCTCACGCTGTCGCCCAGACTGGAGTGCAGTGGCCGCTCCCGGCCACCGCAGCCCTCCCAAAGGCGCGGGATTACAGGCTGAACCACCGAGCCCGGCTGGTTTTTTATTTTGATGAGATCTGTTTTATCAGATTATTTTGATGAAGTTCAACTTATTTTTTTCTTTCGTAGTTCATGCTTTCGGCGTCTTATTTAAGAACTTTTTGCCTATCTAAGGTCACAAAGATTCTCTCCCATTATTTTCTTCTAGAAGGCTTTAATTTTAGCTCTTATTTTTAGATCTGTGATTCCTTGAGAGTTAACTTTTGTACAGAGTGTAAGATAAGGGTCAAGGTTCATTTATTTGTACATTGATACTCCTTTATTCCAGCACCGTTTGTTGACAAGGTTAGCCTTTTTGCCTTGACTTACTTTGGCACCTTTGCTGAAAATTAGTAGACCACATATGTGTGCATGTATTTCCGGACTTTGTATTCTGTTCCATTAATTTCTATGTTTATCACTAAGCAAATGCCACATTGTCTTAATTACTGGAGCTGTATAGTAAATGTTTCAATTAACTTTTCTATATTTGAAAAATAACTAGAGGAAATAAATTTAACTTTTAAAACTTTGTAGACTGGCACAAAGAATCATATATTTCATTGATCTTCCTTGGTTCACTAACAATTTTAGGAGTTAGATAGAACAAGCGTTAATAGCCATGTGTTATACATGGGAAAACTATGAGATAAAACTTAAGAGGGTTTGTTTTAGATCATACAGTTAGGGTATATGAACATGCCTTTAAAAATTTAGTGCTTTCTACTGTACCATACTTTTTTCATTTGCTACTGTTCTCTTAGGTTGAGTATTGAAGAATGAGTGTTTTATAAATAACTCAGTTGCTAAATTTTATTTCATTAAAATATAGAGGTATATGAGAACAGTTAATGCATTTTCTTGGTTACTTATATCACAAGACACATTAAGAAGCCAAAATAGGCTTTGATTTTTTTGTTGTTGTTGTTGAGTTGGAGTCTCACTCTGTCGCCCAGACTGGAGTGCAGTGGCCACTCCCGGCCACCGCAGCTTCGACCTGCTGGGCTCCGGCGATCCTTCCGCTTCAGTCTTTCTTCCAAGTAACTGGAACTACAGGCGCGTGCTACCACACCTGGCTAATTTTTTACCACACCCAGCTCGTTGTAGAGATGAGGTCTTGCCAACTTGCACAGGCGGGTCTCGAACCCGCGGGCTCAGGCAATCCATTCACCTCGGCCTCCCAGAGTGCTGGGATTACAGGCTGAGCCACCGAGCCTGGCCTGATTTTTTTTTAAGGTGAGGTTTTACAACCAGAATAGGTATTTACAGTTTCATTTTAAACTTAGAAATGCAGGAAAAAGGAAACAAGATGTGTTAAGGCAAAAATATTCCTTGAAAAAATTATTTTAAGAATAAAAGAAGTTCTTGCCAAAATGAGAACAAGAATGATAGAACTTGAATTTTAGACTATTTGAGTATATTCTTATCCATTCCCATCTTTACAACCCTAAGTTCCTTGCTTCCTATTGCTCCCATTCCCCCTATAGTGTCAAGTCGTAGTTAGGAGGTTCTTGCCGAAGTAGTGGTGAAAGATGGTGATAAAAGTGGGGTTTGGGTAGTAGCAGTGAAAGGAGTGGTTGGTTTTGGAATATATTTCGAAGGACCTATGGATGTGCTGGATGAATGGATGTAAGGAATGAAGAAAAGAAATGAATCATGGATGACTTCTAGTTTTTTAGCTTGATCAACTTGATAGTACTGTTTACTGATGTAGGAATACTTAGATGAATTGGAAGAGTCACACAGTGAATGAAAGGAAATCGGATAGAAGCTATTCTAGCATTTTTAAAAGTTTTAATTTTAAGTTTTTTCATAAAAAGTAACATCACATCTCAGACAGTGGGAAGATAGTGTCAAGATAAAATTACTTATTATCCTACCTTCCTGACACAATTATTTTAAGTGTTTTGGTGTTATACTCTTGGATAGGGTTTAGCAAACTCTGTCAAGGGAATTACTCTGATGCAGCATGAAAGCAATCATAGACAATATGTAAATGAGTGAGAATGCTTGTGTTCTAGTAAAACTTTATTTATTTACACTGAAATTTGAATTTCATGTACTTTTCACATATTGCAAAATACTCTTATTGATTTCCCCCCCTCATATATTAAAAATGTTAATGTTTGCTTATAGGCCATACAAAAACAGTTGGTAAGCCAGATTTGACTGTTCAGCCATAGTTTGCTGACCCCTGGTCTTGTGCATTTTTATTATGGTTGCCATCATGTCCTCCATTGAATTTTACTACCTGCTTTTTATTTTTTATTTGTATTTTTAGAGATAGGGTCTTGCACTGTCATCCAGGCTGGAGTGCAGTGGCATGATCATAGCGCACTATAGTCTCTCCTAGGCTCAAGTGATCCTCCTGCCTCAGCTGCCCAGATAGCTGGGACTTTAGGCATGTACCACCATATCTGACTCATTTCATTTTTTGTAGAGATAGGGTTTTGCCATGTTGCCTAGGTTGGTCTTGAACTCCTGGCCTTGGGTGATCTTCCTGCCTTAGCTTCTCAAGGTGCTGAGGATTATAGTTGTGAGCTGCCGCGCCCAGCCTTTACTTATCTTTTATACTTAACTATGCATATAAATGCATTTTTCAAAACTTGAAAGCCAAAATGATTACTTTTGCTGTGTAATAAATCCCAGTAAACTTAGAGTTTAAAAGGTGTATTTATATCCATTATTTCTTTTATTTTTTTACAATAACTGTGGGAAGTATATATCATACTTCACATAAAATATACATTATGTAAATAATTGAGGATATGGTGAACATTATCATTAGAACTCTGCTTCTTCTGTTTCTCTATATATGTTGTCTATTCTTTGAAAGAAGCTTTCTCCAGTAGTAGGGGTCATAGCTACCGGTAGTAGGGGTCATAACTTGGGAACCATATTCTCAAAGTTTCTTTCCCTTAACACTAGTTTGAAAAATTTTAGGGCAGGACTTTAGCCTTGCTTACATCAGATTTTCATCCCACTATTAATCATTGTGTGTTGAAAGGAGTTATGTAGGAAGAAGATAACAGTTTCGTTTAGAACCAGTCTTTAGAGTAGTGAGTAGTTTTTTAAATGCAGGAAAAGGGTAACAGACATGGCCGTCTGGGGAATTATGAGTTGGACATCCATCCCAAATTGTGTCTATTTACATTGTTTAACTTATTGATTTAATTTTGCGCTTTTTTCATTTACCTATTTGTATCACACCCAGTTCTCTTTCTCATTGCAACTGTTTTTGTTTTATCACCATTTCAGAGTGAATGAAAACAAACACCCAATTTTGAATGTCATTTTCCCCAAGAGTCTGAGTCTTATGTTTTGGTAAAATGTTACTCTTTTCTTTTAAAAAGTCCATATTCTGACCACTCTAGTCTCTTAAATATTAGAGTGCTTTTTATGTCAAAAATCTTGGTCATCTCCTGTCTATTTGATAGCAACATGAAGGACCAGATGAGAAATAGGTGAGGATCATTTGGAAATCTCAGACATTAAATTGTGAGTGTAATTTTGCTGGAATAACTGGCTTCCAACTAGAATTCGAAAACCCACAGATTGTGAGAAATGAAGCAGTTGCTGCTCTCTCAGAGTTTTCAGAAAAATTTATTCCACTATCATGATTTTTAGTTTTCTGTAGTCCTTACCTAGAGACGCTGAGATTCTTGGTGCATGTGTAAAAAGCATTTTGGATTTTGCTAATCTGGAGGAATGATTGGTGAAACTCAGTCGTAAAACTGCTTTGCAGGCTCTGAGGTGGTATAGGGATGGCTCAGAGACTGTGGCGACTTTGACATGTTTGGCTGGTTGGCTACATTTAGCAAAACGTTAGTCTTTGCCTGCAGCACAGTATACTTCATAGTAAATACAGTCATGTTCCATATAGGACAGTGCTCCCATAAGATCATAATACCATAATTTTACTGTACCTTTTCTATATTTAGATATGTTTAGATACATACATACTTACCACTGCGTTATCATTGCCTGCAATATTCAGTGCAGTGACATGCTGCACAGGTTTGTAGCTTAGGAGCAATAGGCTGTATGCTCAGAATTTGCACGACGACAAAATTGCCTCACAATGCATTTCTCAGAACATATTTCTGTCATTAAGCAACGCATGCCTGTACTACAAAGCGTGCACACAATTTATTCTACTGAAGGAAGAATTAATAAAAGTTGGTTTGGGCATGAAAAATAAAAAGAGGAAAACCAGTTAGAATTATGTCTGCTGTGTAATTGTTTAGACTGACAGTGGAAACATTTCTTAGGAAAGAAATTGCTGTTGCAATTTTGTATCTTAGGGCCAAACCCAATCTGATGCTAAAATGAGAACTAAAATGATTAAAATTCTTTTAAGTTTTGACCTTTTTTATTTCTCATGTTTCTTAAAGGGACATTGGTGATATATTTTGCTTGAAAGTTTTCACTTTTGTTTCTTATCTATTGAGTCATCATATGCATTCTTACTTATTTATTTATTTTTGAGTTGGAGTCTCACTCTGCCACCTAGGCTGGAGTGCAGTGGCAAGTTCATGGCCACCGACAGCCACCGCAGCCTTGACCTACTAGGCTCATGTGATCCTTCCTCTCAGCCTTCCAAGTAGTTGGAACTACAGGTGTGTGCCACCACGCCTGGCTAATTTTTATTTATTTATTGTAGAGACGAGGTCTCACCAAGTTGCCCAGGCTGGTCTCAAATCCCTGGACTCAGGTAATCCTCCTGTCTCGGTCTCCCAAAGTGCTAGGATTACAGACTTGAGCCACTGCACCCGGTCCACATTCTTATTTTTGAAAGTGTGACTCTTACTTTATTGTCAGATGGCTGTAGAATTTCCCTTTTACATTTTTTAGTTTGCAATTCATATTTTGCTCATTTTAAATCATTAATCTATTTTTATAGCCTATAAAAATATACTAAAAAGTGACTATTATAAGTATTTAATTTCTAGTGTTAAGACTTATTCAAAACTGGAATATCCTGTGATATTTGGTGAAGGAAATCAGGTCCTTTTAAATAAGATTAGACAAAGTATATTTGTGTATTTTTCAATTATTTTCTCTATTTTTCACTTCTCATTTTGTTTCACTGGATTATTTATATTTTTATGTTGACTTCTTGAACTTGGGTAGTGTGAGTACAAATCCTTTGTCAGCTATATATGCGGTGAACATTTTCTTCTGCGTTGTGATTTGCCTAGTTATTTTCTTTTTTTTAAATTCCTTTAAATTTTTTTTAAATTTTAATGATGTGGAATACAATTCAGGGTTAGGTATACCAGTGTTCATTATGCAGGTACCCCTTGTTAATGAGATGTGTTCCCCCCCTTCCCCAGGCAGATTCCCGCTATTGCCAATCCCCGCTTCCCTGCCCCCCCTCAGCAGTTTCCCACTAGCCAATCATTCTCTTATAGTATTACAATAATTGTCCAAAGTCCGCTTATGAGTAAGAACATGTAATATTCAGTTCTTTGTTTCTGTGAAAGATCACTTAGTATTGTAGACTCTAAGTCCATCCAGTTTGCTGCAAAGTTCTTTATGGCTGCATAATATTCCATGGTGTATTAGTTATTTTCTTAATGGTGTCTTTAGATTGAATAGGGATCTTTAATTTTGATGAAGTCTGATTTATCATTTGTTCCTTAGTGCTTTGACTTTTAAGACTGTAGCCTATCTCAGATTAATTTCTGTATATGGTGTAAGATAAGGATCATAGTATTTTGTCTTACAAATATCATTATAAACAGTAACAAACAGCTTGGTAAAGACATTGCTTTACTTCTCAATTAAGTAATGAATATTATTTTATAAAATTATTAGTTCTTTCCAAGTAGTTACATGGTTCACTAGCTCATTGGTTATGGACATAGTGTTTTTTAGAGAATTATGGGTTTAACTCAGTCTTGTTTTGTGGTCATGAAGTGTATTTCTCTTAACCTGTTTTAGTCATTTGTATCATTGCTCTGAAGTAAGTGGGTATAGGATAAGTTCGTTGTGCTAACAGATAAAACATTAACGCATATACATAGTACGTGACTATTCATAATTTTGTGTGAAAGACAGTACATGATTATATTTTTAAGAATGTAGTACTCATAGTAATATGGTGCCTGATGTAGGATGCTCAGTTTTTATGCCATACTAAAACAAACAAAAATACATTAATTTTAGTAAACGTTAGGAAATATTTTTCCAGAGTTTTGTATAGCATAGGAAATATATATCTGACACCCTGAGGTCCATTTGTTCTTAGGTTTTGTAAGTGATGATAAATATAAAGATTTAAGACATAGGGATATTTAAAATGTACCTCCACATGTGCTTGTGCCAGCATATAGACACACATCGCATAAACCCCATCATTGGCTTGCATTTCTGAGATACCAGCATTAAACATGAGTTATTTTTTAAGAGGCTAAATTTGAATTATATTACTTTGTTGGGATTTGTGCCAGTTTTTGGTTAATCATTATCTTGTTGATTATGTTTGGTTCAAGATGACTCATTTTTCAAGGAGCTTTATTGCTACATTACATATTTACTACAGGAAGCCTAGACGGAAATGGGGCATCAGGTTATTGGACATTTCTTCCTCCAGTCTTTATTGCACCAGGTGTTATTAAAGTTAATTATTTTTCAATATCTGAATTCTCTGTAGAACCTAGTACTTCATTAACCACTTGCTACGGGATCAGTTATTCCTCTTTCATGAAAACAAATGTATCTTTGATAATTGTTTAAATATTGACTGAACTTGGATGTAATATTTCATTTTCATCAAGTTGGGTATTGTAATTGACTGAATTTTGAAATTTTAGAGATTTGAGCTTGAACCTTGCTTATAAAATTTACTAACTTTGGAGGCTTGGGCAAATACTTCTCTGAGTCTTAGTATTCATTCAGTCATTAGTGATTTAACTCATATGTTGATTGATTAACATATTTGGATAAAAATATTTACCTTGCAAGATCAGGATTATTTTACTTTATTTTTATTTATTTATTTTTGCAACAGAGTCTCACTCTTTTGCCCAGGCCAGACACTGAAATCTGATCTTCATGTAATTTTCATGTATCTCAGAATATTCATTTATTGATTCTCCCCCAGCATTAAAAAATGTAGAAACCATTGTTTGCTTAGAGGCCATACAAAAACATGGACAAAGTGAGCGTCTGCTGCAGTCACCAACAAATCTAGACTGTGGGAATCATCTTTGGAAAGAGTTCAATCTGCCATGCCTACCCTGAATACACTTAATCTGGTAGCTAGCAGCATGATTACAGGCCCACCTTGTGTACCTAATTATCAGCTAACAAAGAGCCTGGGTAAGAGCTAGAGTGTAGAAAGGGAGAGATGGCCCTGATTCTATGCAGTAGCCTCATTTACTTGTTATAAATGAGACCCAAGGAAAGCTCTGGACTCTAACCTACCTCTCCTGTCACCTTTCCACCCCAAGAAGGAGGCATGAGTTTGTGGAAAAGAGACTGGGAGAGTTTTCTGCAGTGCCTGATAGTAACCACGTCTGCCTCCACCCTGTCCCCACTGTGGGAAAATGAAGGGAAGTCACATTCTTTATCTTCATAAGATTTTATGGTATAAGTATGCCTCCCTGCTTTGAAAGAGTAAGTTTCACTTATTTATGTAGGTTGTAGAATCAGTACAGTTTAAGAGCTATGCAAAAAATGAAAAGCAACCATGCTAGAGGAATCTAAGTAAAAAAAAAAAGAACCCTCCCCAAAAATAAATATCAGCAATAAAAATTACAAGTCATATGTTGCCAGCAGGTGATAAGTTCTGTTTGCTAAGTTTTATTTAAGACATCTACTTAACTGAATAATTTAACATGTTTTTAAATGGGAAAATCTTCATCAATAAATCAAAAAAGAGTAGTCTTTAGGGAAAAAACAGTGGTATAAACTCAATATAAAGTGTAAATGTATTCAATAAATGAGTAATTTTAAATATTTAGGAAATCTATTTTAGTTGTGAACATGTTATCTTAAAAAACAAAAATTTGAAAGTAATCATGTATTGGCACTTCAGTAAACATGTAGCAAAGTAGTGAATAAATGTCAGTTAAGCCAGTAAGTGTGTCATTAGCTATTGACAAAGATTATAGTTCTGGAAGTAATTCAAGATATAGCTTCCCCCACCCTTCTACTTCATGTATTCCTTTAGCCAGGATTTATTTGATAAAATCAGAAGAATGATATACATGCTTAATCTGAAGCATAGGATAGTGGTTAATAATGACAGAGTCACAGTGCTTTTGTGTACATCCTGGCTCTTGCAATTATTAGTTTGTTTCCTTGGGCAGGTCATTTAATCTTTTCTGTGCCTTATTTGCAAAGTGGGGATACTATAGGTATCTAGTTCATAGAATGGTTGTGAGGATTAAATTAGGTTATTAGTGACTAGTAGAATTGTAAAGAGCAGTTTATTGCAGGGTAGGTGATAAATGGAAAGTGAAAATGTCAAAACAACTGTAGCTTACTTGTACCAGAGCTTCTTGTGGGAGCTAGAGCGAATCTGACTTAAAATTGAATGTGAATTTTCTTTAGGTGGTAAAGATGTGAATATATTTTTATGAGGGCAAATGACCTTGGACAGGTCAGATGTGAGAGAGGGTGGACATGCATGACTGGCATAAAGACTCTACCGATAGTACTGGGGGATGACTGCAGAGCACTGGAGGAACACTTGATGTTTAATAGAAAACATTAGAAGAAAAGGAGGTAAGGATGCTACCTCTTTGTATGCTCCTTTTTGAGGAGGGATATTTCTACCTAAAGTCTGCTGTTTTCTCTTTGAAAGAGGTAAGAACACATTCTGAGGGCAGGTCAGTATGAAGTGGAGGTAGTGGAACTGAAAGCTGGAAGAGAGTTTTGAGATCTGAAATAGTTACTGAATCGAATGGGAGTTTGAGTTTACTTGGGAAATACAGAGGGATCAAGATGTGTTTGATGACCATGGATTTGTGGTGGCCTCTGTTGTATATATATGCTACCATTCCTTCCTCCTTCCATCTCTGTTGCTGTCTCTCTTTCTCTCTGTCTCTCCCTGCAGTACTTGGCAGCCACTGTGTAGTCAAATTGATCGGCTATTTGGGTGGGGGGACAGGACTTGAGAAAGGAGAGTGGTGTGGGAAAACCTAGGGACTAAAAGTTAAGTATTGCAGTGAAAGTGATTGAAGTGATATATATTGGAGAGTCTAAGCTGGATAGGGAACTAATAGAAACCAAAATGGAAGAGCATTAACATCCTGTTTCTGTAAAGCTAAAGAGTAAAGTGTGATGGGAATAGGGAATGAAAGAGATGAAGGGTAAGAGCTTGTGGTTATAGGCCAAGATAATAAGTTTTAAGATTTCAAATGAGTAATTGAGTGATAAAGTGAATGGTCTTAGAGGTGGTTTATTCAGTTAAGTAGTGGAGGTAAAGACCCCCACAAGTTAAGAGAGCTCCTAGGATGTTCACATGGATCTGGGAGTCATCCAGGCTGATGGTGGCTGGAAAGGCAAGTTAGATATAGTAAGATGGGCATTAACATTTGTATTGGAGAGTGACTGGAAAGATGTTTGATGATAATGATAAATAATTAGGTTAGTTAGATTCTAATTACAAGTAAAGGAGGAAGGTTTTAAATGGAAACTTTTAGAGTAATCATGATTTTAGAGTAATCATATCTCAATAGAGAGAAGACAGGAAAATGCTGATATTTCCCTGTCTGCTGTATGAGGGTTATTAGAGAAAGAATAGCTGCCATTTTGACTCAGCTGGAATGGAAGTGGTATCTGGGGGAAGGCTGGTTTCAGTAAAGGCAAAAAGATAGAGTGAGATTCCATAAAGGATTTAGAGAAGTTTATTTGTAAAATAAGCTTTACAAAGGGCAGTCATGAGAAAGACTGAAAAACAGTGCAACCTGTTGGGGGAGGGAATGGATAAGCAAGAGAAGGAATCAGGCTTTGCAGAAGTTTGAGGTCTGTCATTTACTGATCAGATAGTGAATGTGTCAGGGAAGCAAATGTGATCTATGCGTTTTTGTGGAAGCATGGAAGGAGCTATTTGCTTTATTTATTTATTTATTTTTTTTGAGTCGGAGTCTCACTCGATCGCCCAGACTGGAGTGCAGTGGCCGCTCCTGGCCACCGCAGCCTCGACCTGCTGGGTTCCGGCGATCCTTCTGCCTCAGCCTTCCAAGTAGCCAGAATTACAGGCACGCGCTACCACGCCCGGCTGATTTTTTTATTTATTGTAGAGATGAGGTCTCGCTGCCCAGGCGGGTCTCGAACCCGCGGGCTCAGGCAATCCACTCACCTCAGCCTCCCAAAGGCACAGGATTACAGGCTGAGCCACCGAGCCCGGCTGCTATTTGCTTTAAAGTGACAAGTATGTGAAACATTTATGCTGTCTTAAAAAACAGATTTTTACATGGTATCCTTCCTTAATGAACAATGGCTTGGTAAATAAAGTTGCTAAGTTTTAGAATAGAATTATCAGTATTGTGTAGACATGAGGAAGGAAGGAAGAATTTCAAGAATAATAACTTATGGCCTTCACTGTACATATGGCCTGTAAGCTTAGATAGTGGTCTTTCGTGAATTTGGTGTAAGTGCTTATATGGATAAATGTTAACTTGTAGTTGTCAAGCATAGTTAATTTATTTAGCAAATATTTCTTCAATTCTTATTTGTTGGTCATCGAGATCAAAAGCTATCTTTTTGGCTTGAACTCCCTTTCTCTAGTTGAAAAGATTGTTTCAGAAATTCTGGCACTAATTCAGACTCATAAACTTTCTTTGTAGAGATAATAATCCTCAAGTTTAGCAGTTTGGCTCTAAACACCATAAATATTCTAAATTCATATCTAAAGGAATGTTTTAAATCCTTTTTGGCATTTAAAAAGAGTTTTTGCAGACACTTGTATGATAGTATTGGCATGCCTTTTATTGAATCATTGGTGGAAGAAAATAGCAGATAAAGCAAAGGACTGCAGTTTCAGTGCTTTGCGGTGGAGAGTTTAGAAAATAGGCTGGAAATGAGGGCCCACCCATAGCCTGGTTTACTCCAGGTGTTTGCCACCTTTCCTGTTCTCCATGAGTTGCCTGCTGTATTCTCCTAGAAATGACCATGATCAATTAAATGAATTGTATCCTTTAATTGTTGTCTCCAACAGTAGCATGACAGTGGTGTTGGACTCTTAATTTTTTTTTTTTTTTTGAGTTGGAGTCTCACTCTGTTGCCCAGGCTGGTATGCAGTGCATGCTCACAGCCACCGCAGCCTCGACCTACTAGGCTCAGGCAATCCTTCTGCCTCAGCCTTCCAAGAAGCTGGAACTACAGGCGCGCATGCCTGGCTAAGTTTTTGATTTATTGTAGAGAGGAGGTCTCGCCATGTTGCCCAGGCTGGTCTTGAACCCCTGGGCTTGTAATCCTCTCCCCTCGGCCTTCCAAAGTGCTGAGATTACAGACTTGAGCCATCACGCCCTGTGGACTCTTAAATATTTTATTTTAAGCAGAGCTCGGTGGCTCAGCCTGTAATCCCGCGCCTTTGGGAGGCTGAGGTGAGTGGATTGCCTGAGCCCGCGGGTTCGAGACCCGCCTGGGCGGTGAGACCTCATCTCTACAATAAATTAAAAAATCAGCCGGGCGTGGTAGCGCGCGTCTGTAGTTCCAGCTACTTGGAAGGCTGAGGCAGGAGGATCACCGGAGCCCAGCAGGTGAGGCTGCAGTGGCCGGGAGCGGCCACTGCACTCCATTCGGGGTGACAAAGTGAGACTCCAACTCAAAAAAAAAAACAAACAACAACAAAAAATTTTTATTTTATTTATTTTTTATTATTTTTATTTGAGTTGGAGTCTCACTCTGTCACCCAGACTGGAGTGCAGTGGCTGCTCCCAGCCACCACAGCCTTGACCTGCTGGGCTCCAGCAATCCTTCCTCCTCAGCCTTCCAAGTAGCTGGAACTATAGGCGCACTACCACGCCCGGCTAATTTTTTTGATTTATTGTAGAGATGAGGTCTTGCCAAGTTGCCCAGGCGGGTCTCAAACCCTCGGGCTCAGGCAATTCACTCACCTCAGCCTCCCAAAACGCAGGATTACAGGCTGAGCCACCGAGCCTGGCCTCTTAAATATTTTAAATGAAGGATATCTGTATTCTAATTTTGATCAATAGAGTTGCATTTCTAAAGATTTTGTGAACTGTGCTAATTTTCAGAATGTTTTTGTTGACTGCATGCTAGCTAGAAATTTTAATTCTGAAAGCATTAACATCAAAATCCAGCTATTCATTTAAATACATATATAATTATAATAACAAATTTATTGAGCAGCACTCTGTATCAGATTCTGTTTCAAGTTATTTACATGTATTGGCTCATTTAATCCTCACAGAAAGCTATGAAGAAGTTAGTATTATTAACCCCATTTATTTATAGAAGAAGAAACTAAAGCTTGGGTTAGGCAACTTGCCCAAGAGCACAAAGCTTGGTTCAGTGTATGTCAATTTTAACTTGATTTATGAATTTTAACTTAAAATGATTAAACCTTTAAAACTTGCATACACATTTAAGTATGATATATAATACTTTCTGTGATCTAGCAGTCCCACTTCTGAGTATGTGTCCAATGATCACCCACTACTTCCAGCCTGGGTGACAGAGCAAGACCTTGTCTTTAAAAAAATAAAAAGGGAGGGGGAGTAATCTTTTCATTTATAACAACGTGGCTGAACCTAGAGAACATTATGCTTAGTGAAATAAGCCAGGCGCATGGAGACAAATACCATGTGATCTCACTTACATGTGGAATCTCAAAAAGCTGAACTCATAGAAGTAGAGTTAGAATGGTGGTTATCAAGGGATTGTTAGGGGTGTGGGTGGGGAAAGGCGTTGGTCAAATGGGACAAAGTTTCAGTGAGAAGAAATAGATTCAGGTGATCTATTGCATAGCATGGTGTCTATAGTTAGTAATAAGATATTGTGTATCTCAAATACTTAAAAGAGTGGATTTTAAATGTTCTTACCAAAGACATAAGAATTAAAGGTGATAGATATATTAATTAGCCTGATTTGATTATTCTACAATAAATACATACATTGAAACATCACGCTGTACCACATCAATATGTGTAATTATTATTTGTTAGTTAAAAATAAAATGAAACTTAAAATATAACATTTTCTATAAATATCAAATAAAAGTTAGCGTATTTATTTTTTTCTTCATGGTCCAATAGACCTAGTTTATCTTTCCATCTGTGGTAGCCCTTTCTTGTTTATCAGAGGATCTGAAATGAAAATATTTTGGATCCATATTGCATACAAATGATAGTTTTTCTGAAATTGAATAAATACGGTTTGTAATTCTTAAGCAAACCAAGTATATTGACAGCTGTAATTAAAGTTATTAATATAACAAAGTTCACATGAATTTTATATAGGCTTTATTTATTATTATTTTTAGAAACAGGGTCTTGCTCTTTTACCCAAGCTGGAGTGCAGAGGCGTGATCATAGCTCACTGCAGTCCTCCTACCTCCTGAGTAGCTGGGACTGCAGGCATGCACCACCACACCTGGCTAATTTTTTGATTTTTTTGTAAAGATGAGATTTTGCTGTGTTGCCCGGGCTGATCTCAAACTCCTGGCCTTAATCCATCCTCCTACCTTGGCCTCCTAGAGTGCTGGAATTACAGGCATGAGCTACCATGCCTGGCTGGCTTTATTTGTAATACAGCAGATGGTATCATTACCTATGGGAGTAGTTATGTAAGGTGGCTATAAAGTCCAGAATCACAGACTGGAGGGTAGTGGCACACTCATGGCCACTACAGTCTCAACCTGCTGTGCTCAGGTGATCCTTCCACCTCAACCTTCCAAGTAGTTGGAACTACATGCCACCACTCCCGGCTAATTTTTTGATTTATTGTGGAGTTAAGGCCTCGCCAAATTGGCCATGCTAGTCTCAAACCCATGGGCCCAGGCAATCCTCTCACTTTGGCCTCCCAAAGTCCTGGGATTATAGGCATGAGCCAGACACCCTCTATTTTGTAGAGGCTTTTACTTCTACATGTTTTGGTGTGAATTGCAGTTGCCTGAATTATAAATAGGGAACAAAACTCAGAACAGAGATAAATCAATATTATACTTTTGT
This sequence comes from Cephalopachus bancanus, assembly GCA_027257055.1. Classification (NCBI taxonomy): domain Eukaryota; kingdom Metazoa; phylum Chordata; class Mammalia; order Primates; family Tarsiidae; genus Cephalopachus; species Cephalopachus bancanus. Next base: position 10,760,340 of record JAPVLO010000185.1, read on the forward strand.
GCCATATGGGTAGTGAGAAAGCCTGCACCCTAACAGAGTGATAGTTAGAAACCCCTCTAACTATAGTAACTGTAGTTGTAATAATAATGAAAATGTGACATCACCTAATATTTACTTGTGCTTACTACGTATTAGGCATAGTGCTAATAAGTACTTTGTATATATTCCTTTATGAGATAGATACTATTATTGTCTTTCTTTTACAAAAAAAATTAGAAATCTGACTTTAAAGCCATTAAATAACTTTAGACAAGCTACATAAGCCAGGTAGCATGGGCAAGTTTTGAACCCAGGTTTGTCTGATTTCAGTACCTACTACTTAATCTCTTGTCTACTGTGCTGTATGGTAGGTCATGGCAATTTTTTTCCTTAAAAGGCCAGATAATAAATATTTTAGGTTCTGTGTGCCACACATCTTTGGTGGAACTGTTCCACTTTGCTGTTTTTGTAAAACAGCCGTAGATAATGTCTAAAAGAATGGATGGGGCCGGGCTCGGTGGCTCAGCCTGTAATCCCGCACCTTTGGGAGGCTGAGGTGAGTGGATTTGCCTGAGCCCGCGGGTTCGAGACCCGCCTGGGCAGTGAGACCTCATCTCTACAATAAATCAAAAAATCAGCCGGGCGTGGTAGCGCATGCCTGTAATTCCAGCTACTTGGAAGGCTGAGGCAGAGGGACCTATAGGTCGAGGCTGCGGTGGCCGGGAGCGGCCACTGCACTCCAGTTTGGGTGACAGAGTGAGACTCCAACTAAAAAAAAAAAAAAAAAAAGAATGGATGGGTCTGTGTCCTGACAAAATTTTATTTATGGACACTGAATTTCATACAATTTTCATGAGTCCTAAAATACTATTCTTTGAATTTGTTTTTCAGCTTTTGAAAATATAACAAATCATTCTTAGTTCTTTGACCATACAGAAACAGGTAGAATCAGATTTGACCTGTGGTCAGTAGTTTGCCGACCCCTGCTGAATGGCTTTCTTTAATGGTTATTTCTCCTCCCCCAGAATAACAGAAATGGAAAACTCTTCTAACATTTTTTCAAAATAGACAGTAATGTTAGGTATAGTTACAAGTTAAAAATGAATCTAGGTAAGTGTTCTTTGCATCAGATACTCATGAAATGCTAAGATTATGGGGTCCTTTTAATATTACAGTTTTTCCATTACCATACCATAAGTTTTTAGAAATCATAAATATTAATCTCTTAGTCATTTGCAATAAATTGCCATTTTGTTCTGTAGTCATCAGAAGAATTTGATTCTAGTCCTTTTCTTTTTGTGTATGTGGTGCTGGGGTAATTTGATTCTTCTGTTATGGGTAAAGTGCACTGGAAATAAAATGAAGGGTTCTCAAAAAAATGATTCATGCAGACTTTACAAAATTGGCTTCTTAGATTACAATTTGACATTTATAAACTTGACCTTGTAGAATGAATTTAGTTTAAGTTTGGCTTATGTGCAACAAAAAACACTTCCAGATGTGATCACTGATAAATGATTCTGAATTAAAACGCTTAATGAAAACTTTTAGTGTTGACAAATCAACACTAATAAAATTAAAATGTGCCCTTACACATAGAGAAGTTTATCAGCAAAAGTTTACATTTTTATATTTGGTAGGGAAAAGAGGTATGCTAAAAGTAAACTAATTTCAGTTTGACCAATAACAATTATAGGTGTAGATGGTGCTGAATTAAAATAGCCTTGCCCTGAGTCAGCTTCCCTGGCTCCCCTAACGCACAGCAAACTCTCAATGAATGTTTGTTCTAGACTCATACATGGTGTGGCCTCAGTCAGCAGGCCCTTAGTTGGAGTAATCAAAAGATATGTTAGCACAGAAGGAAAGGTATTTTTTAATTTAAAAAGAAAATGTCAAGTTGAGTGAATCAGTTCGATTCTAGAGCAAAATGGAGAAATTATTCGTTATACTGTGTCAGAATCATTTAGCAGTTGGTTGTGGCCTATAGTATGAAATCCAGTTTTGGATTAGAATTCAAAGCCTTCTATAATTTTGCCCCAGCCTTCCTTTTCAGCCTTATTTTCATTCTACTGTGTTAACAGACTTAGTCAATCTCTGTTACTTCACAACTATTCTACCACTTCGGAATTTTTTTCTTTCTCTTTTCTGCCTAGCCAGTTTCTACTTAGGCTTCAAGACCCAAACAAACCTCTTCTTTCAGTAGGACCATTCTTGTCAGTCATGATCTTATTTTCCCCTCTATATTTCTAGAGCTTGTTACCTCTGTTATGCATTTTACAATTATTCTTGTACTGCTTTGTGACATTTGTTGTAAAAGCAAATAAACATTTGTATAATACTGTTTTGGGGTTTTTTTTTTTGAGTTGGAGTCTCACTCTGTCGCCCAGACTGGAGTGCAGTGACTGTTCCCGGCCACTGCAGCCTCTACCTGCTGGGCTCCGGCGATCCTTCCACCTCAGCCTTCCAAGTAGCAGGAACTACAGGCGTGCGCTACCACGCCCGGCTGATTTTTTGATTTATTGTAGAGATGAGGTCTCGCTGCCCAGGCGGGTCTCTAACCCACAGGCTCAGGCAATCCACTCACCTCAGCCTCCCAAAGGCACGGGATTACAGGCTGAGCCACCGAGCCCGACTAATACTGTTTTTGAATCTGTAGACTTTATTTAAATGTTACCAATTTGTTCTATGTAGCATGTTTTTGCTATCCAGGATTGAGCATTTTATTTAGTTTTTGTCTCTTTAGTTTTTTGCTTTCTTTTTTTTTTTCTTGAGTTGGAGTCTCACTCTGTCACCCAGACTGGAGTGCAGTGGCCGCTCCCGGCCACCGCAGCCTCAACCTGCTGGGCTCCAGCAATCCTTCCGCCTCATGAGGCCTTCCAAGTAGCCAGAATTACAGGCAAGCGCTACCACGCCCGGCTGATTTTTTTTTGATTTATTGTAGAGATGAGATCTTGCTGCCCAGGCGGGTCTCGAACCCGCGGGCTCAGGCAATCCACTCACCTCAGCCTCCCAAAGGCACGGGATTACAGGCTGAGCCACCGAGCCCAGCTAGTTTTTTGCTTTCTTTAATCTGGAACTAAACTGTTCCTGAGCCTTTTTTTACTTTTATGATATTGACATTTACGAGGATTACTAGCCATTTATTGTGTAGGATGTCTCCCAAATTGTTTTGTCTGGTGTTTCATCATAATTAGATTTATGATATGCATTTTTGGCAAAGTATACTCTATAAGTAATGTGTTCTCAGTGTATCATGTATATTAATTAGGTAAATAAAATTTAAACTGTCACAGTGAACTATAATAATCACTGGTGAGTTTTAATAGCACAGTGATCCACAGAGGCCTGGGTTTGAATTCTGATCCTACCATTTATTGGTTATATAGTCTTGGGCTTAACCTTTCTTTGGATGGTTTCTTTATGCCTTTTTGTAGATCAAAAGTAGTTACATATTGGCGATTTCATGTTGATCTGTTTAATATTTATAGATTCATGAGATGCAATGAAACAATGCATGCAGCACCAAATAAGTGTTCCATCCACATTAGCAGTGTATTTATTTTTCAATATAGTTCTGTAAAAATGTCAGCATGATTATTGGTTACATTCTAAAATGAAATTATTTTTTAGTTAGCTGCATAATGCTTCCTCTAGCTGATATCATTTGTAGTTTTATAAAAGTAATTTTCAAACACAACCAAAATTTTTATAAGCATATGTGACTATATGTCTATGTATACACGTATAGTCTTTAAGTATGGTAATATAATAATATCAGTATAGATAATTTTCACGTAATTTTTAAAATATGACTAAAACCTTAAGGGTGATGGAAGTGTTTTAGGGCTGTTTGTCTCCACTGAATGTCCCAGGACCTTATGCTCTTTGGTTTCTTGTGTGTTTTTTAATTTTTAATTTTAATTTTTTATTTATTGTAGAGACGAGGTCTCACCAAGTTGCCCGGGCAGGTCTCACTCGCGGACTCAGGCAGTCCACTCACCTCGGCCTCCCAAAGTGCTTGGGATTACAGGTTGAGCCACCGACCCCGGCCTCTTGTGTGTTTTTAAAACATTCTTTTCTCATTGGTGAGTTGTCAGTTTGTTGCTTGCCTTAGCAGCTTCAGCTGAGCCACTTTTTATTCGCCATGAATTGGAAAAGCGATTATTTTGGTTTGTATCTAGTTATGATAAACTTAGTTAAGAGGCAGTTTACTAGGGCCAGAGGAACTTTCCTGAAATCAAGTGAAATTTTCATACTCAGTACTTTACAGTTTTAGTTTTTCTGCTCATTGTCTGGTCTTGGCTCAGTTCTGGTTGAAATTGAAAAATAAGTGACTTACCTCTGAGTTTGGCATAATATAAAATAAAATGCAAATTCACATTTGCTTGCCTTTGAGTAATTAATTTCATAATTGCTCTGTGTTTTAGACAATCATACTTGATCTGTAGTTATATTATTTTTCGGAAGTTTTTCTTTAACTTAAATGTTGCAATACAGATTAGGGATGAAGAGTCCTCTGAAAATGGTAGTATTTGGAAATGACCATACTATAGTATTGGTACTCCTTAAAAGTTAGGCATTGCTATGAGAGAGCCTGCTTTGTGGTAGCAACTCAGATTTTTTTTAACTCTTTGTTGAATAGATACAAATTACATTTGTCTGCCACCTTGGTTTTCAACCTATGTTTGTGCATATTTCCATTTATTCTTCCTAGTCACCCTAGGAGGGACGTCTTATATCTTCTGAATAGAAAGACCAGTGATGTAAGAATGTAAGGTTAGTAGATGTAGAGTGGGTATTCAGATTTTGAGAGAAACTTTTGTTCTCATACCTGCTTTGAGACCTGAGTAATTTTGCTTTACATCATTTATATGAGTTTTATATTAAAGTTCTAATTTTGTATGAGTGTTTATAATGAAAGAACTGGGATTTATATTTAAGGTTTTGCATGCTACATGTTTTCTTTACAATGTATTGATTTGGAAGCCTGTTTTCTGTCTTTAGACAAATAAAGAAAACCACACAAAACATACTTGAGCTTAGTAAATTTTTATGAAGTGAACATCTTTGTAACCATAATCCAGAACAAGAACTAGAACTTTGTTAGTCACTCCAGAAGCCCGTCTCAAGCAGTCTCTTTCCTCCAAAATTATCTATAATCCCAGCTTTTGTAGTAATGACTTCCTGTTTCCTTATAGTTTTATCCCCTAAGTGTCCACCGCTGGACACTAGAGTTTAGTTCAGTTTTCCTTTTTTTAAAATAAGTACTTAAAATGGATGTTTACTATAATCTGATCATAAAGGAATGAGAAATTGCAATATATAATCACTAATACTAAAATTTAATCACAAGTACTAAGAGCAATTATTGGAAACTCAAAGCCCTACATAGCTAAAAACATGAAGTAATTTTCAGACACATATGTTTACTTTTTTGTGTTGTTTTTCTTCCTTTTACACAAGTACTACAAAGCAGAAGAGTACTTTAACCCTTTGCATTTGGATGTCCCCTCTGAGGGGACATTGTAAATCTAGCAAACCACTCAGGTGCCCCCTCTCAGGGGACATAAAGAGATTGCTGGTGACTATACAGGACAAACTTATGAAAGGACAAAATTTTCAAAAATGTATGTTTCCTTGAAGTTTTCCATTCAAATTGCATGAAAAAACAAAGAGATGGAATATATACTGAGATATATGTCCAAAAATACCAGCTGACATCATTTAGAAAGAGAATGTATGAAGTGCTTTTACAGTGGTGCACAGACTGGACAATAAATTACATATTATTAATGTGGGAGGGAAAAAAGTCTGCTTGAATAGAAAAACACCAGGTGGAAGACATCAGACAAATTACTATTGCACAACATGTATCAATGAACCTGTAATGCATGTCCATGACTGTTTCACACGTTGCTACATGTTAGAAAACTATATAAAATTTTGATTAAAAAATAAATAAATACACTACTCAATATTCAAAATGTCATTGTAAGCCGGGCTTGGTGGCTCAGCCTGTAATCCTGCGCTTTGGGAGGCTGAGGTGAGTGAATTGCCTGAGCCTGCGGGTTTGAGACCCACCTGGACAACTTGGCGAGACCTCCTCTCCACAATAAATTAAAAAATTAGCTGGGTGTGCGCCTGTAGTTCCAGCTATTTGGAAGGCTGAGGCGGAAGGATCGCCGGAGCCCAGCAGGTCGAGGCTGCGGTGACTGGGAGTGAGCCACTGCACTCCAGTCTGGGCGACAGAGTGAGACTCCAACTCAAAAACAAAAAAAAAATCCATTGTAAGCCGAATATCATTGCAATAAAATAATTGATTCCAAAGCTATGCTATTTAATATGAAGTGATTTGTTTTTCACTATTTAGTAAAAAAGTGCGGTCAAGTTGCTGACAGGTGATCCACGAGATGTCTTCGAGTGCAGAGGGCTAATTTTTTTTTTTAAAGCATCCATCTTTTTTCCAGCAGGAAATGTTATAATCATCTTTATTTTGATTATCATCTGTGCAGGGCTTTTCAGTTTATAAAGCTGCTATTCAGGCCAGGCTCGGTGGCTCAGCCTGTAATCCCAGTGCTTTGGGAGGCCAAGGTGAGTGGATTGCCTGAGCCTGCGGGTTCGAGACACACTTGGGCTAGCTAGACCTCATCTCTACAATAAATAAAAAATATTAGTTGGGCGTGGTAGCGCATGCTTGTAGTTCCAGCTATTTGGAAGGCAGAGACGGAAGGATCACCGGAGCCCAGTGGGTCGAGGCTGTGGTGACTGAGAGCGGCCACTGCACTCCAGTCTGGGTGAGAGTGAGACTCCAACTCAAAAAAATAAATAAATAAATAAAGCAGCTATTCATGATCTGATTTAGTCCTCACAGCAGTCTTGTGATGTAGGCATATTCTTTCCTTTTTATAGGTGAGGAAATGATAATAACTATATAATATACATATGTCATAATAATATTTAGCAAGTAGGGAGTCCTTAATTAGACTTTTTGATTAGAAAGAATTTTCTTGTGTTTTTTAAGTTTTAGTCGTCTGAGTACTGGAATCTGTCCAATGTTTTTTCTCCTGATTAGACTAGGTTTTTGGGTCTTGGGGAGAAAGATCCCAGAGTGGTCTTTACAGTGCCATTCTCATCACATCATATCAGAGGTACATGTGATCGATTTGACTTAGCATTCATAGTGTTGACCTGGATCACCTTGCTGAGGAAGTGCTTGTCAGGTTTTGTCTCTGTGAAGTTACTTGCCCCATGCCCTTCCCATACTATACTCTTTGGAAAGAAGGGGTATAGGTATGCTCCACCTCCTTGAACATGATGTAGCTACAGTTTTTATTTAGAATTCTTCTGCAAGGGAGATTTATGTTTTCTCCCCCATTAGTCAGTGTACTCAGTCATTTATTCATATCAGTATGGACTCATGGATATTTTATACTTTGGGTCATGATGCAATACTACCTTATTTCGTTGCTCAGATTGTTCTGGCTTTGACCACTGGGGGTTCTTTAGGTTGGCTCTTATGTTCTTTTGACATACCCAACTGCTGTTTTGATAACCTCATTACTTTCTGGCAATGTAAAATGACTTTGTTTTAAAACAAGTTTATTTTAAGATTAAATTTCATAACACTCAGTACATGGAAATCAGTTTATGGAAAATACTTAATGTTAGTCTTAAAAATTGGTTATGTTTAAATATTAGCAAAGCATTAGAGAAGTATTAGAAAAAGAGACTTTTTCCTCAAAGTAATCAGAAGGGATACAAAACTTGTCTGTCATCACTTTAATGAAGCATGCTGCTTCCTTTGCAGCTATAATTTTTTTTAGTATTTGCTTCAACATTGATTAAAATGTTCATAATGTGCACAGTCGGCAATGTGAAACTTATCAAAGTAGGAAATAAAAGGCCAGGTGCAGTGGCTCATGTGTGTAATCCCAGCACCTTGGGAGGCAGAGGTGAGCAGATTGCTTGATAGCTCAGCCTGGGAAACATAGCAACATCTCTTCTCTACAAAAAATTAGCTGAGTGTGGTGGCACACACCTATAGCCCCAGCCGCGTGGATGCTGAGATGGAAAGATCACCTGAGCCACAGAGGTCGAGGTTGCTGTGAGCCGCGGTCATGCTGCTGAACTCCAGCTTGGGTGATAGAGTGAGACTCTGACTTAAATAAAAAAGTGGAGGCTGGGCTTGGTGGCTCAGCCTGTAATCCCAGCACTTTGGGAGGCTGAGGCAAGTGAATTGCCTAAGCGCATGAGTTCGAGACCAGCCTGGGCAACTTCATCTCTACAGTAAGTCAAAAATTAGCTGGGCATGGTAGTGTGCAAGTGTAGTTCCGGTTTCTTGGAAGGCTGAGGCGGAAGGATCGCCAGAGCCCAGCAACTTGATGCTGGGGTGGCCATGAGTGTACCACTGCACTCCAGCCTGGGCGACAGAGTGAGACTCCAGCTCAAAAAAAAAAAAAAAAGGTATGAAATACAGTCTGTCATGAGGAGGCTTACAGTTTGCTTGACGGATTGTCACTTCAGTTGGAAAAAAAGTCAGTCATGTACTTCTGTGAATTAAGTACTAAATGATATGGATGAGGTTTTTATGAATGTAGGAAAGGAAGGAATCTGTGTTGAATAAAAGGAAAAACTTCTTGGAGGTGGGACCTATAATCTTGAATATAGGGTATATTTTGGAGGGTGAAGTCATTTCTGGTTGGAATTACTTAATGAGCATTATCTGCAGAACATTGAAGAAATTGCCTTGGGTGGACTCTTGTGTTCACATAAACTGGAGTCGTTTCAGAGTGCTTGAACCAATAGATTAATCCCTTATGTCTTTAGTAATAAGGGTTAAAGTACTGGTAGGGATGAGTATCATTAATAAGCCAAAACAAACAGACAAACAAAAAAACAGATGCTGGTTTGGCTGCGGAGAAAAGGGGACACCTCTCCACTGTTGGTGGAAATGTAAATTAGTTCAGCCTCTATGGAAAGCAGTGTGGTGATTCCTCAAATAACTAAAAATTAAGCTTCCGTATGATCCACCAATCCCTCTCCTGGGAAAAACCCGGAGGAACATAAATCATTCTACAAAAAAGAGCCACATACAACATGCTTATTGTTGCACTGTTCACAATAGCAAAAACATGGAACCAACCCTGTTTGCCATCAAAAGTAGACTGGATAAAGAAAATGTGGTACATATAAACAATGGAATATTATGCAGCCATAAAGATGAACAAAATTATAGCCTTTGCAGCAAAATTATGGAATGCAGCTGGAGACCATCATTCTAAGTGAACTATCGCAGAAACAAAGAACTGAATCCCACATGTTCTCATGAGTGAACCCTGAACACTAGTCATAGTAGCTCAAGGGTGAGACCACCAGATCCTGGACACTGCCAGGGGAGGAGCATGGAAGGAAGGCACATGGCAACAGACGGGGTACTGGCCCACTATCGAAGAGAGAGAGTCAGCCAGAAACCCAAATTTCACCTGCATGCAACCTACTTATGTAGTAAATCCCCACTTGTACCCCACAACTCTAAAACTAAAAAAAAAAATTAAGGGCTGAAGGTACTGCTTTAAAATATGGTATGCCTAAAGTAGTTCTAATTATGAAAGGACTTGGATATTTTTAATCTGCAAATAAAATGTCATTAGAGAGGATGAAATCTTTATTCTTCCAGGAAGGTTACATACTTTGTCATTGAAGTAATGAAATTTAAGTTGTGTGACTTCGTTCTGTTACTGTATCGTATGTTGCCAATATTCTGACTAGGATAAGATTTACTCTTTGTCTTGGTGGGTAATGTAAACTTAGCCTGGCAGCAAACGGTAGTATTTTCTTCCCATACACAAAATAACTCACTTTAAAATGGTATATAAACATATATATTGACTTTCTTTAGTCGTTGTGGTACTCAACTACTTTGGAGCCTTTTTGATCATCTGTTTTTGATCATCTGATGTTTTTGTCGGTTTTTAATTTCTTAGTGAAAAATGTCTAATTTACCATGTATTTTACTTAGAAAGTAATATATGCTATTTGAAATTTTAATTGGTATATATTTATTGTCACCTTTAATTACCTATATGTTTATATTTACCTTTTAATAACCATTAATATTTTTACTTTAGTCGGGCATGGTGGTGAACGTCTGTATTTCCAGCTACTTGGAAGGCTGAGGTGGAAGGATTGCCTGAGCCCAGCAGGTTGACGCTGTGATGGCCGTGAGCATGCCTCTGCACTCCAGTCTGGGTGACAAGACTGAGACTCCAACTAAAAAAAAAAATTTTTTTTTTTTTTACTTAATTGCTTCAGCATTTTAAAGAGAAGGATGGAAAATACATTAAAAACAGACTGCAGTAGATGTTTTACAGCAAAACATGTTTTATCATGCTAAATAAGAATCTTTTTGTTAATGTTTAAGACTGTTTTTGGGGACCTGGCATTTTTAAAAACTTGCCCCTCCCCAACTAGTTACTGCTAAAATTTTTAGTTTCTTTTTATTAAAAACTCTTTTCTATCTAGTTAACAGATACTATGGCATGACATTAACAGATACATTACTGGATATACACATTATCCAGTACTACAGTAAGGCAGATTATTTATCCTTTTCATGTGTTTCTGTATCTTCATAACATTTTCTGGTGTTTCTTCTGGGTGGTATTATTGTACCATTCATTGTTTAGGGCTCAAGAATAGGAAAGTATACCTGTGGACTTGCCAGAAGCCCAAGCCTTAGCTGCACACAATTTTATGTAACAGATCCTCATATGCACCCCACAACTTAAAAAAAATAAATATTTGAATGTGACAACATTTATTTAAGTAGCCAGCACACTGCCAAAAAAAAGGAAAGAACAGGATACCTGTGGATATTTTTTAAATGACTATCAGAGAAAGGCAAGTTGGCAGTATAGTGTAGTGGGTAAGGCACTGGACTAGGAGTCTGGAGGCTTGTATTCTAGTCCTGGCTCTGCCTTGTGTTATGTAACTTTAAAAGTCAGTCCCAACATTCTCATTTGACTTATGTGACCTGTAAACTGCTTTCTGAAATTACATCATTTTGTGCCATGGTCTGCAAACAAATGAGCATATTAATGTAAAGTATCAAGAATGAAGTGTTAGAGTATCTCTGCTTCAGATGTAAAAAATGCTATAAACTTACAGCTTTGTCTTCCTCTCTTTTTTTAATGTAAACTTTTTGTGGAAGTATGGCATACATACTGAAAAAAAATGCACTTATGATAACATAGAACACAGATCACAAAACATTGCCAGAAGCCCCTTGGTGACTCCTTCTAGGCCCTACTCCCACTCCCTCATCTGAGGGTAACTGCTGTCTTGATTTCTAACACTATAGGTTAGTTTTGGCTGTTTCTGGAACCACATAGTGTGACTTGTGTCTGGCTTCTTTTGCTCAGCATAAGATTTATGTAGTTGTAGTTCATTTCCATAACTGTGTGGAGTTCAATATGAATATGCCACATTTGATTTACCCAATCCCCCTGTTGGACTAACCATAAAGAAAAAAATATGTCAAATACATTAGGGTTAAGAAATTCTGGTAAAAAAACTGGTTTCTAAAACTTCAGGGATTGAGTCTTTCCAATGTATTCTCTCATAAACTGTCTACATGAGCCTTGAAGTTATAAATGGGTGCTTTGACTTTGTTAGCCTATTGTCTCGCTTTTTTCTTTTTCCCAGCAGCCATAGGAATCTTGTCTGTTGCCTTGACTAGAACACAGGAATGATTTAATTACAGTTTTAATAACATGAAAAAATAAGGGCAGTAATTTAATACCTTCAAAATTTTGGGTTCTAGAAAAGATACAAGAGTAGCAGTTTTAATTCATATTTTATAATTGGCTTGAAGGTACTTTTGAGTTTTAAAACTAGTATAAAATAAAGGGTATTGATAACTATATTGTGCTTTTATATACATTAATTTACATTTCTTATACACAATTATATGAAGGAGACCCAAAGAAATGAAATTTATTTATAAAAAAATTGTGCATTTATTCTTAAATGTTTTAACTTCAGACACCTTCAAATTACTCTCTTTAATGTAATACACCCATCAAGACACTTTTTCCACTGCTCCCAGTTTTTGAACTAATCAGTTTTGATGCCTTTTAGTGCTTCTGTCATTTTTTGTTTCACCTCTGCCATGTAGGCAAAAAGTTTTCCTTTGAGGACTTTTTTCATCGGGGGTGGGGGATGGAAGAAACTTGGGGCAAGATTTATAAATGGGGAGGGTGAGGTGCGGGAGTCATGCTGTTTTTTGGTCAAAAACTGCTGAATACTCAGCATGGTGTGGGCAGGTATGCTCATAAATCACCCATCATGAAATGGGCAAACATGTTGAAAGAATCTCCAAAAAAAATGCAGTGAAGCTGGACTCAGCCTCTCACAATACTAGCTGGTACACTGATGCTGATGGTTTCCTAGAACACTTATCTAGCAGGGGAAGCCTGTACCACAAGGGACCCATCCTCCAAAAATTAATTCAGTTTTTTTGGGGGGCCCCTTGTAATTTATAAGCTGAATGTGTAAGATTTTAAAATTAATTTCATCAACAGTTATTGAGTTCCCATGATTTGCATAGTCTTAGAACTTTGTCTTATTGCCTGTATCAAATATTATGGTAAATGGTGGATAACTCATACACATTTTGTGACTCCTCTGCAGAATTTTCCCAATAAGTCGATGAAAACTAAAATGTAAATGTTTAAAGCATTTTACTGTTTCATATTCAGTCAATTTTCTGTTAATACTTTACTAAGGCAGCCACTTGGTGGGGAGTCACAGATCACTGACAAAATGTCAGACAATGAATTCTGTATGATTGAGTAGCAAAAATTATATCTAGTACACATACTTTTGTAATATCATCCAAAATTTAAAAATTTAATGGTTCAAGAAATGGACTGTTATTTGTTGCTTAGCTGAGTTTGTATCCTAAGAGGTTTGTATATTCAAATAGGATGGGCAGTTATTTCCAACTAAATAACCTTTTCCTTTACTTTTTTTTCTTACTTGCTTAGCCTAGAGTTCACAAGGTTTTTTTTAAATTTTTCAATCAATTGAGAATGAATCAGTCGACAAACATGAAGAATTTGGGCTAAATATTTACTGTTTAGTGTGCCTTTCTGATCTATTTTTGGTTTTAAAAAAACACCTAAAACTTAGTAGATTAAAACAATCATGTTGTTATATCTAACATTGTTGTGGGTCATGAATTTAGGCAGGCTTGGCTAGGCAATTCTTTTCCATTCAGGTCACATGATTATGTTGCAACTAGAGGGCCAAACAGTTCATTTATGCGTCTAGTGCATTGGCCAGGATGGCTGGAAGGGTAGGCTCAGCTGTATATGCAACCTCTGGTATGTCTGGTATGGTGGTTCAGAGTAGTTGGACTTCTTAGATGGCAGCTCAGTTCTCCTGGAAAAAGTGTCTTAGAATCTGCAAGGTATATTCATACCTAATCTTGGAAGTTACACAGCTTCTGTTGGTCAAAAAAGCAAATCATAGGGCCAGCCCATTTCCGAGGTGAGGACTACACAAGGGCATGAATACTGGAACGCATGGTTCATTGGTTTCTTTTCTTTGGAGACTAGCTCTACTACAGGATCTTTGACTCTGCATGGTAGATATAAGATTTTTTTTTTTAACAAAATGATAATCAAATCTTATAATTCAAGCTGACTTTCATAAAATTCAGCTACCTTTATATATTTATGTCCTTATAAGAACTTCCAGAGTACTCTATAAATTTATTTATGTTTTCTCTTGAGGTGTGTCTACCTCATGTATAGATTTTTTTTTCTGTTTTATTGTGACAAAGTTTAATAAGCAGAAAAGATGAAAGAACACCTAAATATCTACCACTTAGATTCTGTAATTAACATTTTGCTATACTTGGATTACCACATATCTATCTATCATCAACCTGTTTTATGCTCTGGTGAATTTAAAAGTAAGTTGCAGGTACTCAGCTACAGATTTAAATTACTTTTTCCTTCCAACCCAAACCTTAGAGGATAGTCAGAAAATGTAAAGAATCTTTATTGTTATACTGTCTTTGCTGGGAACTTTTCCACCTACCTTATTCTTTGCATATCCAACCAAACTTTGGTTTAGATTCCAGAATTCTTGCTCTCACTAAGGTCTTTGGAGGAAAAGGAGAAATTTATTTCTTTTTTGATTATAAAAGCAATCATCCACAATCCTAGTATAAGTACAACTACTCTCATTAATATGTTACCTATTCTTTTCCTGTTTCATATGTTTTTACAGTTATTGCTACTATATGTAATTTAAATTTTTAAAAAATATGTGAAGATTTAAAGATTATCATAGCCTGATAATTAATGAGTACTTGATATTTCATTGAATGACTGACCCATTATATTTGACCATGACATTACTAGACAATTAAGTTCCTTCCCAATTGAGAAAAGCATTGAACCAAATGAAATATTATTGCTTATTGTCTAAAATGGGTTATATGCAAAATTTATCCTACCCCTCTGATTCACAATCTTAAGTAACAGCTGAAAGCGATGAAGTGGCAGAGAAATGAAGTAGTTGGAAGAAGTAAATAATAATGTCATTCCTGGTTGACTTTGACACTGCATCAGGAGCAAAAGAAGGAATTAGAAAAAAATGTAATTTTCAACTAATGAAACATTTTTGTTAATTTTCATTTTTTACTGGTATTCTGACAGTTGTTATTGTTGGACTGAGTAAACTTCCTATTTAAAGTTTACCTGTAAACTTAAGCATATTAGAAACCTTTGGTGTCAAGAAAAAGAGCTATATATTTCCTGTGATTTTTATTCCTCTTTATTGTGGAACTTGTTTGCACTCTAGGAAGGTATAACCAGTTCACTACCACTTGGTGTTGTTTGTTTACACAAATGGTAATTTCAGATATTTCTCCAAGCTTGAGCATAATGAGCTAATTAGAGAAGGTTATTTAAACAAATTGAATTCTATGATCTTAGAGATACAGAGTCTTGTAAAAGATAATTTAATTGAGTCCTCCTACATTGAGACAGGACTATATTTAACCCATCAAGGCAATTGGGTCACTTCTTTATTAAAATTTTTTTTCAGAGAAAGCCATTCTTCTTTTTTTTTTTTTTTTTTTCCCTAAAGCAGGATTTATTGAGAGGACAGAAAAGCTCCCACAGCGGGAGGGGACCTGAAAGGGTTGCCCAAGAAAGCAGTTCTTGATTGTCAAGATTCATTCTTCCCAGAATTAATCTTTACTGTAAAAACAGTACTTATCCTGTGTTCTTCATGTTATAGGTTCAGTAGTACATTTCTTGTTTGGCCCTCTGTGGAAGCAGATGGTTACAATTTTTCATTTAGTAACTTTAGATACTTGAAACCTAGTATTTGTCTTTTAGGCTTTGCTGTGCTTGGATTAAGTTATTTACATAAAAATGTGCTCTCTGAGTCATCTTAATATATGCATCTGGCCTTTTCTGATCATGTGTGTGTGCATATTTTCATTGTCTTAATAAGTAGTTAGCCAGTTTGAACTACATTGCTTGATTATTGGGGTTGTCTTTGTAACATATGTCCAAGTATCAGATCCATCAACCTCCTTACCAGCAAACATGTTCTGGGTTGGATCTGCTTTTGAATATGGGGAAAGTAGATCTGGGTGCTGATCATCTCACTTTTAGAAAATCTCTAGAATGTTAGATTAATACTGGGGTTAATTTATGGGTCTGAGTCAGGTCTAGGTAGTCCTAGAAGACTGCATAGTCCTCAACATAGTGGACTCTGGAGCAACCCAGGTCTTAAGAAATACTACTTGAAGCCCTCATGTATATGGATCTTCCTGAGCCTGACTGAAGGGAATAGAACAAAGGAGGAAAGGAGAGTTAAAATTGTCCTTTCATATTTACTTCCAGGTCAGCCTTTCCTACTTGATTTCTATCCACCCAGCACAATAAAATTCCATACTAGGAGTACAGGAGTGCTTCTTTAAATGTTGAAGATGCTTTATTTCGACCATTAGAATATTTTAATTTTAGCCAGTAGTATGGTAGTGGCTTCTTTTCAAAATCAGCAAAACTTTTTTTTTTTTTTTTTTAAAGAGACAGGGTCTTGCTATGTTGTTCAGGCTAGACTTGAACTTCTTGGTTCAAGCAATTTTCCCACCTCAGTCTCCCAAGCAGCTAGGACTACAGGTATACACTACTACACCCAGCTCAGTGAAAATTTTTTATATGGATATAACTCAGTTAAATAATGCTTGTTACACATTTACTCCAAAATTTAACTGAAATTTCCCTGTTTCGTCAGTGAAAGCATTCCTACACTAATGACTCTTGTCCAAGAGGAACCCACAGTAAATAGAAATGGGTGAATTCTGAAACCAAGAGAAAGTTTAGCTGTAGACCTTTAATTGTTTAATTATAACAGAAAAAGCGTCTAGTGAGGAAGAACCCTTTTCATAAGGAAATACAGTTTGACCCTATTACGACACAGGTTTGAATTATGTGAGTCCACTTACATCGTGGGTTTTTTTCAACCAAACATTAATTGAAATTACAGTAGTTGTGGGATGATAAACCCATGTAAATGGGAAGGTCAGTTTTTCATGTCTGTAGATTCTTGCAGGACTTAAGTGTGTGAATTTTGGCATATGTTTGGGTCCTGGAACCAATACTGAAGGACAAATGTAGATATCTTTGAACAGGTCCACCTTAAAGTTTCCAAGTTCTGTAAATCTTTAGCTTAATTTAGTGTCTACATTTGATTTTTCTCTTAGCTTTTTATAAATTAGAAATGACAGTTTGCATTTAACATACATTTAAAAACAAAAAGGTTTATTTATGTGTTTTGGTCTTTGGTTCGTTTTGGTGAAAGATCATTTAAAACCTCTTGCAGCTAAGAATATCTGCCTTGAAATTTCTATATAGAAGGGGCTTAGGAGTGACAATCTGGGTGGGGAAGTGTGTCTTGAAAATTTGTTTTGATACTGTTTTTGTTGTTGTTTGAGTTGGAGTCTCACTGTTGCCCAGGCTGGAGTGCAATGGCATGCTCATGGCCACCACATTCCCGACCTACTGGGCTCAGGTGATCCTTCCACCTTAGCCTTCCAAGTAGCTGGAATGATAGACATGTGCCTCCACAACTGGCTATTTTTAAAAATTTGTTGTAAAGACAAGGTCTTGCCAAGTTGCCCAGGCTGAACCTCTGGGCTCAGGCAATCCTCTCAAGCTACCATGCCTGGCTGATGCTGCTTTTGGATAAGCGCATTATTTTTACTTGTAGTGTGTGTCAGAGATCATTCAAAATAGCAAAGTTCTCCAAAAATAAATAGTTCTATTCACATATAATACATATGTAACACATAACAAATAATATCAATCATCCATATCAAATACAGGCATACTTTTTTTTGTTCTTTGCATAATTGTGCTTCATAGATATTGTGTTTTTTAAAAATTGAAGGCTTATAGCAACACTGCATTGAGCAACTTATTGGCCCCATTTCTCTAACAGCGTGTGTTTATTTCAGTAATTCTCACAATATTTCAGACTTTTTCATTATTATTATATCTATTACAGTGATCAGTGATTATTATTATTATTTTTTTTGAGTTGGAGTATCACTCTGCTGCCCAGACTGGAGTGCAGTGGCCATTCCCGGCCACCACAGCCTCGACCTGCTGGGCTCCGGCAATCCTTCCGCCTCAGCCTTCCAAGTAGCTGGAACTACAGGCGCGCACTACCATGCCCGACTAATTTTTGATTTATTGTAGAGATGAGGTCTCGCCAAGTTGCCCAGGTGGGTCTCGAACCCGCGGGCTCAGGCAATTCACTCACCTCAGCCTCCCAAGGCTCGGGATTACAGGCTGAGCCACCGAGCCCGGCTGATCAGTGATCTTTTATGTTACTATCATAATTGTTTTGGGGCACCACAAATGGCACCCACATAAGACGGTGGCCTCAGTCCATACATGTGTGTGTTTTGACTGCTCCACCAACTGGCCGTTCCCCCACCTCTTCTCTCTCTTCAGGCTTTCCCATTCCCTGAGATGCAGCAATATTGAAATGAGCCCAGTTAATAACCCTATAATGACCTCTAAGTGTTCTAGTGAAAGGAAGATTTTGAATCTCTAACTTTAAATCAAAAGCGAGAAGTGTTGAAGCTAGGTGAGAAAGGCATTTTGAAACTGAGGCCAAAAGCTAGGCGTCTTGAACCAGTTAGCCAAGTTGTGAATGCAAAGGAAAGGTTCTTGAAAGAAATTAAAAGTGTTTCGCCAGTGAACACATGAATGGTTAGAAAGCAAAATAGCCTTGTTGCTGATATGGAGAAAGTTTGAATGGTCTTCATAGAAGATAATACCAGACACAACATTAAGCCAAAGCCTAATCCAGAGTAAGATCCTAACTCTCTTCTAGTCTGTGAAGGCTGAGAAAAGTGAGGAGGCTGCAGAAAAAAAATTCAAAGCTAGCAGAGGTTGTTTCATGAAGTTTAAGGAAAGAAGTCATCTTCAAAACATAAAAATGCAAGGTGAAGCAGGAAATACAGATGGAGAAGCTGCAGCGAGTTATCCAGAAGATCTAGCTAAGATAATTTATGAAGGTGGCTACACTAAACAACCGATTTTCTATGTAGATGAAATACCTTTAAATTGGAAGAAGATGCCATCTAGGACTTTCATAGCTAGAGAAGAGAAGTCAGTGTCTGGCTTCAGAGCTTCAAAGGACCAGCTGATTTTCTATTAGGGGCTAATACAACCGATAACTTTAAGGGTAGCCAGTGCTTGTTTGCTATTCTGAAGATCCTAGAGCCCTAGTATTATGCTAAATCTACTCTGCATATTCTCTAGAAATGGAGCAACAAAGCCTGTAAGACTTTGTTTACAGCATGGTTAACTGTTTTAAGCCCACTGTTGAGACTTACTTCTTAGGAAAAAAGATGTGTAAGTATTGGCAATGAACATGGTTTCTCAAGCTTCAATGGAGATTATACGAGGAGGTTAATATTTTCATGTCTGCTAGCACAATATTCATTCTGCAGCCCATGGATCAAGGAATAATTTTGACTTTCAAGTCATTTCGTAAGGCTATAGCTGCCAAGCTCTGATAGATCTGGGCAGAATAAATTGAAAACCTGCTGGAAAGGATTCACCATTCTAGATGCCATTAAGAATATTTGTGATTCATGGAAGGAGGTAAAAATATTCACATTAACAGGAATTTGGAAGAAGTTGATTCCAACCCCTGTGGATGACTTTAAGGGGTTCAAGACCAATGGAAGAAGTAACTGCAGATGTGCTGGAAATAGCAAGAGAGCTAAATTATAAGCGGAGCCTGAAGATGTGACTGAATTGCTGCAGTTTTATGATAAAACTTGAATGGATGAAGATTTGCTTCTTATGGATGATCAAAGAACGTGATTTCTTGAGATGGAATGTACTCCTGGTGAAGGTGCTGTGAACATTGTCAAGATGACAAGAAAGGATTTGGAATGTTACAGCAACTTAATTGATACAGTGGTGGCAGTTTGAGAGGATTGACTCCAGTTTCAAAATAAGTTCTACTGTGGGTCAAATATTATTACATGCTACAGATAAATATTTCATGAAAGAGTGAGTCAACTGGTGTGGCAAATTTATTGTTATCTTAAGAAATTGTTGTAACCAACCCAGCCCTTGGCAACCACCACCCTGATCAGTGAAGAATCTATCAACATGGAGGTAAGACCCTCTACCAGCAAAAAGATGATGACTCACTGAACTCTCAGAAGACTATTAGCACTTTTTTAGCAATAAAATATTTTTAAATTAAGGCATCTACTTTTTTATGGTATAATGCTATTGCACACTTAATAGATCTCATTCACCCTGATCAGTGAAGAATCTATCAGCATGGAGGTAAGACCCTCTACCAGCAAAAAGATGATGACTCACTGAACTCTCAGAAGACTATTAGCACTTTTTTAGCAATAAAATATTTTTAAATTAAGGCATCTACTTTTTTATGGTATAATGCTATTGCACACTTAATAGATCTCATCATAGTATAAACATAACTTTTATATGCACTGGGAAAGCAAAAAAAATTGTGACTCACCTTATTGCAAATTTGCTTTGCTGTGGTGGCCTGGAACTGAACCCACAACTTCTTCAAGGTATGTCCATATATGTTTTGTTACTTGGAAAAAAATTGTTATTCTTTGGGTATTTTTGATAGAGAGGCTGGTAGAGATAATGGGGAGGGCGAAGGTAAAGCCATCCATTAGCTCTGCCACTGGCAGTGATCTGTTTTGCTCATTTATTTATGTTGCCATTGCCTTATTTAAGCTATCATTACTTCTAATCTGCACAGGTCTAACAGCCTCTTGTCTGTTGCCCTACTTCAAGTCTCATCTCCTTCAAACCCATCCTTTGTCTTACATTTATCCTCCATGTAGCCACCAGAGAGTGAGCTACTTAAATTGCAGATTTGATCTGACCACCCCAATCCTGTCCTCCAATACAGTATAGAGTGAGGCGTACAAGGTGATTTATTGGTAGTACAAGAAAAAAAATTAAGGTTTTTTTTTTTTTTTTGAGTTGGAGTCTCACTCCGTCACCCAGGCTGACACACTCACGGCCACCCCAGCATCGACCTACTGGGCTCCAGCTGGCTGCCTGCCTCAGCCTTCCAAGTAACTGGAACTATAGGCACGTGCTTCTGTGCCCGGCTAGTTTATTATTTTTTTTTTATTGTAGAGACAAGGTCTCACCAAGTTGCCCGGGCTGGTCTTGAACCCACGGGCTCAGGCACTCCACTCGCCTTGGCCTCCCAAAATGCTGGGATTACAGGCTGAGCCACTGAGCCCAGCCAGCAGCACATTTAAGGCATCATTTGTGTTATTCCACACTTTTCACATTTCTATTTTTTACATATTTTACGATGTTCATAGCATATTAATATAGTACAAGTATAAAAACATACATATATACTGAGAGTATAGGCCTGACATTTAAAAACCTTTCTGAAGTTGCCGTGTAACACATGGAAACATAATCCAGGTCCAGAAAGAACATATTAAGTACCCCAGAAGACACCCCCTGTTCCATTGTACATCTTTCAATTACTATCCCCCTCATATCTCCAAAAATAATTGCTATCTTGAATTATAACAGTATCATATTGTTTTACCTGTTTTTAATCTTTATATAAGTGGAATAATAAAGCATTTATACTTTCAAATCTGGTGTCCTTTACTCAATATTATGTTTGTGAGATTTTTCAGTGCTGTGTGCAGCTGCAATTCATTTAGTATCATTTCCGAATAATATTTGGTGACATGAATATACTGCAATTTATTTGTTCATTCTAATATTGATGGGTCTTTGGTTCATTTCCAGTGTCTGACTGCTAACATATAATGCTGCTCTGATTCCTGTACATGTCTTGGTACACATTTCTGTTGGGTATAATCATAGAACTGGAATTGCTGGGTCAGACGGAATATATATATTCCATTTTAATAGATAGTGCCAAAGTGTTCCGTAATGGTTGTACTGTATAGTCCCACTAGGAAGTTTAAGAGTTCCTCTTGTTTCACATCTTCACCAACACTAGATATTGTTAGTCTTTTTAATTTTAATCATCTGGTGAACGGTAGTGGTATCTTATTGTGGTTTCAGATTGTATTTTCTTGATTATTAGTAAGATTGAATACCTTTTCATGTATTGATCACGTGCATATCCTTTTTTGTAAGATTTCTATTAGAGTCTCTTGCACATTTTTTTTGGACTGTCTTTTTCTAATTGATTTTGTAGGTATTTTCCATATATTATATGGTTCAATGACTTTCTCCTACTCTAGTTTGCCTTTTCACTCTTTTTTTCTTTTTTTAAGTGAGAAAGCAGGATTTATTGAGAGGACAGAAAAACTCCCACAGTGGGAGGGGACCCGAAGGGGTTGCCCACCTTTTTTATGGTGTCATGGTATCTTTTTATGTATGAATATTCTTAATTTTAAGATTGCTCCAATTATCATTCTTTTTCTTTGACAATATTGATTTCTTTGGTTTAAGTAACTTCTGAAAACTGTTTTTGTCTTTCACATTTATATCTCAGTCCACCTGGAATTAATTTTTATGTATGTTGTGAGGTAAAGTTATTTTTTCACTTCATATGGAAACCTGCTTGACCCAACATTATTGACATGCCTTCCGTTTCCCCAAATATCTAAAGTGCCACCTTTTATCTGTAGATAAGTATATTTGTTTTGAGATTTTTCTTTTCATTCCATTTGTCTGTCCCTGTCTTAATGACTATAGTTTCATAATAAGTCTTTTTTTTTTTCTAGTTGGAGTCTCACTTTGTCGCCCAGATGGGAGTGTGGTGGCTGCTCCCGGCCACCGCAGCCTCAACCTGCTGGCCTCTGGCGATCCTTCTGCCTCAACCTTCCAAGTATCTGGAACTACAGGCGCGTGCTACCACGCCCGGCTAGTTTTTGATTTATTGTGGAGATGAGATCTCGCCAAGTTGCCCAGGTGGGTCTCGAACCCGTGGGCTCAGGTAATCCACTCACCTCAGCCTCCCAAAGGCATGGGATTACAGGCTGAGCCACCGAGCCCAGCTCATAATAAGTCTTCATATCAGATAGAGCAAGTACTTCTACCTTTTTTCCTTCAAAAGGATTTTAGTTACTCTTGATCCCGTGCTGCTCCATATACACTTAAAAACCAGCTAGCAAATTTCATGCACATATGCGCATACACACGCGCGCACACACATACTATTGGCATTTTCTTTTTTCAGTATTGCATTCAATTTCTAGATCAGTTTTGGTAAGAGTAATATCTTTTTATCAATTCTTCAATTCCTGGACATGATTTAATCCTGTTATTTAGGTCTTTAATTTTTATCAGTAACATTTTTATAGTTTTATGTATAGATCGGTCTTGAATCTCTTAATATTTTTATTCCTAGGTGTTTATTATTTTTTAGTACTACTATAAATGGTATCTTTTTTAAAAAATTCCCTTTTCTATTTGTTGCTTGGATATGCAAATATAGTTGATTTGTAAATTGATCCCTTTCAATACAGTGTTGGTGATTTTTAAACTTTTTTTTTTTTTTTTTTGAGTTGGAGTCTCACTCTGTCGCCCAGACTGGAGTGCAGTGGCCGCTCCCGGCCACCACAGCCTCGCCTGCTGGTCTCTGGCGATCCTTCCGCCTCAGCCTTCCAAGTAGCCGGAATTACAGGCATGCACTACCACGCCCTGCTGATTTTTTGGTTTATTGTAGAGATGAGGTCTCACCAAGCTGCCCAGGCGGGTCTCGAACCCGCGGGCTCAGACAATCCACTCACTTCAGCCTCCCAAAGGTGCGGGATTACAGGCTGAGCCACCAAGCCCGGCTCTTTAAAAATGTTTTATTGTGGATACCTTAGTAAAGGTTTTCTGAAAATATAAGTATATCCTTTCATGAATCTGAATAATCTCATGCTTTTCTGCAGAAATTTTGTTCTGTTTTTTATTATAGATCTCTAATCATTTCTGTCATCTTAAGGATAAATAAGCTTGTATTCTTTGAAGCAAGAAGTACCAGAAAATGCCATATTCTCTATTTGGGAGCTAAATAAAATTTAAAAATTGTCTTCTTAATTATTGCTTTATTCTTCTATCTCTGTAGCCATGGAGAAGAAGAGTCATGTTAATTAACACACCACTGACTCTGATTATGGAGAAGACAGATTTTCAGCCTCATTAATAAAAAGTACTTTGTCACTTGAGAAGAGACAGTTTAAAGATTGTTTTATGAACTTTCAAATTGTAAATGTATACTTGCTCATTTTAGCAAATCAGATTTTGTGTAAGACACCCTTGTTAGCAGTGTAGTTTGTGTCTTTCCACGTCAGGAGTTGACATGTTCCTATGGAACTTGTGCCAAATCCACTGTTGTTTTATATCCTGTGAGCCAAAAATGGTTTTTATATTTTTTAATGGTTGGGAAAAAAGGTTAAACAAACAATATTTTATGACACATTGAAGTTATATGGAATTCTAATTTCAATATCCATAAGTAAAGCTTTTTTTTGTTTTTTGTTTTTGAGTTGGAGTCTCACTTTGTCACCCAGACTGGAGTGCAGTGGCCACTCCCAGCTACTGCAGCCTCGACCTGCTGGGCGGGCCTGGCGATCCTTCCGCCTCAGCCTTCCAAGTAGCAGGAACTACAGGCACGTGCTACTATGCCCAGCTAATTTTTTGATTTATTGTAGAGATGAGGTCTCGCCAAGTTGCCCAGGTGGGTCTCGAACCCGTGGACTCAAGCGGTCCACTCACCTCATCCTCCCAAAGCGCGGGATTACAGACTGAGCCACCAAGCCTGGCTAGTAAAGTTTTATTGGAACACAGCCATGCTCATTTGTATAAGTATTGTCTATGGCTGTTTTTGTGTTCACGAGTTGGGACAAAGACCTTTTGGACTGCAAAGCCTAAAATATTTACTATCTGGTCCTTTACAGGAAAAGTTTGCTGACCCCTGTTCTTCATATGTACGTTTTGTTGTTTGTTTTTCCAAAAGTAGGACATAAAATATGCTGTGTAAGCAATGAATATGTTGTGTCTTTTGTTTACTGGAAACTAGCCTATTAAAATTTATACAGTGGTCATGGCAAGCCTTTGACATTGGTATATGGAGATATATTCCTCTAATAGCTGGACAGTATTCCATATTTAGATAACATATTTCATTCATTCTCTTTTGTTTTGATATACCTTTAGGTTTGTTTATAGTCCCCTTTATCTACTACATACATTGTTGGATCAAAAAGTATGGCTATTTTTCATTTTAATAGCTAATATGGATTCAGCAGGTTTGTAGCAGTTCACATATGCACCATTACAAGTGCCTGTGTCCTAACATCCTGGCCGATATTTACTATCATTATTCCTTGTACTTTTCCCATAGAGTCAGTAAAAATTATTTTAATTTGCAAACCTCTGCTGACTCAGTTAGGCAAAGTCATTTGCACTGGTAAAAACATGTTTTAGACGGACTGAAGTTTAATCATTATTTCATCATTTTGTGTTTTGGTTTCTGATTTTTAAGACATCTTAAATGTCAGCAGCCACAAACTGAAAGTTTTACTGTAGCCGGTCATCTTTCCTCTGCTTGCTTATAGGAAATTACCATTTTTTTAGTCTGCCCCCAGTGACAGGAGTACCATGTAAGAGATTTTGCCCTACTTAGCACAGATACGGTAAATGAAGAACCTCACTAAAACACGTCTAGATACACTGAATAACATTTTTGTTTACAAAAACCATTGCATTTTCATTAATCTTTGGACAACTTGAGTAAATATGTATCGTTGTTTCTAAGGAATGCTGGCTGTAGATTACATTGTGAAAAAGTTGGCGTTGCCCTTACTAGTCTCAACTCTTTTTCCTCCTTTATTTGTGCCCTTGTAAATGAAGTAATTTGTCTACCCTTTTCAGATGGTCAGTAATATCCTTATGGGCTCTCCTTCCAATTGTTCATACCTTTGGGAAAATTTTAATTCTCCTTAAACCTTTTGAGGGAATTTGTCACTTAAATTATGAAAGTCTTTTTTTTTTTTTTTTTTTTTGAGTTGGAGTCTCAAGCTGTCGCCCAGGCTGGAGTGCAATGGCACACTCAAGGCCACCACAGCCTCGACCTGCTGGGCTCAGGTGATCCTTCCATCTCAGCCTTCCAAGTAGCTGGAGCTACAAGCATGTGCCACCACACCCAGCTAATTTTTTAATTTATTGTAGAGATGAGGTCTCGCCGAGTTGCCCAGGCTGGTCTTGAACCCGTGGGCTCAGGCAGTCCTCTTACCTCAGTCTCCCTAAGTGCTGGGATTATAGGCATGAACCACTGCGCCTGGCCTTTGTTGCTTGTTAAATGAGGATTTTTGTTGTTGTTTTGGTAACAGTGTTTTTGAGATGTAATTCACACACATACAAATCCCCCATTTAAAATATAAAATTCAGTAGTTTTTGATATATTCACTGAGTTGTGCAGCGTTTTATACCATAATCAGTTCTTGAATATTTTATTACCCTCCATTTTTTCTACTCTCTGTAGTCTAGACAACCACTAATCTTTCTGTGTTATAGATTTGCCTATTCTGGACATTTTATATAAATGGAATCATACAATATGTGGTCTTCTGTGACTGACTTCCTTCACTTAGTGTGCTTTCAAGATTTATTCATGTTGCAGCATGTATCCGTATCTCATTCCTTTTTATCTGAATAATGTTCCATTATATTGATGTATGCTATATGGATCAACATTTATCCATTCAGCATTTGATAGACACATGGGTTATTTCTACTTTTTAGCTCTTATGAATAATGATGCTGTAAACAATCTTGGGCACATTTTTGTATGGACAAATGTTTTCATTTCTTTTGAGTATATACTTTAGGAGTAGGATTGCTGGGTCATATAGTAACTCTGCTTAGCCTTTTAAGGAACTATCAGATTGTTTTCCAACATGGCTGTACTATATACATTCCTACAAGCAGTATATGAGGTTTTCAGTTTCTGTATATCCTCACCAACACTTTCTGTCATTTTGATTACAGCCATTCTCATTGGTGTGAAGTGGCATGTCGATATTTTTTTTTGGTGAATTTTTAATTGTGATAAAATATGCATAACAAAATTTATTATTTTAACCATATTTATGTTTACAATTCAGTGACATTAAGCACATCTACAGTGTTGTGCAACCATCAGCAATATCTGTTTTCAGAATTTTTTTCATTATACCAATTTTTAATTGGTAGAAAGTCTACCAATTAAGTAATAACTCCCATTCACCCTTCCCTTCAGTCCCTGGTAATCTCTATTTCCTGTCTATATGAATTTGCCTATTCTAGGTATTTTATAAAAGTGGAAACAAGCCAGGCTCGGTGGCTCAGCCTGTAATCCCACGCCTTTGGGAGGCTGAGGTGAGTGGATTGCCTGAGCCTGCAGGTTCAAGACCCGCCTGGGCAGCAAGACCTCATCTCTACAATAAATCAAAAATTCAGCTGGGCGTGATAGCGCATGTCTATAATTCCAGCTACTTGCAAGGCTGAGGCGGAAGGATCGCCGGGAGCAGCCACTGCACTCCAGTCTGGGTGACAGAGTGAGACTCCAACCCCCCCCCAAAAAAAAAGTGGAAACATATAATATTTGTCCTTTCGTGTCTGGTTTATTTTACTTAGCATAATGTTTGCAGAATTCACCTATGTTACAGCATGTGTCATAATTTCACTTCTTTTTTAAGGCCAAATAATCTGTTGTATGTCTGTACCACATTTTGTTTATTCATTCATCTGTTTATGGACATCTGAATGGTTACTACTCTTTGGCTATTGTGACTAATACTGCTATGAACACTGGTGTATAAAGGTATCTGTTTGAGTCCATGCTTTCAGTTCAATTGGTTTATTCCTAGGGGTGGAATTGCTTCATCTTATGAAAATTCTGTTCAGTTTGGGGAGGGAAACTACCAACAGTTTTCTATAGTGGCTACACAGTTTTATATTTCTACCAGCAATGCACAGGGGCTGCAATTTCTTCATGTCTTTTCATTTGCTTATTGAAAATTTGTGTATCTTCTTTAGAAAAATGTTTATTCAAGTCCTTTGCTCATTTTTGGTAGAGAGGTTGTTGGATTTTAGGGTATTTCTTCAAATTTAATAAATCTTTCTGGATTATTCTCCAAAATATATCAATGTATACTTCCCTTCATAACGTATGAAAGTTCTGGTGCTCTAAATCTAAACAACATTACCATATTTTGTTTACACCTTTTTTATTTGAAGAATGTAAAATAGTGTTTTGTGATTTTAATTTGCATGTCCCTAATTACTAGTAAGGTTGATTCATCCTCAGTCCCTTCCTACAAATAGAAATTTGCCCAAAGGTACCTGCATAATGAACATTGTATACCTAACCCTGAATTGTCCCCTGCATCTTTAAAATAAAAAAATTAAAAGTTAAAAAAAAAAGAATAAACATCAGTAAAGAAAAAATAAAAGGAAATATTTCAAATGTTAGATAGAATTGTCTCTGAAGACTACAAGTATGTTTTTCCTCTTTAATTTAGTGCTCACAAAAATTCTGTGTTAAGTTTCAGTAATATATATGCTATATTTTATAGTGAAAGTATATTTTTAAGAATAATAGTCCGGACTTGGTGGCTCAGCCTGTAATCCCAGCGCTTTGGGAGGCCGAGGTAAGTGGATTGCCTGAGCCCGGGGGTTCAGGTCCCGCCTGGGCAACTTGGTGAGACCGCATCTCTACAATAAATTAAAAATTAGCCAGGCGTGGTAACACGCGCCTGTAGTTCCAGCTCCAGCAGGTCAAGGCTGCAGTGGCTGGGAGCAGCCACTGCACTCCAGTCTGGGTGACAGAGTGAGACTCCAACTCAAAAAAAAAAAAAAAAGAATAATAAATTAATAAAGAGAAAAAAAGAAATTTGCCAATTCATTTTTTTTTTCATTTTTCTTTTGGGTTGATATCTTTTCTTATTGCTCAGTAGGCAATATTTACATATTTTATACTTTTATAGTTCATATTTTTTCTCAATTTTTGAGAAATTAAAAAATTTTTACTTTTTGAAGTGAGAAGAACAGAATTTGAAACTGTGTCCTTGGGATCTAACATGGACTCTGACAAATTAGTCATCAGTAAATACAGAATGTGTAAATATTTTGTGACAATCTAAAAATTTGTTTTAGTTTTAAGGAGCTAATGCTACCTAGATTAAACAATAAATGAGCTCTAATTGTGCAATTACGTATCAATCGCATCTTTTTGGTGTAACAGCATATTGGATCTTCCGTTCTCATGTCCTAGGCACCTTTGTAAGTGGATTAGAAAGATAATTCTTGCCAATTTTTTCTTGATCTGATAGGCATTTAAAGTAGAGTGCGTGCTTTGGGAGGCTGAGGTGAGTGGATTGCCTGAGTCCGCTGGTTCGAGACCCGCCAGGGCAACTTGGTGAGACCTCATCTCTACAATAAATCAAAAAATCAGCCGGGCATGGTACCACATGCCTGTAATTCCAGCTACTAGGAAGACTGAGGCGGAAGGATCACCGGAGCCCAGCAGGTTGAGGCTGCAGTGGCCAGGAGTGACCACTGCAGTCCAGTCTGGGCAACAGAGTAAGACTCCAACTCAAAAAAATAAAATATAATGTAGAGTGAATCTATTAGATCTACACTTAAATTCAGTGATAAAGATATACATACGTAAATCTCAACCATAACACTTGTGGGGGGAAGGGGGCTGGGAAGATGTTGGTCAAAAGACACATTTCAGGTAGACACAAGAATTAAGTTCAAGAGATCTATTATACATCATATCATGGTTTTTACAGTTAATAAAAATACTGTATATACTTGAAAATTGCTAAGAGAATAGATTTTTAAGTGTTCTCACCACAGAAAAATGATAAGTATATGATGTGATACATATGTTAGTCTGATTTAGCCATTCCACAGTGTTCACTGTATCCAAGTATTTTGTTATTCACCATGAATATATACATTTTTTACTTGTCATTTAAAAAATAACTTTAAAATGTTAAATGAGGGGATAAAGAAGAATAAATAACTGTTTATTTCTTAGAACTTCACTTCTAAAAATGTATATAAATTTTGATTGTAGTAGTAGTATCCCAGTAAATTTCCATGAAGTTCAACGAAGGGAATCCCCTCAAAAAGAAAGGAAGGTTTTGTTGAACTTTTTAGTGAACTTCTTTAATCCAGTCTTTTCTCACTTTCACTTTTATGTACATATAAGATAGTGTCTGTTCTCATTTTTAAAGACTTATATCCTAACTGCTTTCAGAATTAATATGCACCTGTTAACGCTATTTTACTACTCCTCTTCCCTTGCAAGGAAAAACTATAAACTTGTTTATGGTCCAAGAACTCAATTTTGTGTGATATATGTATCCCCTTCAAATATGATTGACCTTTGAACAACACGATTTTGACTGTTTGGGTCCACTTATATGTGGATTTTCTGCTGCCTCAACCACCTCTGAGGCAGAGGACCGCCTCTTCCCCTACCCCCCAGCTTACTCAATGTAAAGATGATGAGAATGGAGACCTTTATGATGATCCACACTTCCTGTGAAGGAATAGTAAATATGTTTTCTCTTCCTTATAATTGTCTTACTAACATTTTCTTTTCTCTAGCATATAACTTTATTGAAAGAATACAGTGTATAATACACATACAAAATATGTGTTAATTGACCTTGTTATCAGTAAGGTTTCCAGTCAGCAGCAGCTATTAATAGTTAAGTTTTAGGGGAGTCAAAAGTTATACATGAATTTCTGACTTCATGGAAGGGGTTGGCACCCCTAACTCCCATGTTGCTCAAGTGTCAACTTAGTTTTAGGAATGAAATTGATGAGTTTTGTCAATAAAGATTATGATTGATTTCCCATTTCCTCTGGGTCTGTCTCATCCTGCCTTCTTTGTTTCAAATAGGCTAAAATATGTCCCTTAGAGCTTGTCGTTTGAAATTTTAGTATTTAATACTTAAATCATTTGGGCTATAATCTTACAATTTAGAAGCCGTAGTTATGCTTAATGTTTTATAGACTTACATAGTGAGCTCTTAAAATGGCATTACTTTAAAACATTTCTCGTCGGTATTTTTCTCTTAACAGAAAAGTAACTTGCTCCAGAAACCAGACTTTCATTATTTTCTCTTCCAGTAAAAATGAACTAATTTTATCTTTTGGTTGCCACTATTTCTGTATATATCAGGGCAACTGTTGTACTTTATTGTATTTATTTGTTTACATTTCTCCCCCACTAATGTTTGTTTGCTAGGGTTGGAAATAATCTTGTTCAAACCCCAACAGTACATGGCATATAATTAGAAGGTACCAATGTTAAAAGTGATTATCAAATAAATAACATATATATCTGTATTGTTTTGAATCCCTCCTGCTAATTCTAATTTTGTCCATTTTAAGCTTTTCTATGGTTAAATGAAATTTAGTGAATAAATAATTAGTAAAATAATATAGTGTTTTTTTCTGCTAATGTTTTAGAGACGAAGTTTTAGTAAAACTTTGATTGGTTACCTGACCCTGGAAATCTTATTCCTTTTTAGGAATTAAGGTGATCTAAGCATGGGTTTAGCAGGACTTTATTTTGACATCTTAATGATAATGATTTTAGTAATAGTTAGCATTTATAGACCTGTAATTATTTTACTGTCATTTTTACATGCTTTTAAATGATTTTTCTAGTGTAATTTTATATAACTTTATATGATAGGTTCTTTTAGTCTCATTTTAAAGATGGAGAAACTGAGACATGGTGAAGCTAAGAAACTTACCTAGGTATATAGTTAGTAAATGGTGAAGCCAGTTTTTATTTTTTTGAGACAAGATCTTATTCTGTCACACAGGCTGGAGTGCAGTGGCACAATCCTAGCTCACTGTAGCCTTGACCTCCAGAGCTCAAGCAATCTGCTTCCCTCAGTCTCCGTAGTAGCTGGGACTGCAGGTGTGCACCACCATGCCTGACTAATTTAAAAAAAATTTTTTTTATAGAGACAGAGGTCTCATTATGTTGTCCAGGCTGCTCTCAAACTCCTGGGCTCAAGTGATTCTCCCACCACTGTCTCTTAAAGTGCTGAGATTACAGGCATGAGCCACCGTGCCTGACCTGAAACAAGTTTTTAAATCCAGACATTGTATTCTTTTTTTTTTTTTTGAGTTGAAGTCTCACTCTGTCGCCCAGACTGGAGTGCAGTGGCCGCTATCGGCCACTGCAGCCTCGACCTGCTGGGCTCTGGCGATCCTTCCGCCTCAGCCTTCCAAGTAGCTGGAACTACAGGCACGCACTACCATGCCCAGCTAATTTTTTTTGATTTATTGTAGCGATGAGGTCTCGCCAAGGTGCCCAGGAGGGTCTCGAGCCCACGGGCTCAGGCAATCCACTCACCTCTGCCTCCCAAATCACGGGATTACAGGCTGAGCCACCTAGCCCGACTTAGTTAGGAATCTTAAACATAACATTATTAAAAGGTAATTAACAATATCCTACAATATTATAAGTCAAATGGTATAAATAATTCTACACTGTCACTCAGCTCAAACTTTTTAACCCAACACCCTTCCCCTAAACAGGGGACTTTCCTTGCCTCTTTCTTCACAGATAAAAATTTAGATAGAAAAGACATATATCTGTACCTGCTCTCATAGTCTTTTCTTTTTCCCGTATTTTCTATTTTAGTTCTTCACATCTTACCTAACACTAGAGCTCTGATGTGTGCCCATTCATGTTATTACAGCTCACTTTGTCTGTTGGTTCCTTCCCCAAACCTTGTAAATATGCTATTTCATCTGAATAGAAATCCCACCAACTTTGCACAACACACTCCTCACCCCTTATGTCATTTACCCCTTTTCCATCTTCAAAAAATAAAAGGGCAGGGGGACTGCTTTAAGTACAGACACAACAAATCAACCACATTTGGAGTTACTGCTCTGTGTGATGCTTTACAGGTGTGGAGTCTCACTTTATTGCATTGTAGATTGTAATCATGCTTCTGTTCCTATCACTCCTCTGAAACTTCTCTGGTAAAATTTCCCTAATAATGGCCAAATCAAATGGATCGTTTTCAGCCATTGTCTTTTGATGAATTTGCAGTCTGTAACATTATGTCTCCTTTCCTGAATCTGTGACTACCTTTCTGACAGTTTTTATTCTGTCTTCTCTGCTGGATAACTTTGGCCCCATTCTTTTCTCACTACAAGTCATCAATTCTCAAGACCCCAGTTATCAGTTATGTCCTAAGGTAGTTCCCAAATGTGTTCTCTAGTTCAGGTCTCTATCTTAAGCTCTATCTTAAGCTGTTACAGTGACCTCAAACTCAGCAAGTCCAAAACTGAACGTACTCTACTCCCTCGTTCCCCTCCCTATTTCTTTTCCTTTGTTTCCTGTCTCATTGAGTGTTATTACCTAACCATTTATTCAGTCACCCAGATAGGAAACATGGGGATCCTCCTCTTCTTTTTTAATCTTCTCATCTAACCAGTGGTCATATTCCTTCAATTCTGTCTTGAATAGCATCTAATAAATATGTCCTTTTGTTTCTGATTTCTCGTGGATAAATTTCTGGCAATAAATTAAAAATTTTCTTCATCTTGAAAATTTTCTATATATAGTAGTATTCGTTACTTTAATGAATGACCTTTTGGTAAAGGTATTTGACTATAATAGTAGAAAGAGAAGATGATTTTTTTTTTTTTTTGAGTTGGAGTCTTTCTCTGTCGCCCAGACTGGAGTGCAGTGGCCGCTCCCGGCCACCGCAGCCTCGACCTGCTGGGCTCCGGCGATCCTTCCACCTCAGCCTTCCGAGTAGCCGGAATTACAGGCATGCGCTACCACGCCCAGCTGATTTTTTGATTTATTGTGGAGATGAGGTCTCGCTGCCCAGGTGGGTCTCGAACCCGCGGGCTCAGGCAATCCACTCACCTCAGCCTCCCAAAGGCGCGGGATTACAGGCTGAGCCACCGAGCCCAGCTGAGAAGATGATTTTTAAGCATAGAAGCTAAGCTTAGACTAGGATCCAAAAGTTTTCTGGCGTGAAATCAGATTTTGATTTGAGAAGAAAGAAATGCCCAAGATATGTCATATACAAATTAGTAGTGCTCTCCACAATGGAAGGTGGTGGGACAAAAGCATACTTGGTGTGCAAGAGAAGACTTTTTGTTAGATAGAAAGCACTTTGTTACACAACTTCTTGACAGCTCTTCTAACCCTAGGAGCCTGTGAGCAAACATTTAATTGGGCTATATTTATTGTAAAGAAGAGTAGTTGACACCTGAATTCTAAAACTGCAATCTTATATTTGTCTGTGATTGAAGAGAAGTATAATAACATACAGTTTGCTTCCGAGCCTCTCACCAGTCAGTAGTAAGAATTTGAATTCCTTTCTAGTCTGTAATGTTTCAAACACATTACACACTGCCTAGCCCATTTAACTTCTGTTAATCTTTCAAGTGACTCCTTTACTTAGATGAATCTGTACCAGGTATTAATCAAAAGAAAAGTCATTTCCTAAGCCTCACTTGTGGAAACAGTCTTTTGACAGCTCCTACTTTTCTGTAAAGGTTTTTCGTAAATATTAATCAGCTCCTACTTTTCTGGAAAGGCTTCGTAAATATTAATCTGGATTGTTTCACTTCATTCCTGTTTTATATCAACTTTTCTGCTAATTATCCTTATCTCAGTTGCTTTATGGTCACAGCTCTTCATGTTCAGTTTGGCTTAGATTTCATTCATTTCACAATTTTTTTTTTGATGCATGTGTGTTTATAGCAGTCATGTTACTTCTATTTTACTTTGGGTTGGTTTAAATTTACTTTTCTTAAATATAAATATAAGGCCTAAAAACAACAGCATTGAAGAGATAGCCACTGATAGTTTTATTTCGCCACTTATCACACATTTTAACTAGCTTTAAAAGTGGTCATAAATACATGTTGAACTCATTAATTGTCACCTGGTATTACACGGTTTTGTAAGACAGACTAAAGATATTGTAATTTGAGTTTTCTTACACATTGACAATACTTTCAAGCATGGGGTGGTTTAAAACTGAACTGTCTGACCAGCTGAAAATTGTTTATTATTATAAGTTACTGAATAATACTGTAGTTACAACATTTTCAAATAATTTGGAAAATTAGTGAGTTAAGAAAAATGAGTCTTTGTTAATTATAGCCACTAACTTACTTTGTGAAATGGTTATAATAAATCACCTATGGTCTTAATATTGACATTTTAAAAATCAACGAAAAGTGATATTCCTTTAGTTTTCTTGTGGTGCGTGTGGATTTCATTTCATTTCATTTTAAACAAAAACAAAAGGAAAAGGAAATATGACTTGCCACTTTGCACACACATTGTTTATTTTATTTCCTACTAGAAAAAATATTCACTTTGGGGACTTTAAACTCTGTTATTTATGGAAACTAGTATGTTTTATTCTTTAGTTTCAGAAGGCAAAAACTGTGTTTGGTATTTGAAGCAATAGTACCTTATTTTTAACCATTTTAAAGAAGATCAGACAATTAGTCTTCAAAGACAACCACGTTATTGTAGTGAATATTCATGTGGTGCATTAATTCATGTGTTTCTGCCGCCTGGGGATTAGCTACTTTCCAAAGCACCCTACATTTTTTGTCTGTATCCTACCCCCTTTTGTGTGCGTGCTTTCTCTCCAGATTCTTTGTTTCCCTTTATAATAAGTAGAAAACTTTCCCTTAGTTCAGAGAGTAAAAGGGCAGGAGAAGAGCTATCTTAAGAAGTTTTATTTGTGCCAACATAGAAGTGCTTTGTAGGCCATCTGGACGGGGAGGATTTCCTCAGAATGTAAAGTATGTTGTGAGATTTAGAGAGCTGGGATTTGCTTTGGAACTATCTGGGAAGGCGGCAGGAAACATAGAACTGGTTTATATTGCTTGTAACGTAGGTGGCAAGAATGGAAGACAGCTCGTCTGGTCTCACTTCAGTGTGTGGTTCCTCTACATTTATGAACTTCTGTGCTGGTAACGTATCTTTCCTATTCTAGTTCAGACCTGTCTCATAAACTTTATTACTTGTGACAGAAATCTGAGGACTTGGGAATGAACCTAGGTTCCTTGTTTCTCCTCCTCTACACCTTCTTCCTTTAAATATACTTGTCAATAATGGCATAAATATTTGCCTACACACTTTTATAGAGTACCTAAAACTACTCACTTTGTAAACATACATTCCTGTTGATAGGGCAGAGCGGGCTTTGCTCAACTTGTTCTTCTTATCTTCTTAGGAAAAAAATGTTATATATATATAATATGTTATTCTTAAGAGGAAAACATAAAAACAAGCTTTTAGTGGAAAATAATTTTTAAAAACCTCTCTTAAATAATAGTAAATCAGAAATTATGTAATTAATCTTGACTTTTGCTTTTGTGAAACCTAACAAAAAACTTCATCATCAGAATTATATGAGTATCTGTTTTTAATTGTGTGTTAAATTAAGTAAAACAGAAAAAAAGATCATTCTAATTATGAATGAATCCTGCTTTGATACAAGGAAGTAAAGTTCTTCTTTGGACTAACCATCGTGCTCATAATAGCAAAATGATTTTTTGTTTTCTTTTACTTAACATAATTTCTCTTATAATAAGTAGATTCATTTTTGGTAAGAATATCTAAAAAAGAAACTTAATTTTAAAAATAGGAAATAAGTCAACATTATTTGTGTTAGTTCATTGAAGCCTGACGTTAGTCTTATTTTCATTCAGTCAGACAGTCATAGTGCTAGCTGGAGTTAGTTAATATTGTTTTTTAAAGAAATAGAATGCCTAAGCTTTAACAGTTAAAATATTTACGTAATTTTAAATTTAAAAAACTGACACATAATGATTGCATATTTCTGGGGAACAGTGTGATATTCTGATACTACAACAACTTCTTTGAGAGAAAATTTTTAGTTAACACTTCTTTGAGAGAAAATTTTCATTCTTGGAAATAGAATATTAAGATAATTAGGAAACATGAATTCCTATATAAATATATCACATACGTGCAGCTGTGTTTTGAATGAATGTGCTTTCTTATGGTTTATATTAAAAAAGAAATTTTAGCTGTCGAGAATACATACTGCATTTACTTCTTGATATAGTATTTAAGTATTTCTGTCTTTATAAAACAATGTTTGAAGACAACCAATTCCAGTTGAGAACAAAACAAAAATAGTTTAAGTTACAAAATGATTTCTGACACGAATTTACTAATGTGACAAATCAATTGTAGATTTTGTTTTTTAGGAAATAATGTTTAAAAAAAAAGAAATAATGTTTAAAGGCTGTATCTTCCTTTGGATGCACTATATTGATTTTTGTTGTCTTATTAGCTTAAGGAATATTCCTTTTAAGTATCATAATAATATTTATACTTTACAGAAATATTCACCGTGCATAAAAGTCTACAAATTAACCAAACTTGAACTGAAAATTTAGGTACATGGATAGGTTTGTTTTTTTTTACCACAGCCTAAATTTGCTTTTCTTTGTTGAACGAATGAATTTTGTTTGCAAGAGATAATTTTGTAGAGAATCATCTAAAATAAAAGATTATAAGGAATAAAAAATCCTCTGAAATGCCACATCCCAGAGACTTATCGCTAATCTCTCAATATATTTGTAGATGCATATATACTCAGGGAATGCAATTACACACACACAGAACTGCAATATCATTGTTGCCCTGCAATTTTTTTCTCTCCATAGTTTGTTTCACTCTTACTAAACTTACTTGTTTGTGATTATAAATATATATACCTTTTTATTTATTTTTATTTTTTGAGTGGGAGTCTCACTCTGTTGCCCAGGCTGGAGTGCAGTGGCATGCTCACAGCCTCTGCAGCCCTCAACCTCCTGGGCTCTGGTGATCCTTCCACTTCGGCCTTCCGAGTAGCTGGAGGCTTGCGCCACTATACCTGCTGATTTTTTTAAATTTATTATAGAAATGATATCTTGCCATGTTACTCAGGCTGGTCTCGAACCCCTGAGCTCAGGCAGTCTTCTTGCCTCCACTTCTCAAAGTAGTGGGATTGCAAGTGAGTCACTACCTTCCTCCCTTTTTTTTTTTTTTTTTTTTTGTGTTGGAGTCTCACTCTGTCGCCCAGACTGGAGTGCAGTGGCATGCTCCCGACCACTGAAGCCTCAACCTGCTGGGCTCTGGTGATTCCTCTGCCTCAGCCTTCCAAGTAACTGGAACTACAGGCACACACTACCATGTCCAGCTAATGTTTGGTTTATTGTAGAGACGAGATCTCGCCAAGTTGCCCGGGTGGGTCTCGAACCCGTGTGCTCCGGCAGTCTACTCACCTCAGCCTCCCAAAGTGCTGGGATTACAGACTGAGCCACCGAGCCCGGCCTACTTTCCTTTTTAAGAACTACGTGAGATACCATGGTATAACCATTTGTCTAACCGGTTCCCAACTGATAATCCTAAGTGCATAAAAAGAAATCTGTACGTAGTTCATGTATTGCTACTGGTTTCTCATGATTCTTCACCAATGTTTGTTCCTCTAATCTTCTAATCTAATCTTCTGGCGTTACTGTTCTACCCAATAAGGCCTGCCCTGTGTCACAATATAAGTGCTTTAGGAAGGGGAGATCAGAGACCATTTAAATTTTTAAAAATATTTGTTCATGGAATGGTACTGTATCTAATATCATGTACGTTTTGTTGTTGTTGTTGTTGCAAGTAATTTTAGGGTCATACTATTAGCCCTCAAAACTATCATAAGGACTGTCTGGTTTAGTTGTTTTTATGCTGTAAAACCCCAGGATTCTTTGGAAATGCAAGTTCGTTTTTATCTGTTTTGGAGTTTAGTTTACAAAAATGTATTCGTTATTTTCCAAAATATGAAGTGAGTAGTTGTTGACTCGTTACATAGTTTAGTCATCATATCCTCCACCCACTTTTACAAAAGAGAAGAAAAATCACTCAACTTCCCTCTCCCCCCAAAATGTAATACAGTAAATGTTTTAATTATGTAGATTTTCCATTACTTGAATGCCTCCCTGTCCTATTCTCTGCCCTACAACCATCAGAACTATTTTTAAATATTGTTTATTTCATTTCTTGTTTTTTAAATAGTTTTATTCTGAACATTGCATTATTTACTTTTGTATGCTTTTGAACCTTAAAAAAATTTCATCTGACTGACTTTATACACGCAATATGTTCCTGAGATTCATACATGATGTTGCCTGTAGCCATAGTTAATTTTTACCACTTTGTAATATTGTGTTGATTGTTTATATCACAATTTACCCATTTTACAGTTGATGGATATTAAGGTTGCTTACAGTTTGTTTCTATGATGAACTGGACTGCTTTGAATGTCCTTAAACATGTCTCTTGGTATACGTCTGCAAAAGTTTCTCTAGAACAAAGATTGGGAGACTGTGCCTCTCTGGCCATCTGTTTTGTAAATAAAGTTTTATTGGAACACAACCACAACTATTCCTTTACATATTTATGGCTGTGTAGTTGCTGCACAACTGTATGGTCTCCAAAACCTAAAATATTTGCCATCTGGCCGTTTACAGAAAAGTCTCTTGACTCCTGCTGTGGGCTAGGGTATATACACACCTAAGAGTGGAATTGCTGGCACTGGATGTGTGCACCTTCGGTTATTTATTTATTTTTTTTGAGTTGGATCCCCACTCTGTTGTCCAGGCTGGAGTGCAGTGGCATATTCACGGCCACCCCAGCGTCAACCCCCTGGCTCCGGCGATCCTTCTGCCTCAGCCTTCCAAGTAGCTGGAACTACAGACACGTGCTACCACGGTTGATTTTTGATTTATTGTAGAGACGAGGTTTTGCCAAGTTGTCTGGGCTGTCTCAAACCCGCGGACTCAGGCAGCCCACTCACCTCGGCCTCCCAATGTGCTGGGATTACAGGATGAGCGCATCTTCAGTTTTACTACATATTGCCCAGATTTTTTTTTACCCCTCCTCAAGTCATTGAAACAAGTTACTTCCTACCAGTAATTTGTGAGGTTATGTTACTCTATATCCTTGGAAACACTTGATGTTGTCACAGTTTAAATTGTTTGCCAATATGGTATGCCTAAACTAGTATTTAATATGGTTTTCATATTCTTTCCAAGATTATTAATGAGGTGTTTGAGCCTCATTTTATATGTTCATTGGCCATTTATGTTTCTTTTTTTTTTAATTGAGTTGGAGTCTCACTCTGTTGCCCAGACTGGAGTGCAGTGGCACGCTCCCGGCCACTGCAGCCTTGACCTGCTGGGCTCCGGCGTTCCTTCCGTCTCAGCCTTCCAAGTAGCTAGAACTACAGGCGTGCGCTACCACGCCCAGCTAATTTTTGATTTGTTGTAGAGATGAGGTCTCGCCAAGTTCCCCGGGCGGGTCTCAAACCCGCAGGCTTAGGCAATCCACTCACCTTGGCCTCCCAAAGCACTGGGATTACAGGCTGAGCCACCGAGCCCGGCTTCTTTTTCCATAAGGTATTTAGTTAAGGCTTTTGCTAGTTTTTCTATAGAATTGTATTGATTTATTGAATTGTTTATTTGGGATAGTAATCTATCCTTTATCAGTTACATGAATTATAACTATCTTTTCTCTGTTTATGGATTGCTTTCTCTTTTTGGATTATGTCTTTTAGGGAGCATATATTCTGAATTCTAACATCATTAAGTACAAATTTTTACTTTTTTTTTTTTTTTGAGTTGGAGTCTCACTCTGTCGCCCAGACTGGAGTGCAGTGGCTGCTCCCGGCCTTGACCTGCTGGGCTCCGGCGATCCTTCCGCCTCAGCCTTCCGCCTCAGCCTTCTGAGTAGCCAGAATTACAGGCACGCGCTACCACGCCTGGCTAATTTTTTTGATTTATTGTAGAGATGAGGTCTCGCCTGCCCAAGCGGGTCTCGAACCCGCAGGCTCAGGCAATCCACTCACCTCAGCTTCCCAAAGGCACGGGATTACAGGCTGAGCCACCGAGCCCGGCCAAATTTTTACTTTTATGGGTAGTTCTTTCTGGGAAGTTTAAGAACTTCCTCTCTGCTTATAGGGATATGAAGATATTTTCTGGTATTTTCTAAACATTTTATACTTTTGCCTTTAATTCTTTAGTCTTTTGTGATTTTATGTTTGTATGTGATGGAGATAAGGACTTCAATATACAGTTGACCCATGGGCAACTCAGGTTTAGTGCACCAACCACCCTTCATGTCACACAGTCGAAAATCTGGTATAACCTTTGACTTCCCAAAAACCCAGCTACTAATAGCCTACTGTTGACCAGAAGCCTTATTGGTAACACAGTTTATTATATATATTATATACTATATTCTTATAATAAAGTAAGCTATAGCAAATAACATGTTATTAAAATAATAAGGAAAATATATTTACTGTCCATTAAATGAAAGCGGATCATCATAAAGATCTTTATTCTCGTCATCTCAATGACTCAACATGAGTTGAGGCTCATGAGTAGGCTGAGAAGGAGAAGGAGGAGGAGGGGTTGGTCCGAGGAGGAGAAGGAGGAGGAGGAAAAGAAGAGGAGGAGGGGTTAGTCTTGCTGTCTTGGGGGTGGGAAAGGTGGAAGAGAATCTGCATTAGTGGACTTGTACAGTTCAAACCTGTGTTGTTCAAGGGTCAGATGTATACTTAATGCAAGTGAATTTGTAAATTTTAATTTAACTTAATTTGGGTATTTCATTATTTCTTCACATAGGTGGTGTTTTGTTTTGTTTTGTTTTGTTTCGAGTTGGAGTCTCACTCTGTCACCCAGGCTGGAGTGCAGTGGCAAGCTCACGGCCACCGCAGCCTCGACCTGCTGGGCTCCGGCGATCCTTCCGCCTCAGCCTTCCTAATAGCTGGAATTACAGGTGCGTGCCACTGTGCCTGGCTAATTTTTTTTTAAATTTATTGTAGCGATGAGGACTCGCCAAGTTGCCCAGGCTGGTCTCAAATTCCTGGGCTCAGGCAATCCTCTCATCTTTGCCTTTTGTTTAGCTTTGTGTGTGTGGTTAGTCTTTTTCCGTTCATCATCAGTGACTCCAGGGAAACAAATATTAGGCTTGAGGCTATGTTCATATCAGATAACTTCTTTCAATCTGTAAGTTCACTGATCTTTCCCTCTCTGTTCAGATTTTTCCTTCTATCTTTCTTTTTTTTTTTTTTTTTGAGTTGGAGTCTCGCCCCATCACCCAGGCTGGAGTGCAGTGGCACGCTCATGGCCACCCCAGCATCGACCTGCTGGGTTCCGGCAATCCTTCCACCTCAACCTTCCGAGTATCCGGAACTACGGGCACGTGCTACCATGTTGGCTAATTTTTTACTTGTTGTAGAGACAAGGTCTTACCAAGTTGTCCAGGCTGGTCTTGAACCCATGAGCTCAGGCAATCCATTCACCTCTGCCTCCCAAAGTGCTGGGATTATAGGCTGCACCACCAAGCCTGGCCTGAACTGTGTTTTAAAGGATAAATGTTAGCAATTCCAGAGACCAGATTTGATGTCTGGTGAAAGCTCCTTTCCTGGTTCACAGATGGCACTTACTTGCCATGCCTTCGCATGGTGGAAAGAGAAAACATGATATTAAATTTTTAAAGATTCATGGTGATGAAGCATTTGCTGTTCACAAAACAACAGAGAAATTAATTGACCAGTTTGCCAAGGTCATTGCTAGTGAAAATCTGACCCCAGAACAAGTCTGTTCTTTTGTATTTATTTATTTATATATAGTTGGAGTCTCACTCTGTCGCCCAGACTGGAGTGCTGTGGCCACTCCTGGCCACCACAGCCTCCATCTGCTGGGCTCCGGAGATCCTTCCGCCTCAGCCTTCCAAGTAGCTGGAACTATAGACGCACGCTACCACATCCGGCTAATTTTTTTGATTTATTGTAGAAATGAGATCTCGCCAAGTTGCCCAGGTGGGCCTCAAACCGCGGGCTCAGGCAATTCACTCACCTCAGCCTCCCAAAGCGCGGGATTACAGGCTGAGCCACCGAGCCGGGCCCTTTTGTTATTATTGACCCAGAAAGATACTGACCACAGCTGATGAAGTAGCCCCGACAAGAATTAAGAATGCCAAGGACAGAGTAACTGTGCTGGGATGTGCTAATGTAGTAGGCATGCATAAGTGTAAACTTGTGTGATAGGCAAAAATTTGAGTCCTCACCATTTTCAAGGATTGAATTTTTTTTTGAGTTGGAGTCTCACTCTTTCGCCCAGACTGGAGTGCAGGGGCCCCTCCCAGCCACCACAGCCTCAACCTGTTGGGCTCCGGCGATCCTTCTGCCTCAGCCTTTCAAGTAGCTGGAACTACAGGCGCGTGCTGCCACTGCCCGGTTAGTTTTTGATTTATTGTAGAGACGAGGTCTTGCCAAGTTGCCCCAGCATGTCTCGAACCTGCAGGCTCAGGCAGTCCTCTCGCCTCAACCTCCCAAAGTGCTGAGATTACAGGCTGAGCCACCAAGCCCAGCCAGGAGTTAATTTTTTACCAGTTCATTTTCATGCTGACAAAAAGGCATGGATCACCAAGGATATCTTTTCTGACTGGTTTCACAAATATTTTGTACCAGAGGCTCATGCCGACCGACTACAGGGAAGCTTGACTAGATGAAGACTGCAAGATTTTGTTATTTCTTGACAGCTGTTCTGTTTATTCTCCAGCTGAAATTGTCATAAAA
Organism: Cephalopachus bancanus; assembly: GCA_027257055.1. NCBI lineage: Eukaryota > Metazoa > Chordata > Mammalia > Primates > Tarsiidae > Cephalopachus > Cephalopachus bancanus. The sequence continues at coordinate 10,803,592 of JAPVLO010000185.1, forward strand.
AATGTGTCATTTACTTTACTCTAAATGTGACTTCATTAATTCAACCATATGTCCAAGGTGTCCTTAGGTCAATGGAGAGCAAATATAAAGACACTTTCTTCAACAGCCTGTTAGCAGCAGTGAACAGAGGCATGGGTGTGGAAGATTTTCAAAAGGAGTTTAGCATGAAGCATGCCATATATGTTGTCCAACACTTAAGACACAGTGACTAAAGATAGTTGTGCATGCCTGGCAAACTGTCTGGCCTGTGACTATGCTCAGTGACACGATGAACAAGTTGGTGACTTGAAGGAGTTTGTATGTCAAGTGAGAAAAAATGATATCCGACCTCTTTTTCATATGCAAAAAAAAAAATGTCTTCAGAGTCCATTAGTAAACTGGAAGAAGTGGGTATTGAAGAAGTTTTTAATATCAAGGTAGTAATGAGGCTGCAGTTATTCATTGACCAATGTTTAAACAGCTGAAATAGTTCTGAATTAACGTGGTTGTGATAACAATGACCAGAAGATAATATTAGCATTGCAGAAAAAGTACCCATAGACAGACAACATGTTGAAAATATGTGGCTTATTGAAGGATTCGAGCAGCACGCATTCATAATAGAACAAGAAATTGTGTCAGTCTATAAAATCAGAGAGAGATTTATAAGACAAAAACCATTGTTGAAGAGGTAATGACTGTAGGAAAAATTTGAAAAACCATGGAGCAGAATGCTCCTTCATCCCTAGATGATCCACATCCTGGTCTCTCAACTGCTTTTGATGTTTCTTCTCACCTAAAAAAACAAACACTAAGTAATCTTTTAATAAAAACACAGCATTGTAGGTAGAGAATGAAGCCTGAAGCCTGCGGTTTGTTCTTGCTGTCGTTTAACAGCTGTTACAGGTGTTCTGATGCGGCTACCGTGCTGTGTAGTTACTCTGAATACATCATTTTTCACTGTGTTAATATGTGTCTTCTTTTTTCCTATTAAGTACTTAAGTATGAATAAGTGCAAAAAGATGATTGCTTATCAATAGCATGTAAGTTCAGAGTCGAGAATGATGATTGATAACTAAGCAGATTGTTCACATGGGTGGCTGAGATAGTGACAACTTTACTTTCTAATAAATAGTTTACTGTACGTAAACTTTGCACAAAATTATTTATACAATCTTGTATAAAATTACCTTCAGGATATGTGTATAAGGTGTATGTGAAACAAATGAATTTCATATTTAGACTTAGGTTCCCTCCCCAAGTTATCTCATTACATGTATGCAAATATTTCAGAATTTGAAACCTGAAACACTTAAGGTCCCAAGCATTTTGGACAAGATATATATATATATATGTATATACATTTTTTTTTATTAATAAAAGAGGTCTTGTTTTAGAGACTTTCCATATAAACAATTCAAAAATCTTGGGTATCCAGTATCCAATAATAACATAGGAAGTTAGATTGGAAGGGAGCATTGCTATGAACAGGCGCGGTTAATCCTAACTGCAAAAAGGTAAACAGAAAAGGTATAAAGAAAGATTAGAAAACTGAAAATGTGACACTGTCAAGTATTTAATTAGAAATGGCCTCTGGAAGCCGGGCTCGGTGGCTCAGCCTGTAATCCCGCGCTTTGGGAGGCTGAGGTGAGTGAATTGCCTGAGCCTGCAGGTTCAAGACCCGGCTGGGCAACATGGTGAGACCTCATCTCTACAATAAATCAAAAATTAGCCGGGTGTGGTAGCTTGCACCTGTAGTTCCAGCTACTTGGAAGGTTGAGGTGGAAGGATCGCCGGAGCCCAGCAGGTCAAGGCTGCGGTGGCCGGGAGCGGCCACTACACTCCAGTCTGGGTGACAGAGTGAGACTCCAACTCAAAAGAAAAAAAAAAGAAAATAGTCTTTGGGGCATCATTTTGTCACAGTATTTGCAGCATAGAAATGAATATTCTCAATGAAGACTGTCTTATCAAGAAGTGATTACATTATAATTGTATGCCCCTTTAAGAAAATAAGACAGTAAATATTCCGTTTTAGAAAGGTTTGTATAAAGTCATTAAATTTCAAAAGAGACTAGAATGTACAGGATGTCTTATTCTGATAGAATACTAGATTGCCAACTTTGGATATTTAAAATAGAGTCCAGTGTATTTATCTTTGCAAAGGTGACACGTTTCTTTACAATTCAGAAAACAAATTACGATTCAATGTAATAAAAGATAATGAATAGCTGCCATTGTCTTTTTTAAAATTATAATATTGAATATTAAAGTTTAATGGTCATATATAAATTTGCTTGCACCTCTAATAAAAGAGACATATTTATAGAGTAGACTTATGAATCCCCTTTCTCCTTTCTTTTTTTCCTTGATGAGCTTAAGGATGCTGAGAATTTGTTTGTGGTTCATATTTTAACCCTCAAGGCTAGAAAGTATTTTGAGAAGGAGCAACATTTTTTTTTTTAATAAGGGATTTCCATGATACTAAGGAAAAGGAAATAATCTACTTAAATTATGGAAAGGGGATGTTAAAAGAAAATGGATGTATTCTATATACTGAAAAGTCGTGTTCCTGAAAAGTTTATTATAAGTGAGAATGTGGTGTATTCGAGATTGGGAGGAAAAAAAATAAGAGCAATGTTTCCAAAATAGGAAGAGCAAGCACAATAGATTGTATAGAGTCATGGGAGGAAGGAGCTCTGACTCCAGTTTGCTGTGTGACTATGGGCAACTCACTGATTTCTCAGAAGCTTAGTTTGCTTGTCCATGAAATGATGAGGGGATTGTTGGACTTTATGGTCATCTCTGTTACAGCTTTAGTAATCGATGAGAAATTTAATTTAATTGCATTCTATTATAGTATGCTTCTTTGTAAAGTTGGAACAGTGTGCCTGGAGGAAACTTGTTTTAAGAACTTAAACTTTGGTGGGGCACAGTGGCTCATGCATGTAATCCCAGCACTTTGGGAGGCCGAGGTGAGAGGATTGCTTGAGCCCAGGAATTTGAGACCAACCTAGGCAACATAGCAAGATCTCTCTACAAAAAAAAATTTAAAAATTAGCTTGGTGTGGTGGCACTTGCATGTAGTTCCAGCTGCTTGGGAGTCTTGAGGCGAAAGGATTGCCTGAGCCCAGGAGGTTGAGGCTGCTACAACCCATGATCATGCCACTGCACTCCAGCCTGGGTAACAGAGTAAGACCTCGACTTTAAAAAAAAAAAAACACTTAAACTTCAGAAGCAATGTGTTTTATTTTAAACACAGTGTGTAAGTAGAACACATTTTAAAGTTGAAATTCAAATAATACAGAAAAATTTATAAAAATTTCTGTTTACCCCCCCATGCATCTTATGTCACCCTAGTTGTAGGTAACTCGGTTACCAGTTTGATGTTTGTGCTTCTAGACTTTTCTTTGTACCTTGAATACATATATAAATATGAAGTTTTTTGTTTATTTTACTTTTAGAAGTGTTTAAATAAATTATATAGTGCATACTGTTTTGCAATTTGCTTATTCCACTTACGTTGTCTTGTGATCTGTCAAATTTTTAGCTTATACACATACTCTATTATTTTTAATTGTTGCATGGTATTTTATGGTGTGAACATATCGTAGCTTATTTAACCTCATCCATGGACTTAAGGTCATTCCTAATTTTGTGGCAGTAATAAACAGGGCAGTAAAGAGCATCACCGCAGGTTAGTAAGTTATCGAACCCTTCCTATATGGCAATGCCGTGCATTATTATTTCATCTAATCATCCCAAGCCTGAGATAAGTACCAATTAGCATGAGGAAACCAGTCACAGAGCTGGTAAGTAGTAAATGGATTTAGCCAGTGTAACACTAAAGATCATGTATTATTCTACCATAGCTTTTATTACATTCTCAAAGAGATTCATGCCTTTGAAAAGGTTAGGAGGCAAGATTTTAGACCGAAGGAATTATAGAATTTTAGAGCTATAAGGAACTACAGAGATCTAGTGCCATGCTCCATTCCATCTTCATGGCTGTTGCCTTAGCTATAGTGACTCTGTAATTGATCATGTAGACTAGGGAACTTGAGGGTGAAAGAGGGAGCATTATGATAATAACTATACTGAGATAGCAGACATATTTGTCCTGGAGATACTGAGATATACAGATACCTTAACCCTAGCCTAGGCCACCATCGCATTTCACATCGATTACCACAAGAGCCTTCTGTTTGATCTCCCTGCATTTACTCTTATTCTGTACCAGTCTATTCTCACACAGCAACCGAAATGATCTTTTGGAAACATCTTTTTTGATGATTACATTATTCGGTTTAAATCTCTTCAGTTTAAATCTCTTCAGTGCCTCTGAGAAAGGATAAGTTTATTTGATTCTCATCTGATTACTGTGAGAACGAGCATAAAATAGAAAAAAGGGCACTTAAATTGGGAGTCAAGAGGCATGTCTTTGAGTCTCAGATATCAAGACTAGTTTGGTGACCTTGGGCAAGCTATTTAATTTCTAGAGTCCTTACCTCAAATACAAAATATAGATAGTGTGAGGAGGAGGATGAGGTAATAAATATGAAAGGCATAATATAAATGCAGGATATTGTTAATAGTTAACTTTGTACTTGGTAAGCCCTTTGAAAATTTGTTCTTGTGTTCTATCACAGTATACATCAGGTTGTGGTAGGATTTTTACAAGCTGAAACACCTTTCATGTGACTATCCAGGTTTCACAAAATAAAAACTAGTCTTTTTTTAAAATCAAAGTCCATAAAAGTTAATTTACTTGCCAAAGGTAAAAAAAAGTTAGTTACCAAGTTGGAACTAAAACTCAGCACTGGGCCGGGCTCAGTGTCTCACACCTGTAATTCTAGCATTTTGAGAGACTGAGGCGAGAGGATTGCCTGAGCCCAGGGGTTCAAGACCAGCCTGGGCAACTTGGTGAGACTCAGTAAATCAGAAAATTAGCCAGGCATGGTGGTATACACCTGTGGTTCCAGCTACTTGGAAGGCTGAGGCAGAAGGATTGCCTGAGCCCAGCAGGTTGAGGATGCAGTGGCCATGAGCATACTACTAGGCTCCAGAGTGAAACTCCAACTTTAAAACAACAACAAAAAACCAACCCTGTAACCTTGGCATTATAGTCTGATAATCTTTCCACTAAGCTCTGCTGCCTTTCCAAAATAAGCAAGTTATATGTTTATTAATTGTATGAATATTTTATCTGAGAGTCTAATTTAATGATATAGCTCATCCTTTATAAATTGGGAACAATTGCTGGTCACTGTGGTTCATGCCAGCAATTGAGAGGCCAGTGCAGGATGATCACTGAAGCCAGCCTGAGCAACATAGCAATATTCTGTCTCTACAAAAGAATGAAAAATAAAAATAAATGAGAACAATTAGAAAGGCATACCATGTAGTTTACGGACTTAATGAGGATCCTTGGCTTACAAGTAGTGGCTCGCAGAAAGTGAATTTATTAGGTTACATAATTGGTTGGGAGGAATATTAGAGCAGCTCTCAGAATTGAAGGACCAAATGCTTCAGAGACTAGAACTGGAACTCAGGGTAATTAGAACTGTCTTTATTCCAGACAGCTCTGGGGCCTACCTCCTTATAGCTGGAGAACCTCGAAGGAAGATGGAGCTACTCCTCCATCTCTGAGAAATTTGGAAGGACTTTATTTGGTCTAACCTGTATCTCATGGCTACTTCTGTGGTAGTATTAGGTTGAACCATATAAAATTTCTAATAGCCAGTAATAGTTATACCAACCAAAAAGGCCATTTTATGTGGCTCATCCTAACAGTATGGAGTGGTAGAGGGAAGACTTAGCCATCATAGATTGGGAGCCCTAGTAGGACATAGAAATATGGTGGAGTTTTGCAAAAGACAAGAGCTGCTGTTTTTCCTATCACAAGAAGGGAAATAGGGAAGCACTCCGGGTAAAAATAATAGTAACCAATGTCTAGCACACAGAGTATGTATGGATCAGCTAGAATTTAGCTAGACCACTGTGGAAGTGAAAATATAAAACTAAGATGAAAGACTGAATTGTTCTTATTATTCCATTTCTTATGCATCTCAGAGTTTAACACATCCGTCTTTAAGTAACAAATGTGCTCAAAGCTCTCAAATTATACCTTTTGTACTTTGTGCATATTCTAGGCACATATTCTAAGATTCCTCATAGCAATCCTATTTAAAGATGAAGAAATTAAGTCTCAAAGAGAATTTGAAGTCTCAAAGGTAAAACTCAGCTTTTCCTTCAATAACAGTACTTCACAAAGACTATCAATAAAATACCACTAAAGGGAGAAGACAGTACATATACGTACTGGCATACATGATCTTAAATATGAGTATTGTTAGCCGGACTCGGTGACTCAGCCTGTAATCCCGCGCCTTTGGGAGGCTGAGGTGAGTGGATTGCCTGAGCCCACGGGTTCGAGACCCACCTGGGCAGCGAGACCTCATCTCTACAATAAATCAAAAAATCAGCCGGGCGTGGTAGCGCATGCCTGTAATTCCGGCTACTCGGAAGGCTGAGGCGGAAGGATCACCGGAGCCCAGCAGGTCGAGGCTGCGGTGGCCGGGAGCGGCCACTGCACTCCAGTCTGGGCAACAGAGTGAGACTCCAACTCAAAAAAAAAAAAAAATGAGTATTGTTTAATATTACATAATGTGATGGTGATAGCTTTGGTTTTTAAATATGACTTTGTCATTTTGTTTTGTTTTATTTAACTCAAACTTTATTTAATTTATTTATTTTTATTTAACTCAAACTTTTTTTTTTGAATTGGAGTTTCGCTCTGTCGCTCAGACTGGAATGCAGTGGCCGCTCCCGGCCACCGCAGCCTTGACCCGCTGGGCTCCGGTGATCCTTCCGCCTCAGCCTTCGAAGTAGCTGGAATTACAGGCGCGCACTACAACACCTGGCTAATTTTTGATTTATTGTAGAGATGCGGTCTCGCCAAGTTGCCCGGGTGGGTCTCGAACCCGTGGGCTCAGGCAATCCACTCACCTCGGCCTCCCAAAGCGCTGAGCTACCAAGCCCGGCCAACTCAAACTTTTTTTGAAGAAGATCCATAGTATATTCTCGCCATAAAAGCAGTAAACTCTACCTTATTGTCTGAATTATTGACCCAGTTTAAATTGCCTCTCTCTTGTCCAGACCCCACAGTGTAAGCCAAGGTTGTTTTTTACAGTTAGTTATTTCCCCCCGAATTTCTCTGCTTATAGTGAATTAACCAGTAGCAATTGATCTTTCTCTATACATTTGGATTCTGATTAATCCAACAAATACAATAGTATACTCTCAAGTTACATAGCTTTGGAAGTACATTGTAATTGCTGTGTTTTAGCTAAACCCTATTTAAGTAGTCTTTATTGTTATTATAAGGCAAATATTAGGTATGTACTTAAAATTCATGACTTTCTTTAGAGAGATCAAGGTATTAGGTGGAGAGAAAGCAGCAAAAAAGAATTTTGCTAACTACATAATTACATTGCCTTTTGGGAGAGTATTATAGTAAAGGTAGAAGTGAAGGGTGCTTTGTCATCATTGCTGATAAAAGTGATGGGCTTTCTATTTGATACATAAAGCAAAACAGAAGTGATTTGTATTCCTTTTTTTATTTTCATAGGGAAGTATAATAAATGTAATACTGATGTGGTGATTAAGAAGGACATGTCAAATAGTTTCCTCTCTTGCAAGTTTATGAATGTCTACATAGTGATTTTTCTTTTGTTTTTTTAGTTTTTGAGTCGGTATCTCACTTTGTTGCCCAGGCTGGAGTGCAGTGGTATGATCCCAGTTGCCCACAGCCTCAGCTTCTTGGACTCAGGTACCTCAGCTTCTTGAGTAGCTGGAACTACAGGCGTGTACCACCAGGCCTGGCTAATTTTTTATTTTTTATTTTATTTTGGTAGGGATGGAGTCTTGCTATGTTGCTTAGGCTGGTCTTGAACTCCTGGGTTTAAGCATTCCTCCTGCCACAGCCACCCACAATGTTAAGATTACAAGCATGAGTCACCGTGCCTGACCCAAAGTGATATATTTATGGAACATTTTGGTGATAAAACCAATTAAGGTGATGACATAAATATAGGGAAAATTTCACTCACCATGGGGAGAGTTTTTCATCATTTTAATTATTTGTCAAATGCATTAACTTTTTTTTTTTTTGAGTTGGAGTCTCACCTCTGTTGCCCAGACTGGAGTGCAGTGGCATGTTCCCAGCCACCGCAGCCTCAACCTGCTGGGCTCTGGTGATCCTTCTGCTCAGCCTTCCAAGTAGCTGGAACTACAGGCGCACGCTACCACGCCCAGCTAATTTTTTTGATTTATTGGAGAGATGAGGTCTCGCCAAGTTGCCCAGGCGGATCTCGAACCCGTGGGCTCAGGCAATTCACTCACCTCGGCCTCCCAAAGCGCTGGGATTACAGGCCGAGCCACTGAGCCCGGCCCAACTTTTATTATTTTAAATTAGTTAAGATAGTTATGAAAACCTTTATAGAAGTTAATCTGTATAAAGATAATGGAATGCTGTGGGGATTAAAATTTATTTTTTCTCATTTTTTTAAAAGACTTGTCTGGTATTGTTTTCTTAAATCAAAAATTCTTTCTCAAGCAGTTTACTTTAAAAATATTGCATATTTTCTTTGTTTTATAGATGATAGTATTTCTGCTGCAAGTACTTCTGATGTTCAAGATCGCCTCTTAGCTCTTGAGTCACGAGTTCAACAGCAAGAAGATGAAATCACTGTGCTGAAGGCAGCTTTGGCTGATGTTTTGAGGCGCCTTGCAATCTCTGAAGATCATGTAGCCTCGGTGAAAAAATCAGTCCCAAGCAAAGGTAATTGTTTGTAAAGGAAAAAGAGTCTTGCTTTATGCCACATCTTCTTGAAAATTAGAAATATAAAACTAGTTTCTCATTTGGATGACTTGTGATTATAGTTTGTTTTCCATTTGCTTTTTCATTATTTTCCAAGAACTTCTGAAGGTTTATTCTTCATTATTTTCACTTGGGAATTTTTTTTATAATACCACTGATTGCACTTGCAGGTTTCCATGATGTAGTATTTGTGTGAAGTTAGTATCTTCCAGCTAGATTATAAATTTACAGAGGGTAGGAGCTGAATCTTCTTTTTGTGTCTCCCATTCTATTTTGAACATAGCTGGTAGGCACTTATATATTTTTTTTTAAAGAAATCTTAGTATCAGTACAGAAACAGAATCATTGTAGTTAAAATAGCTTCATGCTGAACCCTCTGTAGGCATTAACAGAATACTGAAAAAATTAATTTAAGCTCTGAAACTTATTGTCAGCTCCAGTGCAATGAAAATTTTAACTTCCTGATATTGGGAGTTTTCAAGGATGAGAGAAATGGACATGAGGACCCTGTTGCTCTGAGTTTGGAGCAGATGAAGTGTGGTCTTTACTAAGGAAGAATTTTAAATTCTTGCACATAAATCAAACATTTGAACATATATCATTTAATGTATCTTACTGATTTCGTGGTGAAGCGGATGGGGAAAGACATGATTATCCCAATTCTGGCAGTGGGAAAAGTGAGGACATTCATTGGTTTACCTCCCTACTACAAGAAGTCAGTGTAAATTATAAACCAGGGATGAGTCTTCAGTAAATCCCAAATTCTAGCTATATAGGAGATAGTATTGTTAACTCGCATACGAGAAGTAGATTTGGAAGAAAGATGATGAATTTAGTTTCTGACTGTTGAGTTTGGGGTGTATATAGTGTGTTGATAAATACACATAAGTAGCTGAATTACATATTGGTCTAGTGCTTATGTTAGTCTTGGTTAGCAATAAGAATTTGGGAATGTTCTGCTTATGGAAAATAGTTGAAGCCATAGAAAGAGGATATGAAATGAGAAGATGGTCCAAGATCCATTGGGAACTCCAACATTTTAATAGCAAAGGCAGAGAGATTCATGTTCCCAGCTGCTACAGAGAGGTCAACTAAAATAGATCGAAAGGTCATGACCACTGAATTTGGCATTTATGAGACTATTAGAAACCTTGCCAAAGCAATTTTAGTGGAGTGATGGGTTTGCAAGTCAAGTTCCATTATTTTAGAAGCAGTCATTGAGGAGACCTGTGAAATGGAGAGTAGCAAATACAGCCACTGTTTCAAAAAATTTGCCTCAGGGCAGGAAGATGGTAGTAGGTAGAAGAAGATGCTAAATTGAAGACCAATTTTAATTCTCTTTTAATTTTTATTTTTTAACATGTTGTAGACTTGAGCACAAAGATATGTTGAGGACAAAAAGACAACAGAGAGGAAGATGATATGGGGAGGTGGGATGCTAATTGATGAGGCAAGTTTCCTAAGAGTTTGAGAAGACATCTTTGAGCAAATAAGAAACTATCAGTCTTAAACAGAAGGATAACTACTTCTGAGATAGAGTGGAAAGACAAGGTTGAATGGAAGTCAGTATATATGCACAGTTTTATCAAGACTGGAAATTTCAGTTCTTATCACTGTCTCGTCACTGTCTCTTTGATACACCTTTAAGAGAGTATCCTGGGTATGAATGATGCTGAGGGTTTGGAGATGGTAAACTTTTAGGGGGAAGAGTGGATATTATTCCACCTTGTTTTGTGATTCTCACTCTTTTACTCCTCAACCTCAAGTGCTCTCGGCCTAAATGTTAGCAGTGGAGAGTTAGAGAAAAGGCAGATTGATCTTTTTTATTAGTGGCCATAGGATAAATGTGTCAGTGAGAAGGGATAAGGGATTTGAGAGTTTGGCAAAAGACTTGATAGAAACCACTTTGGCTAATATTATATTATGAGTTTTAAAAATTTTTTTGGAAACCGACTTTGAGGACTGCCAAGATCAAGCTGGGAAAAAAAATCTATTTGGTCTTAAATTTACTTTTATAAGAGTATTTTGGAATTGTTAGAGTGGAATTAGGACCCAGATCAGTTCATGTATATGGGCTTTATAAGGAAGATAAACTGTGTAGAGAGGAAAGAACAAATATCCTGTCTGTAATCAGTATATGTACCCTCCGCTTCCGAGTCTGTATAAATATTTTAAGACCTATAATAGAAAATGAGATAATGTTTGGTTGCTGTTCACATTTTTAAAAGCTTATTTTAAACAGTTTATATTTAGCAGTTTTTTTAAATGTTAAAAAATTTAATAGTTTCTTAAAAACATTAAACATTGTATTATTCTGAAACAACAGTACATTGTTCTCATGTGTTAATTGAGAAAAATTTACACACTGTTTTCTCTCCTTTTATTTAGTAAGGTACTTTGGTAAAGAAAATTCTGGAATATTTAAGACTGCTTTTTTGCCCACCCTATATACAATATTTTATATAAAACATTACTTAGCACCTACTTCTCAGTGTCATGAAATATAAATACAATTCACTAGCTATACTTCCTATTCGTATTTTTGTAAGTTGTTCTTTCTAGTCCTTTTATAATTGTCCTCATTTGTAATTCCTTTGTCTTTAAAGTGAGTCTAGAATCAATTTTTTTGATGCCTTTTTGGTGTAAAATTACCCCTTCTGGAGCCACAGAGCCATCTGTATTTGCTGCATTGAAACCCTTTCTTTTTACATAATACCACTCTTAATTCTTATTCATAACTTTATTAATTAGGAGATACTCCTTCACCTTTGGAGTTTATATATAGTATATTGTGGAAAGTAATTAAAAAATATTAAGTGACTCTTCACTATTGACATTTTTATATAGCTTAAAATAAATCAACTATCAGTTTTGACATTAAACAGGATTAATATAGAAATAGTATGAAAATTTGGAATAAACATTTTAAGCAAAGTATTTTCAAATAAATGAAATGTTTATAAAATAGTTCTTAAAAATGAAATTATTTTATAGAGATTTGTATTTTTTTCCTTCAGTTAAAAAGAAAAGTCATTTATGGTACTACGGATAATTTTATCTCATGTGAGGTTTTTTTTAGCCTCCTGTGAAATTAGACTGTATGGTATTCACTTTCACATTGACAGGACAGTGATCACTAGCATCTTAAGGTATTTACATTTTCTGGAGGATTTTTCTTTAGGTCAAACTAAACCCCTATGGTTAAAAAAGGTGGAGCCCTTTTGTGAAGCTGTGGTTAAAAGGATAGACAACTTCCCTATTGCTGAAGACAATAGTTAAATAGTTTTACTACATGGTGGTGATGTGGGGGGGGCATGATTTAGCATCAGGTATGGCCAGAACTAAATGTTAATGTGTGTATTAAGATCTTAGTGAAATTCTGCTGTGTCACTTCTTAGTAGTATTGCCATTCAGTAAATGCCAAAATCAGAAACACACTTAGCTAGTCATTTCAGTATATTTAGTTCTCTTCTTTTAGTTTATCTTCTGCAGTGTGCCAGCAGGATTTAAAGCCAAACCCCATTTTTTCTTGAGTGTATTATTGCCAGACACGTAACAGAGGTAGAAAGTTTTCTCATTAGGTTTTTAGATGGCCAGTCATTAAATTTCTTATATACCTTCCCCACTGTCAGAGAATTATTTCCTTTTGACAGCATATGTTCATAATATATGTGCCAGTTGCAATTGAATCCTAGCCAAAAGAAAAAAATTACCTTTACTTTGGAGCAAAAGGGACGGCCCAGGGAATGCTTTGGCAGTTTTAACTGCCAGGAAGACAAATTATGTCACAGTTGGTGCCTGGGAAACCCATTAGGACCTGTTGGGGTGACCATATGAATGTAATTTAAGAATACAGCCCAGTGGCATTATGTGAAGACAAGCTGTTGTTAGTATACACTGATGCAGAAGTAAAAATGTCAGATTTACCTAAAGGTAGCAATCAGTCATTTAAACAGGAACCTGCTGATTAAACTGAAGTATGGAACATTATATTTGCCACTTGAGAAATAAAAGAGTCCAAAGGCAAAATGGAAATGTAGGGACCAGTTTTCTAAAAGAACATTCCTAATTATGTAAAATCTGGGATACTGTAAAGACATAGATCTGTAACATTCGGTTCCTGCCTAAATAAAAATAACATCAGGAGAAGTCAGGGATTTTCATAGATTTGCTATAAGTGTTGACAATTGATAAGTAAATTATATCCATCATGATGGGAAGACATGAATTTCCTTGATGGGCCCTTATTCTGAACTGACTGATAATTGTGGTAGGGAATGAGGGTGTATCTCATTTTGACAGCACCTTAGCGACTTTTAAGTTGCTCTTTGTGTATAGTAGTACAGTCATGCATCACTTAATGACAGGGATATGTTCTAAGAAATGCATTGTTAGATGATTTTGTCTTTGTACAAACATTATAGAGTGTACTTACACAAACCTAAGATGGTATAGCCCACTATACACCTAGGATATATGGTATAGTCTACTGCCTAGGCTATAGACGGCATGCACTGTATTGAATACTGCAGGGAGTTGTGACAATGTATGTGTGTGTCTAAACATAGAAAAGGTAAGTAAAAGCCGGGCCTGGTGGCTCAGCCTGTAATCCCGCACTTTGGGAGGCTGAGATGAATGGATTTGTCTGAGCCCGCGGGTTCGAGACCCGCCTGGGCAACTTGGCAAGACCTCATCTCTACAATAAATCAAAAAAAAAAAAAAAAAAGCCGGGCATGGTAGCGCATGCCTGTAATTCCAGCTACTTGAAGGGCTGAGGCGGTGTGATCACTGGAGCCCAGCAGGTCGAGGCTGTGGTGGCCAGGAGCATGGCACTGCCCTCCAGGCTGGGCGACAGAGTGAGACTCCAACTCCAAAAAAAAAAGAAAGAAAGAAAGAAAGAAAGAAAAGGTAGGTAAAAATGCGATATGGAACCACTGTTTTGTATGCGATCTGTCATGGAGCAAAATGTCATTATACAGCACATGACTTTTTATTGGTGAATATTGCCTCAAACCAGGCAGTAATTACCACTTACAGTGTGCCACTTCTCTATGAGAGTTAAATACTTCTTTGTCATTTCCACTCACAATATACTTTTAAAGAATTAGTGGCCAGGAATTGAAAGGACTAAGGGTACATCTTTCTGTGTAACAAGGAAGGAGACGTGTACAGATATAATTCCAAGTGGAGAAAATAAAATTTGATAGAGTACATGTAGTCCTCAGTCTTCTCAAACAATGAAGCAAATTAATCTCTACATTGAGAAAAGTGGCAAGGAGCTTGAAAATGAAGAGAGTGGAAGATGTATTCAGTCAGAGCCATGGGGTGTGATAGAGAATTGGAGATAAAAGATTTTGGGTGTCAGCCAGAGTTCTTCCTCCATAAACCGTCTCTTTACCCTTTTCCTGATAAAAATTTTACCCATTCTTTAAGGCCTCAGAAATTATTTCCTGCAAATTATCTATTTTTTGTCTCTTCTTTGTCTTTTCCTTTGTTTTGAAATTGTATTTGTACATCTCTTTTGACATATGTATTGACATATTACTCTGCTAGATTATAAACTATTTGAAGGCAAGGACAATTTCTCACTAATGTAGCTAGGCTTGGGGTGCCTCAATAAATGCTTGAATGTAGAAAGAAGTAAATTATAGAAATAGGAAGTTATGATAAAAGAAAATAACTGTTTTAGTGGGATGAATTGGGATAGCTAGAAGAGTAACTACGTACAGGAGTTACAAGAAGGATTTCAGATTTTGAACTTTGGAATATACAACAACAGTTTCTAGCGATAACTTTGTGAATCTAGAGTACAGTGAAATGTATTAATATTTAGTAACTGTCAGACTGAGATATCAGTAAGGTCATCTACTTGCATCTGTCGTCATCAAAGAGTAAAAATACAGTGATTTCTATTCTCATATCATGATAAAGTAAGATAAAGTATAAAACTTTTCATTGGCCTTCAACCCTGCATTATGATGGTTTCCACTGTGATTCTTAAAACGGCCTTCTCTTTTCCATTCATGCTGCCTAGCTCTTATTTCAGGTCCCCATCATCTTATCCTCAGACCAGTGCCCTGAAATCTGTTCTTTATATAACCACTAGAAGGTTTCTCTAAAATGTAAATTGAACTATGTCTTTTTCAACTTAAAACCCTGTGGTGGCCAGGCTCGGTGGCTCAGCCTATAATCCCGTGCCTTTGGGAGGCTGAGGTGAGTGGATTGCCTGAGCCCGTGGGTTCGAGACCCACCTGGGCAACTTGGCGAGACCTCATCTCTACAATAAATCAAAATGAGCCAGGCATGGTAGTGCGCACCTGTAGTTCCAGCTACTTGGAAGGCTGAGGCGGAAGGATCGCCGGAGCCCAGCAGGTCGAGGCTGTGGTGGCCGGGAGCGGCCACTGCACTCCAGTGTGGGTAACAGAGTGAGACTCCGACTCAAAAAAAAAACAAACAAAACCCTGTGGTGGTTCGCTATCATCTGTAGATAGACTTCATGATCTAAATCCTACTTACCTGTCCTGTCTGGACTCTGCCCTTTTTGTGTGTGTTCTGACCACATCGGAGAGTTTTTGTCTTCCTACCCACCCACCCAGTGTCACACATACAGACACATGTTCACATTGCCATTACAGTCTTTATTTCTTTACACATGTTGGAATAGGATCCTGGTATCTTATCACCTTCCTTTCAACTGACTATTTCTTACTTATCCTTAAGACTTTGTTCTGTATTTCTTCCAGAAAGCCTTCCTTGAGCTTTGTCCCTAATCATCCTTACAGCATTATGTGTACTTTCTTTGTACTTCCATGATACTCCCTTGATACCACTCTGTTACTGTACTTACTGCATTTTCTTTGCCAGTGTGGTTCTCCTGTAAGATTTTGAACTCCTTGATGTCAGTAGCTGCCTTATAGGCTTTTGTGTACTAGCAAGGCTAGGATCATAATTGGTCCTGGGTAGATACTTGATGAGTGCATAGATGATGAATACATGTTAGTTTAGGCAAGAGTGGTGACAAGCATATACTAGAGAGAAAGACTGTTCAGGTACAAAAGTGCCAGAAGAGGAAAAGGTACTTAGTTTAGAAGTTCCGAATAAACTGGGGCATGAGGAATGACGTTGGGAGTGTCAAGAAATGAACTTCGACTGGTAGGTAGGGCCCATGCTGGAAGGTTTTCTTATGCCTTGTTAAGGAATTTCATTTTTATCCAGAGAGCAGTGGAGAACCATTATTGAATTTTAAGCTGAGAAATGACAGTCAAATATATAGTCGTTGCCTATATTTTTTCACTTAAACATCTTGAAATTGTGATGCGTCTTACAAATGGTGGTGTCTTATAGTTCTCATAGGAAATACCTCTTTCTTTCTAGTGATACTTTATATAATGGTGCATATTGCAGTTAGTGCCATATTAAATTCAAATACATATAGCATGTTTTAGAAATATGATTCTAGCACAGTGCCTTAGCAAAGGGTAAAACTGCAAGAAGGGAGAATAGAGCTTTAACTGAACACAATCCAGAAGAGAAATCTGGTGGTAAAATTGTCTTGATAAAAAGTATTTTCCATGTGCCAGGCATGGGGATACATACGAGAATCATGAACCAGGCAAGGTATCCAGGTAGAATCACAAGTGGTGATAAGGACTGTGACAGCGAGCAGTGAGAATAAACTGGAAGAAGCATAAATAAGATGGTCATGTAAGCCTTTTTTTTTTTTTTTTTTTTTTTGAGTTGGAGTCTCACTCTGTTGCCCATACTGGAATGCAGTGGCCGCTCCCAGCCACTGCAGCCTCGACCTGCTGGGCTCCGGTGATCCTTGCACCCCAGCCTTCCAGGTAGCTGGAACTACAGGCGCGCTACCACGCCCGGCTAATTTTTTGATTTATTGTAGAGATGAGGTCTCGCCAAGTTACCCAGGTGGGTCTCGAACCTGCGGGTTCAGAGGCAATCCACTCACCTCAGCCTCCCAAAGCGTACGGGATTACAGGCTGAGCCACTGAGCCCCGGCTGTGTAAGCCTTTTTTAAAGTAAGTAGTGTAAAGTGAAACTTAACTGATAAGGATGAGCCTTTCAAGTGAGGAACATTCCAAGCAAAATAGTAAGTACAAAAGAGGCTGGTTGCAGAAAAGGATAGAGAGAAAGAATCTAATTAAGGAATCAAGGTAGTATGCCCCCCCACAAAAAGTAAAAAAACAAAACACCCACCTTGACTCTTAAAATAGCACACAAGCAAGCAAAGTTTGTCAAAATCTTGTTCTTCCAAAGACTTTTGCAAATAAAAGGGCAAGCTAAAGAACAAGAGAAAATATTTGCAAAACAGGTATTTGCCGGACCAGGCTCAGTGTCTCAGCCTGTAATCCCAAGCACTTTGGGAGGCTGAGGCAGGTGGATTACCTGAGCCCACGGGTTGGAGACCAACCCGGGCAACTTGGCGAGACCTCGTCTCTATGATAAAATAAAATAAAATAATTAATCTGGTGTGGTAGCGTGCGCCTGTAGTTCCGGCTACTTAGAAGGCTGAGGTGGAAGGATCACCAGAGCCTAGCAGGTTGACCCTGGTATGGTCATGAGCATGCCACTGCACTCCAGCCTGGGCGGTGGAGTGCGACTCCAACTCAAAACAAAAAAAACAAAAAACAGGTATTTGTTAAAGGACTTTTATCCAGAATATATAAAGAACTCTTAACAATTCAATAATTAAGAAAGCTGATTTTTAAAATGGGCAAAAGATTTGAACATACACATCAAAGAAGATACATGGATGTCAAGCAAGCATGTGAAAAGATTAACACAACTAGTTATTAAGAAAATACAAATTAACATGATAAGTACAGTAACAGTGATATCAATGGAGTATCGTGGAAGTAAAAAGAAAGAACACATAATGCTGTGAGGATGATTAGGGACACAGCTCAAGGGAGGCTTTCTGGAAGAAATAAAGAACAAAGTCTTAAGGATAAGTAAGAAATAGTCAGTTGAAAGGGAGGTGATAAAATACCAGGATCCTATTCCAGTCAGATGCCACTATACGTTCACCAGGATGGCTAAAATTTAAAACACTGGTCATTCCAAGTATTTACAAAGATGCAGAGCAACTGGAAGTCTTGTACATTGCTTGTGGAAATGTAAAATGGTACAACCACTTTAGAAAACAACATGGCACTCTCTTGAAAAGTTAAACATTTGCCTACCATACAACCCAACTATTTACCTTAGAGAAAGAAAAATGTATGTCCACACAAAGACTTGTACACTTATGTTTATTGTAGCTTTAATTGTAATAGTCAAAAACTGAAAACAACTTAAAATGTCCATCAACAGGTGAGTAAATAAACATATTGTGGTATATCCATACAATGGGGTAATATCTGGCTTTAAAAAAGGAATGGTTTATTGACATACCTGTTAACTCAAATGAATCCCAGAATAATTATGCTAAGTGGAAAAAGCCAGGCAAAAGAGATGTATACTATGTTACATTTAAATAAAATTCTGGAAAATGCAAACTATAGTGACAAAAAGTAGATTGGTGGTTTCCCAGAGACGGGGTAAGGGAGGGAGAAATGGATCTTGGAGGAAAAGAAGGAAATTTTTCAGGTGATGGATATATTCACTGTCTTGATTGTAGTGATTGTTTCATGGGCATATATGTATGTCAACACTTAGTAAATTGTGTATTGTATGTATTTGCAACTGACTGTATGCCAGTTATATTTTCATAAAACTGGAGGAAAAATAAAATAGAAAAAAGTGACAGAAGCAAGCAAGGACTTCTTCATCCGTTGATGGTTGGCAGTCAGAAAAGGGAGAAATCACAGCTGATTTCCTGCTTTCTGGTTCTTACAGTGAATGGGTGATTTCTTTCACCATGATGAGGTATGTCATAGAGCAACAGTTTTGAATTTGAGGTGAGGGCAAGACACATATGTTCATGGGGAGATGTTCGGTAACAATTAGAAAAGAAGATGCAGCAATCTTCTGAGATGTGGTCACAGAGCTAAGAAACAATTTGGGCCGGGACAGGGGCCTAGAAACTCAAGATGCTGTCCTTGCCTGAATGACATCCTTGCCTGAATGATCAGCATATTAGATGCTGAAGAAAAGTTGAGCAAGATAGATACTGAAAAGTATTCATTGAATTTAGTGACAAGCCATTGGTGATCTTGGGAAGAAAAAATTCTGTCAAGTCGTTAAATGATAGCCAAATTGCGGATGATTGAGGTGCAGATTAAGAATGTTTAGTTTACTGGCTCTTTTCTAAATGTTGGACTTGGAATAGAGGTGACTGGGTGCACATGTATCTGAATAGGATGGGGGGTTAGGAATACAAAATCAAGGAGTTTTTCTCAGTATTCAGTTGACCCTTGAACAATATGCAGTTGAACTTACGAGTCCACTTATATGTGAATTTTTTCCAACCAGAAGCAGATTGAGAATTGTGGGATGCAAAACCTATATATACACAGCCCTAAGTTTTAGTATAAGCTGGTTCTCCAGGGCCAACTGTGGAACTTGCATATGCTGGAATTTTGGTATGTGGGGGTGAAGGGGGTGGTTCCTGGAACCAGACCTGCATATACTGAGGGATGACTGAATATGTATAAGGCAGATATTTCAGCATATACTTTCTTGTATGCCAGAAGAAGACAGCCATGAAAGAGGAAAAGTTTGAAAAGGAATTAGAAAAGGGAAAAGAAAGAGTAGTTGGCAAAACAAAGGTACTCTAAGAAGCAGGTTGAGGTGGGCTTTGGCAGTCAGAGGCAAGACTGGTCTTCAACAAAGGTGTGAAAGTGAGTCAAAATCAGATCATAAGCATCGAGTGAGTTAATGAGCTTAAATTATGTAGGCAGTGGGGAGTTACTGGAGATGTTTGATTAATTTTCAAATAGTAAATTTTTTTTTTTTTTTTTTTGTGTTGGAGTCTCATTCTCACCCAGGCTGGAGTGCAGTAGCACACTCACTGCCACCCCAGCGTCAACCTGCTGGGCTCTGGAGATCCTTCTACCTCAGCCTTCCAAGTAGCCGGAATTACAGATGCGCACTACCATGCCCAGCTAATTTTTGATTTATTGTAGAGATGAAGTCTCGCCAAGTTGCCCAGGCTAGTCTTGAACCCACGGGCTCAGACGGTTCACTCACCTCGGCTTCCCAAAGTGCTGGCATTATAAGCTGAGCCACCGAGCCCAACATAGTCATGTTTTAAATATTATATAGATAATATTAAAAGCATTTTAAAAAGAAAAGTGAACCAAAATTTTACCATATTAACATCATGTAAGTTTTCATTTTTCCTACTTCCATCAAAGGAAGAATGGAAAGATAGAGATAGATTTGGAAATGCAAGGAGGGGAACCCATGGGATTTGGAGATGTAGGGGAGAGACTGAGAAACAACAAGTTTATAACTTGAATAACAGGATAAATTAGATGCAATCTGCTTTTCAAATAAATCAGTGCTCATCTGATTGTAACACACCTTTACAACTTTGTAGACCAGTCTTGCCTTCTAATTGCTAAGGCCCATCCCCTACCTGCTTCTGAAGACTTGTTTCATCAGCTAGGCTTTCTCCTCTTCTAACCCCTTTTCATACACTCCTTTGAAATGATGACAGATATCTGCTATAGTCAAGTACTCAGAGTTATGCCTCCCATGTTAGGCAGTATTATTATTGCAAATCAAAAGCATCTGAACTAAATGGTAACCTCTCGGTGGTAGAAAATGGGAATGTGTTCAGGAAGGAGTATATGGGGATTTCAGCTTTAATGGTAACATAGTTAAACGATTCAAAAGTCAAAATCAAGGTTTCATTCTGCATATGACTGAAGAATCTTTTCTTTTCCTTTATAAACTTCTTACAGATTGGGTTAATTTGAATAGAATTGGAAGACTTTCTGAAAAATTTTAGTTGATCAGTTTTTAATTTTTTCTTCATGGTAGCATTTTAAGTAATGTTCAGTTAAAGGTTTATAGTGGCTCTGTTCTCTTACAGTCTACTCCTAGGTGTATACCCTACTCCTAGGTATATACCCAAAAGAATTGAAAGTATGTTTTCAAAGGAAAGCTTTGTATACCAATGTTCATGGCAGCACTATTCACATTAGCCAAAAGGTGGAAACAATCAAAATCTTCATCAGCAGATGACTGGATAAACAAAATATGACGTATTCATACTACGGAATATTTTTCAGCCAAAAAAAAAAAGAAAAGAAAAATACTCATACATCCTACAACACAATGGACCTTGAAAACTTTGTACTATATAAATGAAACCTTACACAAAAGGGCACATATGGTATGATTCCTTCTGTGTGAACTATCCATAATAGGCAGATCTATAGAGAGAGAAAGCAGAGTAATGATTGACAGGGGTTGGGAGGAAGAGAGGGAGGTACGGGGGAGAAACTGCTTAACGGATACAGGGCTTCTGTTTGGGGTGATAAAAATGTTCTGGAATTGATAGCAGTGATGGTTGTAAAACACTGAATATGCAAAATGTCACTGAATTTTCTATGTTAAAATAAAATTGGAAATTTTGTGGGTATTTTATCATGATTTTTCAAAAGCTATTGATACAGCAGAAGTCACCTGTTTAGCAGACTAAAACTAAATCTGATAACTGGTGATATTAGCATAATTGGGGAGTTATGTGTTATTATATTTTTAAAATTTTCTGGGAAGTTTCAATAAAAATTGCAATAAGTCTCCCCCTTCCTCTATTCAATCAGAGGTAGGACCTAGTAAATATTAAGGAAGCACCTTAGGTGGTTATGACACAAGTGGCCCCAACAGCTTATTCTTGGTAAAAATGCAGTGTTAAACCACCATGTATGGAACATTCTAGAATGCCAGATATTTTAGTTAGTCCCTATATGTAAAAGTTTTACTCTGTGCTTTTATGAAGAGAAACAAGCAAAGACACACGAGTTGACCAAAGCAAAAAGTTAAATTTGGCTTGTGTGCATGTGAGAAAGCCCTCTAAAAGTTCAAAACTATTCTCCCAGATTTTTACATTTGACTCTTAAAGATATGACTGTTTATCTTGCTACTTTGAGTCTGACCACACCAACATTCCCATCACACATTTATTCCACTGCTTCTGCTGTGTAAGCTAAAGCAGAGGTTACTTTATGAACTTCTGCTTTGCTTATATGGAGTAACATTCTAGAACTTAGCATTTATGGCTTCTAGGATTTAAAAGTTACAGTTTCAACAAAACCTGTGCTGTTTTTGAAGATTGATGTTGTGGGATTTATGGTTTACTTGAGGCACAACTTTGAATATTGTGCTTTAAACCTGTTGTGTATGAAGAGTAAACCATTTAACTAAGAGTACTAACCTCGCTGCATTTTAGCAACTCAGTATGACTTTTCTATAGGTCTGTTTTGATGGTATTAAGTCTTGAAATAATAATATCATATGCAGCATGCTAGGGGGCAATTTGCTCAGTAGTTATAAACACTAATGACTTAATTTTTAAAACTTAAATCTTTGAAGAATATTTTGAAATTTGATATGTCTTTTTTCTTAACTTAGGCCAGCCGAGCCTTCGAGAAGCTATTTCCATGTCCTGTATAACCAATGGAAGTGGTGCAAACAGAAAACCAGGTCATACCAGCTCTGTCTCAATTGCAAGAAAAGAAACTCTTTCATCTGCTGCTAAAAGGTACTCATTTGTAAAGGGCAAGAACTAATATTGTAGAATTATCTGAATGTGACAGATCAGCCTGCTTTTGAAAAGAATACGAAATAGAGCTGGATGGAATTCAAGTGAGCATGTCCTTTGTCTTTAACTGTGCACATAGACATCTAGCCTGTGTTCATTCCATTCACCTTCATCATACCTATCCAGTTGTGTAAGGAAGCGTTGACTCTTACTAAAGAAAGAAAGCTATTTCATTTCCTGGTTTGGGTTTTGTTTCCTTTTGGCAAGCATTTATTAACAAGATAAGTATCACGTATTTAAAGAAATTCAGTGTATCAATTTTTCATAGCAAGTGATATACTTGATATAGCATTTTAAAAGAGAAAATGGCATCTGATATGTATCTACATTAGTGAGAGATTAAATGCTATTATAACTTTTATTCTTTAACCGTAACTATAAAATTTAAGCTTCATTCAAATATTATAGTACTATGTGATATGTGTGTTTGTATGTACATGTTAGGAGATGGTGGGCAAGAAGACTGTAGAATTATTGCGGTATAAAAGTTTCAGTGGATTATAGATTTGATTCTATATGTTCTTTTCATCCATTAATTGACTCTATTCCAATAGAGTTGCTTACAGGATTTTTCCCTTTTTTTGGTTGTCTCTAGCAAGTCATTCCATATAGAATTTGGAGAGACCATAGGAGATCAACTTCATAATATTAAAACGGTTTTTCTTCAAAGAAATAGTAAGGAAAAACTATAAGTAATAAGATGTGTAACAATATACTGATGAAAAATGCTCGCCTCAATAAACTAGTGCCAGTGACTGACTTATTCATCAGTGTGGGTTTATAGATGTTTAATCAAAAAGTTGACTACAGGATTAGTGAAGAAGTAACAAGGTCTTCAGCCCTTTTAAAAATTCCTTCTGGAGTTCAGTCTTTGAAGTCATTACAGAATCTAGACTTTCCCCTCCAAAGGATACCAGAATTTATTACCTGTACTCCACTGTTAGTAGAAAAGGACAAGTTATAAGGAAACAAACTCATGATAGAAAATTTTAAAACACTGCCATGTTGTATCCAGAAACAGTTCAGATTTAGTCTATTTTCATACATAGCAGTTACTGTTACTGTGCAGTAAGTAATCAGTATTATGTATAATAGTGATTCAGCAGTCTAAGACCAGCTGACTATGTTACTTTATGATCCAGAGGCCCTGTATTTTGCTTTTAAATAAGGAAAATCTCTTTTAAGTTTCCAGAAGGAAAATCTCTTTTAAGTTGTACTAGGCCTAGTAAAACTCTAGTGGCGTATACAGTTTGAAGATTGACAAGAAAGTAGTAACTTCTAACACAACTTTTATGTATTTTATTTATTTATTTATTGAGGAAGTTGGATAAATTTGAACTAACTCAGTTTTTTAGTTTCAAACTTAATCTATTTTTGAAGTGAAATTGTATTTCTAAGCACATGCTTTAAAAAAAATGGAACATAAATAGTCAGGGCCCAGTCTGAAATCAGAAGACATAACTAAATCAGATTAAGAAGTGTAACTGTCAAAATGATACTATAACGTTTGTAACTATTATAATGTGGCAGCTAAATTGTATATACTATGTATATTTACTTAAAATGT
Source organism: Cephalopachus bancanus (assembly GCA_027257055.1). Classification (NCBI taxonomy): domain Eukaryota; kingdom Metazoa; phylum Chordata; class Mammalia; order Primates; family Tarsiidae; genus Cephalopachus; species Cephalopachus bancanus. The sequence goes on from JAPVLO010000185.1 coordinate 10,827,745, forward strand.
TCCTGAGCATCCTTAATTATGCTCCTTGTAGATTATGCTCCTTGTAGTCAAATTAGAAAATATCCTCTGATTAAGATCTGTTGATAGTTATCTGCCTTTGCAACACTGGAATCCAAGTCTTGATTCCATTTGCTCGGTAATATAGTCAAGAGAGTGTGTGAGATACAAGTACTCTATTCAGTGTGATTGGGAATGGCAGGTGGTTAATTAATCTAGAGTCAAAGTGCAGAATCATAAGATTTATACATGAGAATCTTAGATATTTTATTTTAAGATATATTCACTTGTACTTATTTGTCAATTTTTGTTTTGGGTTTTTTTGTTTGTTTGTTTGTTTGTTTTTTGAGTTGGAGTCTCACTGTTGCCCAGACTGGAGTGCAGTGGCCGCTCCCGGCCACTGCAGCCTCGACCTGCTGGGCTCTGACGATCCTTCTGCTTCAGCCTTCCAAGTAGCTGGAACTACAGCCGCGCGCTACCACGCCTGGCTAATTTTTTTGATTTATTGTAGAGATGAGGTCTCGCCTGCCCAGGCAGGTCTCGAACCCGCGGGCTCAGGCAATCCACTCACCTCAGCCTCCCAAAGGCATGGGATTACAGGCTGAGCCACCGAGCCCCGCTTATTTGTCAATTTTTAAATGAAAGGCCAAGCCCTCCCACTCTCTGAATATACATCTCTGATCATATTTCTTGTTAGCTGTATTTCATAAAAGATACCTATAAATAACTTTCTATAATTTTGTTTCATCTTTTAAGGCAGAGTAAGAAATTAAAAACTCTGGCCAAACAATATATTAGAACTCATCTCTTTTTCAGTGATTTTTAAAAATTGTATCATCCACACTAAATTTTACTTCTATTTTTTTAGTAACTCGTTTTTTATAGTCTTTCCAGAACTTTCAAGTTAATTTTCATAGAGATTGCAGTTCTCTTTTCTGTATATATTTCCTCTGTTGTCTTTGTATTTAATTAATTTACATAATTAAAATAACAACAACCGGCATACATAGATTTAGGGAAAAGCATAGACTCTTGGTAAATTTAAAACTCAATCAGAGAGAGAAGTATACATAAAAAAAGAGGAATTAGAGATTAACCTATTAAGCATAAGCATTTAGTGTGCCTTGGGCATCAGTCAGTATGCTTTACACAGGAAATCCTGCAACTTGGGTAAATTGAGGTCAATTAAAGAAAGTGTCTATGTCCCCCAAAATCTGCCAACATGGCAAAATTCTTGAGGCTATTTCTGTCCAAAGAGGCAATCTTCATAGGATATGTTGCCTTAAAATTTTTATAAATTCTTCACAGGAAATATTAATAGATTCCAGAGTTTTCAAATAAATATTTTCCTTATTGAATGAAAGCAGTGTAAATTGTATTAGCTGTATGATTTAGGGTTTTGATTTATATAATAGTCACCTTTCTATCGTTTGATTTTTTTAAAAATTTGTTTAAATATGTGTTGTTCCATGTTATACTTTATTTTACAGTGGTACAGAAAAAAAGAAAGAAAAACCACAAGGACAGAGAGAAAAAAAAGAGGATTCTCATTCTAATGATCAAAGTCCACAAATTCGAGCATCACCTTCTCCCCAGCCCTCTTCACAGCCTCTCCAAATACACAGACAAACTCCAGAAAGCAAGAATTCTACTCCCACCAAAAGGTTTTAATTGTCCCTGAGTACAGAGCTAGGAAATGGTTGTAATGATACCTAAATTCTGGACTTGGGAAGAAGGTGGCTATCCATGGATTACAAGAGAAAAGCCTGGTGGCTTTTGTTTTTTCTTCTTTATTGCTATATTCTGTATAGCACATTGGGGAATAAAGACCTAAGGTCAAAATTTCTCAGTTAAAACTGGGGAAAAAAAACTAAGTTATAAACAATCTGATGAAAGGAAAGCAGAAATAATCTACTCTAAAACCAAAACAATATAGTAAAATTTTAGAATACTTTAAAATTTATATATATCTATTTTTAAATTTATAGCCATGGGTAGAAAATGGCCATATGTGATTATCCTCACCATATTTTGGCATCATTACAACCTTCAACTTGCTAGGGCCCTTCTCAACAAATGGGTCTTCATTGTGACTGCATCTCAGTTTCAGTTTTGGGTCTTGGGAGGATAAGTTCTTGCTTGAGTAGAGAAATGAATCCATTTCACCTGGTCTTTTCTATGCTAAAGGCTTGCTTGAGGGCTTCTCTCTGTGTCCGTAATAATTAATATTTTAAAGTTATGAGAGGGGGAGAAGGGAGAAACATTCTAACAATGTGTGTGAGCATAAATTGGGGATCTAAGCCTGCATGCTGGGAGTTCAATGCTACAGCTGCCTCATAATCAATGATTGAGACCAACTTAATTAAATTTGCCTGTTTAGAAATGCTGATTCAAGCTTTATGATTAGGTATAGGTATGTCATATTTCTTCTTGGAAATCTTAGGAAACTATTAAACCATTCCCGAAACTGGCTAGAGTTTTAGTAAAATAAATGACAGTCTTTCCTAAAAGAGTTATAATATATTTTTATTTGATCAATTTAATATTTTGCCTCACATCTTTAATGGTTAGTTGGGAGACCAAAATGCCCTTCACTTGACCGATGCATGTTTACCATCAAAATGCTTTGTCTGTGTGTCTCACACAGATACTATTTAAATGGTTTGGAATTCTTCTGCCTGATCTCCTGTGGAGTTTTTTTTTCTTGTATGTAGCTTAATGTTACGCAACTTGGGATTGTGTGTGGTTAAAGATGGCTTTCAATAATCAATGTCTTTAAGGTTCTGATTTGACTTGGTATCTTCTTTGTCCCAGTATCTTTTTTTCAGCTTCTCCTGGAAATGTGCTTGCCCTTCTAAATTGCTCTTTGGATATACTATTGCAAGAAGTGTTGAAGACTGGATGAGTTTGAGGATAGTTAGCAATGCAACCCAAAAAAAGTCATTTATAAATAAACAAATTTTAGTTGTAAGTGTAGGGAGTCAATGTTGAGAATACCTCATTTTTGTGTCAAATCTTGTTGATTTCTGAATTAGTAAAATTGCATCTAAAGATATAAAGAGTTTTAGTTCCACGGTTTATTTAGAAATTGTCATTTGTGCCATATGTAATTTAATTACTTGAGGACATAATTACATAAAAAGTGAAAATGGCAACCTTGTGATTTAATGACTATGAACTAGTACAGGTTTTTTGGTAACTGCAAATTATGAGAAATATTATTACCCAGAGATTTAAGCAGATGGATTTTTTTTGTTAACAAAAAGAGGTAGATTCCTTTTTTAAAATTAGTATTATTTGTTTTAGTGAGTCTTTGGAATAATATGGAAAATTATAAAACAGATTTGGTAATTGCCTTGTTTAACTCCTTCACTCATCCAAGCAGAACCTTTCAACTAATCCTTTCTTCTCTTTTCTGGATTAGCTTTAAGGAAATGTTAATTGCTGCTTTTGTGTTCTATTTAAACTGTCAGTTACATATATTTGCTACTTAAAATTTTTCTCTAAGAAATTAATATGTTTCTTCTAGCATAAAACGAACATCAACAGCTGAAAAGTCACATAATTCTTGGGAAAATTCAGATGACAGTCGTAATAAATTATTGAGAACATCTTCAACATCAAAATTAATATCAAAAGTTATAAAGAACACGGACAAGTAAGTATTACACTCTCTTCATTGTATCCGAGCATTAATAATTCTGTAATTATCGTGTTTCCATGTATAATTATGTCTTGTTTTAATCATTTAAAAATATCTATTATAATTGATATCTTTTTATTCTCTGTACATTTTTTTCTTTTAAGTTTTCTAAGAAAAGCTTTATCTACCTGTTAGTGCTCCCCAGTTCAAAGAATAAATCTTAGTAATCCTATAATTTTTGAGTATTTTTATAAGTTCTTTCTAGGCTTTCAGTATTTAGTTGATCTTATGGGATATTCATTTTATAAAATAGTATATATTAGTAGCTGAGACCAATTTAGAAACTTTAAAAATTACTGACTCCTTAATTTCACTTCTAGAGATTTATCTAGGGTATAGCCTCTGCATTGAAATCTTTACAGTTCTTCAGGTGATTCTGATGGTGCGTCACATAAAATTTCAAAATAAATATGTTCTTTGTATTCCTTTTTCAGGCACAAAGATGTCATCATCAACCAAGGTAAGTTAAAAGTTCTTTTAAAAATATTTATTTTGCTTTTCTATTTAATTTTTGCTAATTGATAAGAATATTGACTTATTTTCATTCAGTGTGTTTTATTAGTTTATGTAATCAAAGAGAAGCATTTTTTAGTCATTTAAGAAAATGCCCAGTTTTTATTGTAAGATGTGTCATTTTTGTCTCAACCAGCAAAAATGTCAACTCGTGAAAAAAACAGCCAAGGTAAGAATAAGCTACGCAGTTGGTCGCCTTCTAAGTTAATTTCTTCCTGGATCTCTTATTTGGCTTTTCATTATTTATACTACCTGATTTTCCTCTTAACAAAGGAATCATCGTGGTAATTTAAACTAGTGACTCAAACTACATTTTTAAAAATCTGTCTTATTTCTGTAAAATCTGAAGATTCAACTGTAAGAATAAATATAGTATTACAAAGAGGGATAAAACATTAGAGCGAGTTTTCTCCCTTAAATAGAAAAGCCATTTAAAAGATTAATAAATTTTAACTCAGTTTCTTGTCTTGCTAACTTCATTGCAAATAATCACTCATTTCTTGATGCTAAGACTGAAAATATGAGTCTAGCAAATCCATTTCCTCTTAAATTTTTTCTTTTGTATTAATTATAATTTCTGGCTACTTGCTGTTGTTGGCTTGTTCTGACCAAAAAAGGAGAGCAGACTCTTGTAAATGTGTAATTAATTAATTGCAAAGTAGGTAAGCTTTATATACATCAGTTTTATGCTCTCCTTGGATTGCCTGCAAATGTAATTGAAGCATGCTGTTCTAAATGAAAGCATGTCCTTTCTGTGCATGCTTTTCCCAGCCCACTTCCTGTCATAGTTATCTTTATTTTGGGGGTTATTATGGTAACCAACTACAAGGTGGTTAAAATTTTTGTTAGAGATTTGACTTGGTTTCTATGAATTTTTACTTTCTTTGATTCCAGTAAGAAAAGAAATGTTTGTTATCATCTTTGCATCATTTGTTTTTACATAGAAATTCTAAATATAGTTGAATTTTGCTGGAATTTCTTCTTTAGATAGGTCTTGCTTTCGCCCTCCTTTGTAATACACTGTAGATTAAGTAATGGTTGAGATAATTTAAGGGAAAATGAAATTTTATTTACAAAAGATAATCCTCATTACATTGCATGTATCAAAGCAGTTTTTATTGTGTGTGTGTCTTTATTTTCTTTTTTGGACTTCTACAGTGACTTGGAAAAAGCATTATTTATCTATTTATTTATTAGATTAGGAAACATAGTTTATTTAGAAAGTAAATTAGAGAGAGAGAGAGAGAGACAAAAAGGGAGATTCACCTCCTCAGGGTAGGGGAGGGGGCCAAAGCTTAAGAAAACATGGTGTGGCCATAGCTCAAAGACCACATGACAACACCATAGCTTAGCAAGGCAATGGCCTAGCAATGGCCAAAAACATTTTTTAAAAATAGAGGCAGTGGCCAGGCATGGTGGCTCACGCCTGTAATCTCAGCACTGTGGGAGGCTGAGGCAGGAGGATTGCTTGAGCCCAGGTGTTCGAGACCAGCCTGGGCAACATAGTGAAACTTTGTCTCTACTTAATAAGCAAATAAACAAGCAAACAAACAAATAATTAAGGTGGTGATATATAGTGGAAAGAGCAACAAATGTAGTAAAAAATTGCTGTGTTTAGTGTTTGGTCTGGTATTTCTGCATAATCTAGGCCAAATGACAGTGTCTCTTAGTAGTTTTCTAATCTGAGAATAATAACTATAAAGCTTACTTCACATGATACCAAAATATGAAATAACATATATGAAAGTACTTTTAAAATAGAAAACACTGTAACTATAAAAAGGTGCTGTTATTATTAGATGTTTTGCTAAAGAGCTTAAAATTTTTATAAAATCCTTATAGGGCAAATGAGAAAGGGCTGCCTGCCTTTTTCTCTTGTGGCATGTTTTTTGGAAGAGAAAATGTACTTAAAATTGGTATATAAGACTGGTTTGTGCTGGTGTCACAATTTTCAAAATTATTCAGGTAAATAAGCAGGGTAGAGTTTTGCTTCAGAAGCATAACTAAACAGGATTTTAGCCAGTGTCTGCGGAAAAGGATAGAATGAAAACCTGGAAAATGATATAGAAAAATAAGTTGAATTCTGGCCAGGTAGGGTGGCTCTCACCTGTAATCCCAGCAACTTGGGAGGGCAGGGTGAGAGGATTGCTTGAGCCTAGTTTGAGCCCAGCCTAGGCATGATAGCAAGACATTGGTTGTCAAAAAAATAAAAATAAAAAATTAGCCAGGCGTGGTGGCGTGAACCTGTAGCCCCAACTGTTCAGAAGGCTGAGGAGGAAGGATTTCCTGAGCCCAGAAGGTAGAGATTGTGAGCCTGGGGCGAGCCCTGATCTTTCTACTGCACTCCAGCCTGGTCAATAGCGTGAGTCCTACCTTCTCAAAAAAAGAAAGAGAAAAAAAAATAAGTTAAATTTTGTTACAAGAATATTACCTCAAAAAGATTATCCCAGATGTTAGAATTAGTTACATCAAATGTTGCTTACATTGAGCCTTATTTTTGGAATTCAAGTATACGCCTTTGCCACTGGAATCAGCTATATCCTTCTGGACAATAGACTTTAGTCATTAGCATGTACTTGCAAGGAGAACTCTGCTTTAATTTGTTGATGTAGTCAGGGCCTGACAGGTTGAGTCAGCCTTTAGAAAGAAGATGGGTTCTAGATGGTTTAGGCAGGGTATGGGAGGTAAGGAACAGGGGGAATCTCTGAAGACTGCTAGGTTGAGCAGCTGGAGAACTGGTGTCTACTGAAGTAGATAACATTTGAGGAGGAGTAGATATGTGGAAAAGTATAGGAGTTTGGGCTGGACGCGGTAGCTCATGCCTGTAATCCCAGCACTTTGGTAGGCTAAGGTGGAAGGATTGCTTAAGCCCAGGAGTTTGAGACCAGCCTAGGCATATAGCAAGACCCCATCTCTACAAAAAAAAAAAAAAAAAATTTTCACCAGGCATAGTGGCACACACCTGTAGTCCCAGCTATGCAGGAGGTTGAGGCAGAAGGATCACCTGAGCCCAGAAGGTTGAAGCTGTGGTAAGGTGTGATCGTGCCACTGCACTCCAGCCTGGATGACAGAGTGAGACCCCAACTCAAAACAAAAAATATAAATCAATAAAATTAGAGGAAAAGAAGAATAGGCGTTTGGTTTTGGACACTTACACTTAGATTGTCTGTGAAACTTAACCTCCACGTAGAGACATACAACAAGAAACATAATGTAAATGTTGAAACACATGACTCTTAGAGTCCAGAGACTGGTTTTACCATTTACTTAGCTACAAGGGGGGACCCCAAAAAAACTGGAATTATTTTTTGAAGATCAGGCCCCTTGTAGTACACATGGAATTTGTTCCTCCAGACCAAATGGTCAACTAAAGTTTTTATCTCGAAGTTTTGAGAAGGTTGCGTCTTGATTTGCAGAGGAAATATCCTGAGATGTAGCAAACAGGTGACTGGTTCTTTCACCATGACAGTACACCTGCCCACACTTCGCTGAGTGTTCAGCAGTTTTTGACCAAAAAATGGCATTACCTTCTACCCCACCCTCCCTATTCACCCAATCTTGCCCTGAGCGACTTTTTTTTTGTTTTGTTTCCCGGATGAAAAAAGTTCTCAGAGAGAAACATTTTGCAGATGTAGAAGAGGTGAAACAACATCAACAAAACAAAAACAAAAACAAAAACGGCAGAAGCACTCAAAGGCATCAAAATTGACAAATTCAAAAACTGTTTTGAGCAGTGAAAAGTGTCTCAGTAGGTGTATTGCATCAAATGGAGAGTAATTTGAAGGTGGCTGAAGTTTACACATGTAAGAATAATTGCACAAATGGGATGGGGAAACGTAGCAGTTCTTGGTAAAGTCCTTTGTAATAATGGTTTGATTTTTTTATTTCAAGAATCTTTTTTTTCCCAATGTATGCTTTTTTCATTTTTTGCACAGTTTCCTTATCACTTGCTGTAGATGGCTTATTTTGCATTCATGCAGACTATGTTGCAACTCTGTTTCATATAGTAAACTGAAAATTATTGCTTTAAAAAAAAATAAGTGCACAGTTTTTTATAATTAAATTCTGGATTTTTTGCTCCACCCCATGATGACCTTGAACAGTTTACCTCATCTCCCTAAGTCTTTGTTTTCCAATCTATAATCGAGACCATAATAAGCCCGCAAAGAGTTGTTGTAAAAATTAAAGACAGAGTAAAGTGTGTTTAACCTAGTACCTTGTACATAGTGCCAAATAAATTTTAGTTGTTAATATGAGTCTTGCAGTAAAACCTTGCACTCAGATGTGTAGAGTAAGATGAAAAGACAATCATTAAATAGATGAACTTCACTGACTATAAGCTTTAGAACTATTTTTAAAGTCAGTTATCTTTTTTGCATGGCATAGTCACAACACAATATCTTATATTTTAACTATTCTAATATTTGTCATTTTTGGATAGTCTTTTAAAAATATGATTTATTAATTTATTTAGCTCTTTTTTGACAATGACAACTGTGGCTTATTCTAAGCTATGTTCTTTGATTTAGGTAGAAGCCTATTTATATTTGGTTCATTTAAGTGAGTAGTAACTGAGAAAACTTTATGTCAAAGGCCTGTGTCCTTTAGGCATAGCAGGGGTAAGAAAAAAGCTCTGAGGCTGCATATTCTGATCAGCGCTTAGGCAGAAGGTGGGAAGCTGTGGTTGAAAACAATAGGAAGTGGAATGGATTGTACACAGGGCAGCCTCTGAGGCTGGATGTGGGAAGAAGGACAGATTATGCCACTAAAGAGAAGCTCTTACTAATCTTTGTGTTTATCTATACCCTGAAGCCTAAACTCCTTTTTATTACCCTGGTTTTGCTGAGTTCTGCTCCAGTCGCAGCAGAGATAAAGTCCTAGCATATCAAGTTAAAATTTGAAAACGCTTTCCTATAGGACTATTTACTGTTAGATGTAGCAGTTTTGTTCTTGTACAGTATTATTCAATTGGTAAATTACTGGTTTAAAAAAAAGTTTTTCGAGCTAAACAAAATGAGGATAGCTCATCGACTCATTCTTACAATATTTATCAAGTACAGTTGGCCTTCCATATCTGTGAGTTCCACATCTCTGGATTCAACTCTGTATTGAAAATATTTGAGGGCGGGAAAAGGTTGAATCTGTATTAAACATTTGCAGACTTTTTTCTTGTCATTGTTTCCTAAACAATACAGTATAACTATTAACATAACATTACATGGTATTGTAAGTAATCTAGAGACATTTAAGGTACCCAGAAGGATGTGCATAGATTATATGGAAATACTACACTCTTTTATGTCAGGGACTTTTGAGTATCCACGGATTTGGGTATCTGCAGGAGATTCTGGAACCAATCCCCCATAGATACCAAGAGACAACTGGAAATTATACTTTTCAATATGAAAAATCAGTGTCACATGTCCTCATTTCTAGAGCAGAATGTGAATGTTCTCAAATTGTTTTTTCAGACTTAAGTAATCTGAAATTATTTTTCTCTTATAGAATCTCAAGCTAAGGCTGTTTAGAATTTACACATAATTAATTATCTGGTCATGTTGGGAACCTAAATGACTCAGATCCCTGCTGGAAAATATCTGCTTAATTGAACAAAAGGGAACTCAAATCAGTGGCTAAATCTTGTTCTTATTTCCTCTTATAGTGTGGCCTTCCTGCTCTAAGAGTTGATTCATTCTTGCTTAACTACCACATCAGTGTACTAACATCCTAACTGTACAAGTATACTAAGAAGGAAGAACAGCTATAATATGTTAGAAAATTGAGAAGTAACTGACTATTACTAATTGTCTAAAATGACTCAAGATAAAAAATACTGTAAAAGTCATTTTGAAATACTATCTAACATCCCTCAGCAGTTCATTGTAGCCAATTGGATGCTCAGATAATTTGAAAATAAATATAAACTTATTTATAAAATTGAGGAAATGAAAAAAACACTGAATAATCTTGTTATTCAAGCTATTACAGTTCTGATATATATTTTTTATTGTCTTCTATCATATACACACACAGAGTACAGAGGTACAATCTTAGTTCACGGAACCATGATCTCTGGGCTCATGATCCTTCAATCTCAGCCTCCCAGTAGCATGCCACTATTCCCTGCTAACTTTTTGTTTTTATTTTTGTAGAGACAGAGTCTTGCTGTGTTGCCCAGGCTGGTATGGAACTCCTGGCTTGATGCAGTCCTCCCACCTTGGCCTGCCAAAGTGCTAGGATTACAGTCGTGAGCCATTTCACCCGACAAGATATACATTTTATAATTCATCTGTTCATTTACCAAATTACAATGTCAAAATTACGTTCATCCTGCATAGATAAAACAGATAATGAAGCCTTCATATGCCAGGAAGTGATACATGTTAGAAAAGAATAAGAAGAGTAGAGAATTGCCATTTTATCTAGAGTGATTAGGGAAGACATATCTGATATAGTGACATTTGAGTCACCTGAAGGAAGCAAGTGAAACATGTGACTATCTGGAGAAAGAATTTCATGAACACAAGAAGCTGGGAGGACACAAGCCCTGAGGCAGGAGCTTTCTTGCTGTGTTAAGGAATAGCAAGGAGGTCATTGATCATAGAGTGCATATAATTTTGTGTTTTTTAACCATTACTTTAATAAAATATGGATTCATTCGAAGCAAGAGAAGCTTCATTAGGCATCTCATTTAGGAAAGGGATGCAAAGTGGAAAGAGCGTAAGAGTAGTAAACATGAAACCTAGTTAGGGGTGAAATGACCTGTATAACACAAGATTACAGAATCACACTTCTACACTGGCTAAAGTTATGAGTTCTATACAGTCATAACATAGGTTGGAAGAAGTGCAAAATTCCAGTTGCCAAAGGAAAGGATGAAAAAAATGAAACATTGTTATCTGATAACAAATTTTCCCTATGACTTTAAGATCCTTACATATAGTTAGGCTTAGATTAGATATCACTAAGATCTTTTCAGTAACTTTTTGAAAGCTCCTGCAGCAAACAGAAAATGGACAGTCTCTTCCCCCTTCACTAACTTGCTTGTAAACTACCTTTTAAAGAACTTGAATGCTGGTGCTTTTGTTCAGTGACTTGGGTTGCTTTCTGACCTGTTGACTCTAGGCATATTGGGTTCTATAACCTGAGCATTGTATCTGAAAGAATAGCTAAAATATACTTATAAGGATGCATGATAACAGTGTCCTGCTGACACTGTATATTGTGTTACCTATTGAGAAAGGAGCATTTTGTCACTTACTGAGAGAGTGAGCAGTTTGAAACAAACTAAGAAAGTCCTTAATAAAGAATAGATTGATTCTTTTCTTGTTACTGAGACAGTATCCCAAACTTGGCAATTCCATAATTTAGGAAGTAGGAAGCTAGGTTTGAATGCATTCAGTGTGGATAAGCAGGAAGAATAGGAAACCAAATACAACATTTCCAAAGGAGATATGTACTTAGTTCTAACATTTAGATACTGGCCCATTTTAATAGGTTTTATAGATATAACTTGGATTCCTATATCTGAACTTTAGCCAAGTATTCTCTGTATTTTAAAAGGAGACCACAACAGGGGACTTTCTCTCTTCTCTGTTGGATATTTTTTTAAGCCCTGTGAAGCAAAGATCTGTTTTCATGATGTTGTGGTTGGTAGCAGTCTTCTAAATTAAAATTTGTTTAAAGGCTGTCCAATTTTTAAAATAAAAACGAGCCCAATTTCTAAGAATATGTGCTCTTGACATCCTCTTTCCTTATTTTCAACTAAGAAGAAAATCCCAACTGCCTTCTCTACACATGGAGAATATGGCTTTTCATAAAAGAACGCCCTAGTCTTGTACCTGCTATATTGTGGTGAAAGCCTTTTCACCCATACTGTATTTCCACCATACAAGTTATTTTTTGAAAATCTAAACTAGAAAATGTAATTAACCAGAAAAATTTTATTCTTCAAACATGCCAGTTAACTGAGATGATCATAGTTAGAAGTCTGTCCTGCTGACCAGAAATGACAGCTAACCTCCATGTTGTATTGCTAACTAGCAATTGTTAATGTTTTCCAGAAGCACTTTGAAAAGAATTCAGGAATGTGTGATTAAGTTTAGCAATGAGTGATCAGGGCCCTTTACCAAGATTGCAAGGAAAAGGCCTAGTAGATCATGAACTGCATCCTGGAATTATGCTCACAGTTGGCTCTCCAAGGAACAGTTTCGCCAAAAATATTCTCTTCATTATTTCCTTTAATAATGTGTTTTAAACATTTTAAAGGTTGTAAATTATCTTAATCTTTCTCAAAATGTATGTAAACAATATAGTAAGTACCCATATATTGACCACCCAGGTTCACCACATCTTCACATTTTGCTTTATTTGACTCAGGGTTTGGTTTTGTTTCAAAGAAAAAAACATTAAAGTTAAAACTTCTCATTAATCCTGTATAATCAGAATTTTATATACAGGGTTTTAATGTTCTGCTGGGGCCTCCTGATACTTTTCCTACGATTGTTAATTGAGAAAGCAGAACTAGTAGGATAAATGTTTTGACATCTGAAGCTTCTCTTGAATTTCTTTAAAGTCCAAATTGTTATACTCAGATAAAATGAAGCCTTTTTCATTTATTTAGTGCTTAAAATAATTTTTATTGCCAATATAAGGGAGTGATTTGAAAGTTTTAGAAACACAACCATACTTTGCCTACAGAAAAGTTTTCAACAGTGTAGCAAGTCTTTTAGAAGTTTTACGTGTCTGATACTGTTGGAATAGACTTCTGTACTGTCTTTTCCCAAAGAAACCCTTTTTCGAGCAGTAAAAATCTGAAGTATTTAAGCAAACTTTTATATCTGATATTTTCAAGTAGTGTTATGACAATCAGAGTTGTAAAGAAAACAGCAAAGAGAAATTTAAGAGATTTAGAGTCAAGAGAGTTGCTAACTATGAATTGGCTTATTACTGCAGTTAGTACAAGAGTTAATTTGCAGGTGTACAAGACTTGGTTATGTTTCTGATGTAAGATCCTAAGAGGTTAGGCTCATGTTTTTTATATTTTCATTATGCCTCCTCTTATCTCCATGTAATTAAGAATCTAGGAAAATTTACCAGTCAATAGAACTTTTCCTATAGAGGAAAAAAATTAAGGTAGCATTTTAGTACGTGTCAAATTTTTCAGACCTGAGTTTTGTCCTAGCTAGTAAAACTATAACCACATAATACTTGACAAGTACTGTAACTAGAAGCGTTTTAAATCTGTAAAATAAAAGGGCTAGATTATATCCTTCTGAATTTCCTTTTATTTATTCTTTATTTGGGAATCTTCATTTTATGATCAGACTATTTGTACAGCTAGACCATTAAAAGGGGTGAAATTTAGACTTTTTGACAGTACAAGTCAAGTCCTATTCAAAGTTCAAAAATCCTTGCAGATTACATTGTTTTATTAGAATTTTAAAACACTGAAATATAACAAAAAAAAATAACTGGGTAATTAACTGGAAATTTGAAATCTTTTGTTTGGGGAAAAAAATCTTTTTAGGATAAGATTTTAGCTTTCCAACAATGGTCTTTGTCATTTTTTACTATAAAATTGCAGTTAATATTTCTAGCATTTTGGTTGTTCTCTTCTTCAACTCTGTGATTTTGGAGAATAGAACTGATATCAGAGAAAAGCCTCAAATTAAGTAAAGTCTTTTTTTTTTTTAATTTTAAAGATGTGGGATACAATTCAGGGGGTATACAAATGTTCATTATGTAGGTACATTTGTTGATGAGGTGTCTCTCCCCCCCACCCCGCAGTTGCCCACTACTGCCAATCCTGCCACCCCCGCCCCCAACACACACCCGCCCCAGCATTTTCCCACTAAAGAGTCTTTAATGTCCTGTTTGTTTGCAGGCATTAGGTAGTGTCACTCTATGCTGCATTTTAGTTAAATTCAAATTCCAATTTGGAGAGGCTGTTTAGTTCTAAAGATAATAAAATAAAAATGGATTCCTAAAGTGGAAACTTTGGGGAGAAAGGTTTTTTTTTTTAGTTGGGGTCCCACTCTATTGTCTGGGCTGGAGTTCATTGCTACAATCGCAGCTCACTACAGCCTCGCCCTCCTGGGCTCTGGTGGTTCTTCCACCTCAGACTCCCAAGTAGCTGAGACTACAGGCGCGTACTACCCTAGCTCACTTTTTGATTTTTTTTTTTTTTTTTTTTGCAGAAATGAAGTTTCACTGTGTTGTCTAGGCTAGTCTTGAATTCCTGGGCTCAAGCAGCTCTTTCACCTTGGTCTCCCAAATTCCTGGGATTACAGACGTGAGCCACCTCACTGGCTGAAAGTTGCTTTAAATTTTAAGCATTGTAAATGTTAGAAGGCTTTGTCCAGGTAGTGCCCATTACACAATAACTACAGTCATGATCAAAACCCCTGAAACTCTGCTGTTGCTTTTGAAAGGCATTTTTTTTCTTTTTTTAAATCTCTAAATACAGAAGTAAAGGAAGCTAAAATACTGGTGGAACTGCTCTTGGAGTGAAGTTTGCCCAGTACTGTCTTACTTCTCCACTCTGTCTGAATTTTTTGTTTTCTTTTATTACCATTTATGAAAGATTAATAAATTTTGAGATGTGTAAAATGTGTAATTTAAATTTGTGTAGTATCCAAATTTTTGCAAGTAAAAAGACACACGTGAAATAAAGCTTAATAATATATTTAACCTAGTATAGCCAAAATATTATCATTTTAATGTGTAAGCAGTATAAACAGTTAATGAAATGTTTTACTTTTTTTCATAATAAGTCTTCAGAATCTGGTGTGCATTTTATACTTCCAGCACATCTCAGTTTAGACTAGTCACATTCTAAGTGTTCAGGAGCAGTGTTCAACCATGTCCTATAAAATTTCTTCTTTTATAATTAAACTAATCTATCATTGATCAGATTCATTTAAGAATATTTATTTGGTTTGGACATAAGCTAATAAATTGCTAAAGCTGAGATTCAGACCAAAGTCTGCTTCACAAGCTTATATCCTCTCCATTCCCTCTCAGTCCCAGAAATTTTTATTATGCCAAGGTTGGAGATAAAATGTTGAGATTAATTAAGCAAGCAGTACCTTCACTATTGAGTACTAGTAGCCGTGTAGTGTAATTACTCACTATTGTGAGATGGGTAGTTTAATTATTTTTTCTGTTTCTTTTTCTGGACCCCTAGACTTTTGATCAGTCCCATGGCCCATCTCTTACCCCTGACTTTGTTGGTAGTTTATTTACATTGAAGACAGCCAAAAAGTAACATTGGGGTAATACAAACATTTTGACTGTAAAATCGAAAAGCCTGAGACTCTCAAGAAAAAAATTTGACAATGACTGGGGAGGAGAGTCTCCTCTTCATCTGTATATTTTATCTAATACCAAAGGTAAAATCTGTCGTCTTAAAAGAAAAGATCACAAACAGGTGTGCCGTGTGCAGGCCAAAAGTATGTTTTTCCTTTTTTTTTGGCAAAGGAGTAAACACTTAACAATTGGGAGATCTCATAGTGTATTATGGATTTCCCTTGGAAATATGAGAAGATCCAATAACACTTACCCACATCCTTCATGGAGCTGACTAGCTCCTGCATCCTGAGATGGGCTATCGGCACTGCCAATGTCCCTACCCCCAGTCATCCTGTACTCTCCCACTTCTCTCATTTGCATTTCCTGCAGGTGAATTTGTAATTCCTATTTAAAGTGTACATAATAGAATCAGTAGAATTCTAGTTTATTTGCCTACATTTGCTGTTCTGTGGGTAGTTTAAGGCTTATGAAGAGATATTGTGTACTAAATCACATAAGCAATTGCAAGATGGTTTTTAGAATGGTAACACATCTTTACAAAAGCAAAGGAATAAATATTTGTCAAGGAATATTATGCTTTACAGTGTGATGTCTTATTTAATCAATCATAATTCTAATTGGTAAGGAGTATTATCATTTTATGTGGAAGGAAAAGGCCAGAGTCTCACATCTAATAAAGTGTGAAACTGGGATTCAAATTCTGGTCAGTCTTTTCCAAAACTCAAGTTTTTTCCCACTATATATTGCATTGCCAGGAATTGTTTGAAGTGCTTAGGTTATATACTTGATCTCCAACATATAATACCAGTTTACAAGCAGGGAAGAAGGCATTTGCATCCTAACATGCACTGCTGTTTTTATATCATATTGGAATAGCTAGAAGCATTAGATTGTTCCTTTACTTTCCTACTTAGTTGGTTATGCTGCTTGACAGTTGATAAAAGTAATCATTGTGATATTCTGAGCTGTCTCTTTCAGCAAAGGAGAACATTTTTTTTTCTTTGAAACTGTCACCAATGCTTCCCCTTTGCTAGACATACATTCTCTTCTAAGTAGCAACAGAAGCATCCATGAAATGTCTTGTTTTTCATTCAGAAAGCATTTATGATGTACACCTCTGACCCAAGATTTTGGAAGATATTTTAAATACAAGATGCCTGCCTTCAGAAATTTTGCAATCTTAAAAAAAAAAACTAGAGAGAAAATTATTTTAAAAATAGATACCTATAAGAGTAAACTGTACAAAGAAAAAGGACAAGGAAATACAGATAAGGATGATTTTAGAAGGGGGATATTTACAGCTGATAATCATTTAGTTATCTAAGTTCAAGTATGCTAAAAATCATCAGGAAGCAGAGCCCACTCTTAGATTCAGAAGTAATAAAGACATATATCATGTGGTGTTAAAATTATATCGTGGGAGGTCTTAGGCTGGTCTTAGATCAAACATTGAGGCCGAGCACACTATGAGTAATAATAATAAAAATAACTTGAACTTCTCACCCATAACAAGCACAACTTTTTAATTTGATTCTAAAGAAATACTTGCAGACATTTAGCAAGTAGTTTATCTTTCTTTTCTTTTTATGTGGCATCACATAAACTACTGGATTATTTCATTTTCTTCTCCTTGGGTAGCTTAGGTCATTATTAGCTGTCCTGAGGTGTTGGCCTCTGGTTGAGGATCACATTTTCAGTCTGATTCGGATGCTATTTTCATATCATGCCAGACAAGTTGGCAAGTGCTGGAAATTTCCTCTGCTTTTCTACTCAGGGCCTTTCCTTCTCCTTCCCTTTTAGTTTCTTTTGTTACCATTGTACAGTCACCATTGACATTTATGAAACGTGTCTATTTGTAGCACACTGGGATGCTTGGGGCAGGGATGAATGGGGTTTGTTTGCAGTGTTTTTGTTTTTGAAGGAAGCTGCTTTTAGGTATTGTTTCCTTTTGTAAAGGCTATGTAATGTTGATTTGTCTCTAGACCTTTTTTTCACATTTTAATTTTGGACTGTTGAAGCTCTTGTAAACTACTCGTTTATGCAAATAAAAGATGTTTTAGAGCCTATGTTGCTAATAACACTTTCTTAGCACTGTCTTAAAATTTTTATTGTATTATAATTTGAAATTAACTGTTTTGATTCAAGGCTGATTGCAGGCACAATATTAAAGTGAGAAAAGGTAGTCAGATACCGCTTAACCTCCCAGCTCTCCTCACATGCCAGTGGCATAGCTCTTAGTCCCCTTTTCCATCCTAACTTATGAAGGTGTTATCTTCTCTCCTTGTGGTACGAGGGGGAGACCCCAAAAACCCAGAATTTATTTATTAACAATTGTATATTTATTGGTACATGTTTAAACTTCAGTCACCTTCAAAGTACTCTCCATTGGATTCAATACACCTGTGGAGTGTATTTTCCACTGCTCAAAACAGTTTTTGAACTAATCAATTTTGATGCCTTTTAGTGCTTCTGCTGTTTTTTGTTTCACCTCTTCCACATTGGCAAAATGTTTCCCTTCGAGGACTTTTTTCATCCAGGGAAACTAACAAAAAAAGTCGCTCAGGATGCTGGGGCATGAGTCTTAGCATTTTTGGTCAAAAATTGCTGAACACAGTGCAGTGTGAGCTGGTGTGCTTATAAATCACCCGTCATGAAATGGGCAAATGCTTTGAAAGAATCTCCCAAAAAACATTCACTGAAGCCGAACACAGCCCCCCACAACAATGCTAGGTGGTACACAGATGCCGATGAGTTCCTGGAACACTTACTTATTGGGGGAAGCCTGTACTAAAAGGGGCCCACCCGCTAAAAAATATTTCTGGGTTTTGTTGGGTCCCCCTTATATACTGCATTTTCGTTATCCCTCCATCTGTCAGTGAATGATTAACTCGTTCTCATTCCTTAGCTGTTGTGAAGAGTGTTCCTGTAAACATGAGAATACTAGTATCTCTACAAGATCCTGATTTTAGTTCTTTTGGAAAATACTCAATAATGGGATTGCTGGATCATATACTAGTTCTATTTTTAATTTTTTGAGGACTCATCATCCTGTTTCCATGGCAGTTGTACCATTTTGCATTCCCACTAGCAGTGTGCAAGTATTCCGGTTTCTCCATATCCTCATCAATGCGTGTCTGTGTTTTTGATACTAGCCATTCTAATGGGTATGAGGTAATATCTCATTGTGGTTTTGATTTGCATTTCCCTGATGATTAGTGATGTTGGACAATTTTTCATAACATGTTGGCCATTTTTATGTCTTTAGAGAAATGTTTGAAGTGCTTAGCCCATTTTAAAAAACTTTATTAGTTTTTTTTTTTAACTGTTGAATTTCTCATATGTCTTAGAGATAAACTTCTTGTTAGATATATGGCTTACAAATATTCTCTCCCATTCTGTAGGCTTTTTCATTCTGCTTATTATTTCCTTTGCTGTATAGAAGCTTTTTACTTTGTGGGGTCATGTTTTTTAAGTGCTAATAAATATCAGTAGATTGATTAAATAGTATGGTTGACATGGTTGTTGTGAATCTGAATAATTTCTCTTTTCTTTTTACTTGTTAGGAAAACTTCCATCATAAAATTATTTTCTTTTGTGTTTTCTATCTCAATCTTCCTGACCTTCTTGTGGATATGTATCAACTTACATAAATTATATTTAATCCTGAAAATTGTTATTCTCAATTAAGGAAATGGCAGTGTTTGTTTTAATGATGTTTTGGACTAGGTCTTTTGTTTTCTATACCACTTTATTTTTATATGCTGTATAATGTAGTTGACCTTCCATATCCATGGATTTTACATCCATGGATACAACCAACCACAGATCAAAAATATTTGGAAAAAAAATTGTGTCAGTACTAAATACGTGCAGACTTTTTATTTTCTAGTCATTATCACATAAAGTACATATAACTTATTTGCATAGCATTTATATTGTATGAAGTATAAGTAATCTAGAGATGATTTGAAATATACAGGAGGACATATATAGGTTATGTGCAAATACTGTGCCATTTTATAGCAGGGAATTGAGCATCTGCAAGATTTTCGTATCTGATAAAGGTGGTCCTGAAACCAATCCCTCATGGATACCAAGGACAACTAACTGTATAACAAGAGCAATCGTATATATTGAGAATAAAACATTGAAGTAGCTACTTTTGTCTTGTTTTTATTGTATCATATGAATTACTCACTTTTCTATGATTAATTACAGAAAATATATGTGACTTAATTTTTGTCTTGTGTTTCAACAGAAGGAGAATATATTAAGATGTTTATGCGAGGTCGTCCAATTACAATGTTTATTCCTTCTGATGTTGACAACTATGATGACATCAGAACAGAACTGCCTTCTGAGAAGCTCAAACTGGAGTGGGCGTATCCTTCTCTATCATGACAGTTAATTTGTTACTTTGTTTCTAGCTTAAGAAAAATTAGTTTACATTATCTCTATCAAAATTGTCTTTACATGAAAAAAGTAAATGTAAGAAAACAAGCACTTGAAAAATTAGAAAGACATTCATCTCTAACCCTTTCACATATATGTTTTACTATTAGCAATTTAAAGCCATAAAATTAATGTCTTTGGAAAGGGCAAGCAGTATTGTATAAACTCTGCGACAGGTACTTGTGGTATGGTAGAAAAGGCACTGGACTAGAATTGGAAGATTGTTGTTTTGGCTCTGCCACTTACTCCCTATGAGCCTTAACTTTCTTCACTTTATTAAAAGGGTTAATAACCCAAACCTCACAGTGCTGTTGTAAAAATTAGGCAGAACATCGGTTAAATACTTTGTAACCCATGAAACTATGTGTGGTGTGAATTATTGGAGCTCAAATTAACAAGTCTGATTCTAATCCCAAAGCCAAACTTTTAAAAAATAACTGTTTAAACCAGAACTCTCATAATTTCACCTAGAAAGTCTCTAACAAATTCAGTGAAGCAGAAAGGAGCTAGTAGTTTTCTACTACACCTCCTCCCACATCCCTTAGATTATTCCCTGAATTAGGCAGAAATCAGCTTGGAAAAACTCACCAATCCTATAATTCTGTACAACTCGTTTGTAACAAGCATTCTGCCTACCAAGTTGTGACTGGATATCCCTTATTTATCATGTAAGTCCAGCACAAATATAACTTTCTCAGGTAGGCCTTTTTTTAGCTCTCTCCATCTAACTTAGGTGTTATTTATGCTTGCTTGCTTTTTTTTTTTTTTTGTATCTGGAGTCTAACTCTGGTACCCAGAGTGGAATGCAGTGGCATGATAACAGCTACCGCAGCCTTGACCTGCTGGGCTCAGGTGATCCTTCCACCTCAGCCTTTCAAGTAACTGGGGCTACAGGTGCACACTACCTGCACAACTTTTTTTATTTTGTAGAGATGAGGTCTCACCAAGTTACCCAGGCAGGTCTTGGACTTCTGGGCTCAGGCAATCCTCTCATCTTGGCCTCCCAAGGTGCTGGTATTACAGGCATGAGCCATTGCGCCTGGCCCTATTTATGCTTTCTCCTAGCATCCTGTCATTTTTCTTTCCACAGTTTGTAATTATGTATTTGGTGATGATTTCTGTCTTCTTTACCAGAGCATAAGCTCTGGAAACATAGGCCCCACATTTTCTTTGTTAGAACTGTTCAGCACTGTGCCTGAAGTATATTAGGAACTCAATATATGTTTGATGAATGAGGAAACTAAGATATAAACATATTAAGGGACTCAGGGTCACACAAGGGATAATGGCAGGATATGAGTTTCCTAGTTCTAGTCCAGTCTTTTCAGTGTATGTTCCTGAAAAAATTGTTAGTTTAACACCTTGAAATTATTTATTTTTTAAAAACCTTGACTCTTTCTTTTAAGATATGGTTATCGAGGAAAGGACTGTAGAGCTAATGTTTACCTTCTTCCTACGGGGGAAATTGTTTATTTCATTGCATCAGTAGTAGTACTGTTTAATTATGAAGAGAGAACTCAGCGACACTACCTGGGTCATACAGACTGTGTGAAATGGTTGGTATCATTTAATTTTGGTTTGTTTTTTTATACCCTCATTTCATATTTTTTAAGTTTGAGTTTTACTGAAAATGATTTCTTATCGAAAGCTGAGAATGTAAGGCTATCATAGGCATTTTGTAGAATATATTTTAAAAAGGACTTAAGTCTGCCAAAATGGTTGGTGTGGTATCAGCAGCAATAAAATACACCCACCATAAATCTTGGTTGGAACCCCTTATGCTTTCTCAGATCCCTGTTGCCATTTTTTTTCTTGGGTCTGTGTTGGAAGTATATGTGAGGCGGATTGCCTTGGAAATATGTGTTCAGGTTTCTGAGAATGATTATTGGTTACTTAATATTAGTGAAGATTTGTCCTATGTAGATAAATTTTGGACTTGAGGCTTAATGGTCGATTAAGGATCATAAGTATGCCAGAGGGTATCAGACTGAAAATGTGAGAACTCCTTTTAAATGCTTAGGCATATTGTAAAATTACTAAATGACTTTTGCTACCTTTTAGTTAAATTCAAACATTTATTGCTTAGGTTAATTATTTTTAACATTTAAAAGACTTTTTTATGTCTCTACTATTCTGGCAACTATATCTTTATCTAGAAAAAAGATTGCTCTTATATATGACTATTAGAATATTTGTAAATATTGTTGATTTTTTTTTTTTTTTTTTTTTTGAGTTGGAATCTCACTCCGTCGCCCAACCTGGAGTGTCCTGGCATACTCACGGCCACCCCAGTGTCGACCTGCTGGGCTCCAGCGATCCTTCTGCCTCAGCCTTTCAAGTAGCTGGAACTATAGACGTGCGCTACCACACCCGGCTGATTTTTTATTTATTGTAGAGACAACAATATAGGCTGAGCCACTGAGCCCGGCCTTTTAGAGATGATTAAAATATTATCTTTTATACTTACAGAAAAATATATGTGCAGAATGATTTATTGCAGCATTATTTATGATAGATAGTAAAGATTAGATTGGTCTGAGTATTTTTTAGTTGAGGACTAGTGAGATCGTAGTATGCCTGAAGGTCACCATGTAGCTGTAAAGGAAGAATGAGAAAGCACTTTAGGTATTAATATGGAAAGATGCCTAATATGTATTCTTAAGTACAAATATTTAAGAGCAAGAGAATATTCACAATGTTCTACCATTTGTATAAAAAAACAAGGTGGAAAGTAGATGTTTATCTTGGCTTGCATGTATATAAAAATTTCCTAGAATTATTAATAAAAAGAAACTAGACTGGGCATGGTGGCTCATGCCTATAATCCCAGCACTTTGGGAGGCTAAGGTGAGAGAATTGCCTGAGCCCCTGGGTTCGAGACCAACCTGGGCAACTTGGCAAGACCTCATCTTTACAATAAATCAAAAAATCAGCCAGGTGTGGTGACGCGTGCCTGTAGCTCCAGCTACTTGGAAGGCTGAGGCGGAAGAATTGCCTGAGCCCAGCAAGTTGAGGCTGCGGTGGCTGTGATTGTGCCACATAGCCTGGGCAACAGAGTGAGACTCCGACTCAAAAATAAAATAAAATAAAACAAAAAAGAAACGAATCGCAAAGATTACCTGACAGAGGGGACATAGGGGTTGGGGATCGGGGTGAGATTGACAAGACCTTAGGAGATAGGGCAGGTAGGAAAGACACTTTTCTTAGAATATCTTTTATAGCTTTTGATATTTGTACCCTGTGAATATACTAGTCTAATTCAGAAATTTTAATTTAAAGAAATTGTTTAAAAAGAGAGATCTGAAATGGCAAAATGTTAATATATTAGATTTTTAGTTACCTTTAGTGTAGTTGACCTTCATGCAGAACATAAAACTAAGTAAGGAGAAATGAAATTAAAGAAACATATTGATATACTCTAGCCTCCTTAGTAGTCAAAGAAATTAAAACAAGGTATCATTTGTATCAATTGTTGAAGCATTTTAAAAGTTGTAATTTTATTTTGTTTTTCCTTCTTCTTTAAGTCAGAATTTTCTCTGTTGCCTAGGCTGGAATGCAGTGGAATAATCACTGCTCTCCACAGCCTTTAACACCTGGGCTCAAGCAATCTTCATGCCTCAGCCTCTCGAGTAGCTGGGACTTCAGGTGCACACCACTACACCCAAATAATTTTTTTGTAGAGATGAGGTCTCGATATGTTGCCCAGGCTGATCTCAAACTCCTGGGCTCAAGTGATCCTCCCACCTCTGGCTCCCAAAGTGCTGAAATTACAGGCAAGCGGTACTGTGCCAGGCATTAAGGGGTATGATAATTTTTTTTTTGGATCTGTCTCTGTTGCCCAGGCTAAAGTGCCGTGGCACACACACAGCCTCTGCAGCCTCTACCTGCTGGGCTCAGGCGATCCTTCCACTTCAACCACAGGTGCATACCACCACTCCTGGCTAATTGATTTATTGCAGAGACGAGGTCTTGCCAGTTGCCCAGGCTGAACTTGAACCCCTGGACTCAGGTAATCCTCTCACCTCTGCCTCCCAAAGTGCTGGGATTACAGGTGTGAGCCACTTTACCCAGCATAAAAGGTATAATTTTTAATATGAGGAAGTTGAAGTGAATGTTTTAGAGCATTTTAATTATGACAATTTTAATTTGTCCTTCTCTTTGGGAAAATAATAATCAATACATACCAAGAAACAGAAAATTTTATATTCTCATTTAAGCTTACCTCTTGGTTGCAGTATTTATAAAGATTCTAAATATCAGATGAAGATGTCTTTTTTTAAAATTTGCTGGACAATATATATATATTTTTTTAATTGGAGTCTCCATCGGCCAGACTGGAGTGCAGTGGCACGCTCACGGCCACCCCAGTGTCAACCTGCTGAGTGGGCACTGGCGATGCTTCTGCCTCAGCTTTCCAAGTAGCCGGAACTACAAGCATGCACTACCACGCCTGGCTAATTTTTTATTTACTATAGAGACAAGGTCTCGCCAGGTTACCTGGGCTGAACTCGAACATGCAGACTCAGGCAATCTACTCACTTTGGCCTCCCAAAGTGCTGGGATTACAGGCTGAGCCACCGAGCCCAGCTGACAATTTTTTATATGTACCATGAGCAATTTGGGCACATATGCTACACTACTTTCTATTTTTATTTAAAAATTTCTTGCCCTAAGTATGACTTACAAGAATTTAGATAATTGTGAATTGAAAAACTAAATGCTGGCTGTTGCTAGCATTAGTTATTGTTAATGAGGCTAGCATTTAGCCTAAGTACTAATGTACTTTGGTTAGTTAGGATCCAAGATAAAAGCTAATTAAAAGGTTGAAGACACTATGTGTGACGGTGTTTACTGCTATTTTCTTTTGTAGAAAAGTAGAAATGGCCTAAAAGATGAAAGAGCTGTTAAGTCAGTAATATGTATAAGGAACATGTAGCAAAATGAAAAGATGCTTATATTTTAATGGATTAAAATTAATGTATTACAATATTGCATCTTCATTATAATAAAGCTATGTGAATATATATGCCTTTGTGTATGAACTAGAAAGGTACTTGAGCAAATGAAAACAATTTAACAGTTGTGGATAAATATTTTCTTTGAATTTAGGATTCCATTAATTTGTACAGCTTAACAAAAAAGTGTAGCTGAAAACTTAGAAATCTTCAGCTAATTGTTGTTTGTTAGGTTTGCTAAAGAAAACAAATAAGCTGGGCTCGGTGGCTCAGCCTGTAATCCCGGCGCTTTAGGAGGCTGAGGTGAGTGGACTGCCTGAGCCCGCGGGTTCGAGACCTGCCCGGGCAACTTGGCGAGACTTCATCTCTACAATAAGTCAAAAATTAGCCAGGCGTGGTAGCATGCGCCTGTAGTTCCAGCTACTTGGAAGGCTGAAGCGGAAGGATCGCCGGAGCCCAGCAGGTTGAGGCTGCGGTGGCTGGGAGCGGCCACTGCATTCCACTCTGAGTGACAGAGTGAGACTCCAACTCAAAAAAAAAAAAAAACCTCACTGTCTCACCAAGTTGCCCAGGCAGGTCTCGAACCCACGGGCTCAGGCAGTCCACTCACCTCAGCCTCCTAAAGCACCAGGATTACAGGCTGAGCTACCAAGCTCGGCTCAAAGTGAGTTATTTTAATGATTAAAAATCATTTGTTTGAAAAGTGTTGATGCAAAGGTAAATTTCTGCTGTTGCATGTTTCCTGTATTTAAAACTATTGTTAATACTGCTTTTTAGTCTTGCTGTACATCCTGACAAAATTAGGATTGCAACTGGACAGATAGCTGGCGTGGATAAAGATGGAAGGGTAAGTGCCACAGTGTCATGTATTCTGTAGAATTAGTTGTAATTTTAATTACAACTCATTTATTGTATTCTTTTAATTTAATCACTAAAGATTTCCTAGTATAAGCAAGGAGAAAGCATATTAGAATGTAAGACCACTTCAGAACACAAAAGAGAATCATACTGCTTAAATATATTTTTCTAAAAAATGTTATCTTCCTAAGAAAAGTAATTACTTGTCAAACTGGACTAATATTTTCATTCCATTTTTCTTTACATAGAATAACTTATTAATGTCTGTCAAAAGGTACTGCAGTTTTCCTTAGTTGATGAACCTCTTGATTTTATTTTATATTTATGTCTTTTCAGAGATAGGGTCTTGCTATGTTGCCTCGGCTGGTCTCAAACTCCTGGGCTCAAGTGATCCTTCCACCTCAGCTTCTTGAGTAGCTGGGCTAGAGCTGCATACCACAATGCCCAGCTAACCTCTTGATTTTATATGACTAGAACTGATATCACTTAAAGAGTTTCATTTACTGTTTGATATTATTCCATTAATTTACATAACAGATCTTTTATTTCTAAGGATCAGTGGTGAATATTAATGATAACTGATTAGCATATGCATAACTGTACTCACGATATTCTCTGACTTTACTTTCTTTAAAGACAAGGAATGGAGAGATTCTACTAGATGACTTCTTTTTTTTTGAGTTGAATTCTCACTCTGTTGCCCAGGGTAGACTGCAGCAGTACATTCAAGGCTACCTCAGCCTCAACCTGCTGGGCTCAGGCAATCCTTCCACCTCAGCCTCCCAAGTAGCTGGAACTATAGGCATGTGCCACCATACCTGGCTAATTTTTTAATTTTATTGTAGAGACAAGGTCTCACCAAGTTGCCCAGGTTGGTTTCAAACTCCTGGGCTCAGGCAATCTTTTCACCTTGGTCTTCCAAAGTGCTGGAATTACAGGCATGAGCCACTGCACCTGACCTGTTAGATGACTTCTAAGACCCTTTCCAGTTTCAAATTCTGCTTACATACGGTTTATTTAGCAGTTTATTAGACACTGACTTTTTAAAAATGTGTTATTTTTTTCAGGAGCAAAGATAATGCAAAAAAGCAAAGTATTGCCTGAGTTAGAATTCTAACTCTTTTTTTTTTTTTTTTTTTTTTTTGAGTCAGAGTCTCACTCTGTCGCCCAGGCTGGAGTGCAGTGGCACACTCATGGTCACTGCAGCCTCAGTCTGCTGGGCTCAGATGATCCTTCTGCTTCAACCTTCCAAATAGCTGGAACTACAGGTGCACGCCACCACGCCCAGCTAGTTCTTTTAATTGTAGAGACGAGGTCTCACCAAGTTGCCCAGGCTGGTCTCAAACTCTTGGACTCAAACAATTCTCTTGCCTCAGCCTCCCAAATTGCTGGGACTACAAGCTTGAGCTAGCTCTATCTTTTAATAGCTGTGTAACTTTAGGCAAGTTACTTAAATCTCTGTATCTCATTTTTCTCATTTGTTAAGTGATAATTGTAATAGTATCTATCAGGATTATGAGGATTAAATGAATTAATGTGTGACATACTTAGAATAGTATATGGAACATACTCAGATTATGCTGCTACTATTTTTATCGTTGTTTCCTTATTTTCATAGCAAGAGAAGAAAATACCTACTCAGAATTTAATAGGGCATAACTTTATTTGATGTTTATCCATGCCTATTACTCTTCTAAAATAGCAGGTAGTTCTGTGTGCTAGTGGCATTTATTTGCATCCACCTAATACCAATCAGTTCTGCTCTTTTGTGTTTTGTAGCCTCTGCAACCCCATGTCAGAGTGTGGGATTCAGTCAGTCTATCCACACTGCAAATTATTGGACTTGGAACATTTGAACGTGGAGTAGGATGCTTGGATTTTTCAAAAGCAGTAAGTAACAACTTTTAGAAAAGTAAGCAAGCTGAACAAAAAAGCAGAAAAACGATAAACTCAGTTTTATGTTTGTGTCTGTAGAAAGTGATAATTCTGAGGTGAAAAATTAAATGCTGGCTGTTGCTGACATTAGCTGTTGTTAATGAGGCTAGCATTTTATCTTAAGTACTAACATACTTAGGTTTAATTAGGATCCAAGATATTATACTTAATATTTTGTTTTGTCCTGAGATACTGAAATTCCAATATAGTAGCAGAAAATGGTTAGAGGAATGTATACATAGCATAGTACAATTTGAAACAAGTAATAGAATGTGCTTTCATTCCAACTTGAATCATAGAAGAGATCTATTTTATTTAGAAAAGTCGCAGAGATGAAATTTGGCCATTTCTGCACAAATGTAGGCTTTTCTTAGTGTCATATTGAAACAAAAGAAACAATCAAGCCTTTGTATTCCCTGGAATGATGAATTATCCTGGTTCTGAATTGAAGGCAACATGGGTTCAATATTTTGTGTCAAGCAGTCTTATCTAAACATTGAGGTTTTATTCTGAGGGGAAAGTAAGACATGATGTTACTCATTTAAACATTCTTTTTATTCTTGAATTACATGTAATTATAAAGTATGAAGGCAACCTGTATTTTAGGATCTGTACTTTAAAATTTCAAAGATAAATACTCCTCTAGATTTTATGGGACCTTGTTTATGCCTTAAAATTTGTGTATTTATATAATCTCTTCAGTTCTTAGCTATCTGCAGCTATATTCTGGATTATAGGAGTTTTGTGGCATGTAGAAGAAAGGACAGTTTTAGAGCAGGAAGATATATTTGGATGAATTTAGGGGCTTTGCTAACTTGAAGGCACTAAATGTAAAGGACCCAACAAGTCAGGAATTGGAAGAAAGGCATTTTAAAAAAGAGATAAGAGGACAGAAAGGAAATACTTTTGCTACTTCCCCCCCATAAATCTCTATAGTAGGAACTATTGTCAGGGTGTTGATACTATTGCTACAGTGTGAAACTGTCTTGAACTACCTCATAATCTGAGCTTTCCCACTTCAGATAATCATGCCAGTGCAAGCTCAGGAAAAGATAAAGAGAAGGGCAAGTTCTGCCCTTACTTCGTACCTCTTCCTCTTTCACTACAAGGATTCTCTATTCCATAGACATTGAGAGGCTTCTACCACAAATGCTACTAGAAAAAAATTGTGTAATATCATTTATGGCTTTTTTTTTAAACTGGAAGACTTAAATTATGTGAATAAAAATGATTTCAGAAAAATAAAAAGGAACTTTGTTATATTTTTACTTGTTAATCATGTTAATATTAAAATCAGATCTATCACAGAAAATCAAAATCCACAAACTTTAAAATAGCCATTAACTTTAACTTATTCCATCAAACCATCAAAATTTAGTAAAGAACCAAGTTAGGAAATTACACACATTTCTTCCCTCCTACATCAAGGGAAAATACCTTAATACAGCCACAAGAAGGAACCATAAGATGCAGAAGGAATTAGGAGACCCTCAAAGTTTTAATTGCTATCTGGATAATAGAAGTCACTGGATGGCAAGTAGAAATCAACCTAGGAGAAAAAACTTTAAATAGGAAATATTTTTTTAAAGAGTCTTTATATTGCTGAGGAAAATACAATTTTAGTAATAAATAGTACATTCATTATGTTTCAAAGAATGACGAGTTGTTTAAAGGATTTTAGAATTATCTTACTGTTGGCTGTTTTAATAATACAGTATTTCTTAGAAAGCCATATTCAGAAATTTTTAAATGCCTTTAATGGACTTTTCTTTAGGATTCAGGTGTTCATTTATGTGTTATTGATGACTCCAATGAACATATGCTTACTGTATGGGACTGGCAGAAAAAATCAAAAGGAGCAGAAATAAAGGTAAATAAAAAAATTTTTAATTGAGTATTACCTTTTAGAGTACATTATTTGTTTCGTAGTGTTTGGAACTATATTGCATATTCTTAAGTTGCAATAGCAAACCCACTGACCCAATTCATCAGATTTATTGATTTATCATAATTCTTATGGTATTGACACAACAGTTATACAAGATAAAATAGACAACTTGAAGCAATTCCAGTATTTCAGATGTCATGCTACTGAAATGACAAAGTAGATTGAGTATCTACTCAAAATTAAGACTACTTCTTTAATAAAAGATGTAATTTCACTCAATCTTTAAAGGTATATAAACCTAGAGGAAAAATTCAACTATAAAAATATGGCTGATATAACGGAAGGGCTTATATGATGATAAGTTTTTTGGTTTTAATTATATTTGTAGGATTATTATAGCAAATGCTATAGCATTTATAATTGCTGTAGAATTGGGTTGGTCCCTTTGTGTGAATCAGGCTGTAAGTTGCAAGAGAAGAATGTAGTTAGCATTGAAGCTGCATTTCATATGGGTCAGAAATGACCTTCTCCTGACAGGCTTGCAAAGAGATTCAAGTGACAGAATGGCTTTTAAAAGCTTATGACTTTTTTGCTGTACTTTTTAAAATTTAATTTTAAAGTTATGCAGTATAAGTGAGCATTTGCTACATAGGTAGGCTGCGTGCAGGTGAGATTTGGGCCTCTAGCTGGCCCTCTTCCCTTGGTAGTAGATCAGGTGCCCTTTGTATACCCTCTCTTACCCCCTCCCACCCCCTCCCCAGCAATGCCCCAAGATTGTCAATCCCACCCTTGTACTCGTGTGACTAGTGTTCAGGGCCCATTTAGGAGTGAGAACATGCAGTATTCAGTTTTTTTCTGTATAGTTCACTTAATATGATGGTCTACAGTTGCATCCAAGTTGCTGTGAAAGTCATGAGTTTTTTTTCTTTATGACTACACAGTAGTCCATCATATGTACATTTTCTTTAGCCAGTCCAATTTTGATGGGTATCTGGATTGGTTCCATGTTTTTGCTACTGTGAATAGTATGGCAGTAAAGATGCATGTGCAGGTGTCTTTTTTATAGAGCAATTTATGTTCCTCTGTGTAAATTCCCAGGAGAGGAATTGCTGGATCATATGGAAGCTTGACTTCTAGTTCGTTGAGAAATCGCCCTGTTGTTTTCCATAGGGGTTGAACTACTTTACCTTCCTACCAACAGTGTAGCAGCATCTCCTTTCCTCTGCAGCTGTGCCAGCCTCTGTTGGTTTTTGACTTATTAATGATAACCGTTCTTACCAGGGTTAGGTGGTATCTCATTGTAGTTTTGATTTGCATTTCTCTGATGATTAGTGAGGCTGAGCATTTTTCCGTGTGTCTGCTGGCTGCTTGTATGTCTTCCTTTGAGAAGTGTCTGTTCATGTCTTTTGCCCACTTTTTAATGGGATTGTTTTTTTTTCCTTCCAGTTAGTTTGAATTCGTTGTAGATCCTGGATGTTAGGCCTTTGTCAGATGCATAACTTGCAAATATTTTTTCCCATTCCTTGTATTGCCTCTCATACCCTCTCAATGGTTTCTTTTGCTGTGCCTAGAAATGACAATACAGAAATTCATATGGAAACAAAAAAGAGCATGAAATAGGCAAAGCAGTCCTCAGCGAAAGGAACAAAGCTGGAGGTATCACACCCCAGACTTTAAACTGTATTACAAGGCTCTAGTAACCAAGACAGTATGGTATTGGTACAGGAATAGGCACATATACCAGTAGAACAGAACAGAAATTTCGGAAATAAAAGCATGGTCCCTCAACCAACTCATCTTCGACAAAGTCATCAATAACAATCATTGGGGAAAGGAACCCATATTTAGCAAATGGAGCTGGGAAATCTAGCTAGCCACGTGAAGAAGAATGAAACTAGACCCGAGCTGGGCTCAGTGGCTCAGCCTGTAATCCCGCGCTTTGGGAGGCTGAGGTGAGTGGATTGCCTGAGCCCGCGGGTTCGAGACCCTCCTGGGCAACTTGGCGAGACCTCATCTCTGCAATAAATCAAAAATTAGCCAGGCGTGGTAGCGCACACCTATAGTTCCAGCTACTTGGAAGGCTGAGGCGGAAGGATCGCTGGAGCCTAGCAGGTTGAGGCTGTGGTGGCCAGGAGCAGCCACTTCACTCCAGTGTGGGCAACAGAGTGAGACTCCAACTCAAAAAAAAAAAAAAGAAAAAGAAAGAAAGAAACTAGACCCCTGCCTATACCCAAAGATATAAAAATCAACTCAAAATGGATCAAGGACTTAAATGTAAAACCTCAAACTGTAAGACTCCTAGAAGAAACAGTAGGAAACACCCTTCTAGACATCGGAGTAGACAATCAATTCATGACCAAGTTCCCAAAAGCAAATGCAACAAAAGCTAAGATAGACAGGTGGGACATTATCAAACTAAAAAGTCTTTGAATATTTACTATACTCTTAAATAACATCATATTCTCTGCATCTTCTCTCTTTTTTAGCAGTTTGTTTTGCATAAGCTTCAAACCTTTGGCTTGTTAGTCACAAAGATATTTCATGTGTAAGTTAATCCTTTGAAAGAAGGAGATTCGATTTGATTGTACCTAAAAGGAATATAACTGTCAGAAAACCTCAAATTTAAAAAAATGAAAAAGACATAGATTGTCCTCTAATTAAAAGTTATACTAAAATGAAATACATGAATTTTGATCCTTTGTTGTAAAGTCTACCAGGTGTCTTGTGATTTTTCTCCTATTGGCTCCTCCTCAGTCTTCTTTCCAAGACCTTAAGTGTTGACATTCTTCAGCGTTTTATTCCAAATCCTCCAATGACATCATATACTGTTCCCATGATTTTGGTCACTGTCTGTCTACTGCTTCCCACATCAGGTCTCTCACACGTTTAAACTCATAATTCTTATTTATTGTAGAGACGAGGTCTCGCCAAGTTGCCCAGGCTTGTCTCAGGCAATCCACTTGCCTCAGCCTCCTGAAGTGCTGGGATTACAGGCTGGGATTACCGAGCCCGGCCGAGATATCTTTATTTAAATGTCCTCCACCATAAGTCAAAATCAACAGGTTCAAATCTGTATTAATCATCTTCCCCAGCCCCCCAACCAGTTTTGCGTCTCAGTGGTTGATACCACATTTCTCCTAGCTGTCCAAGCTAGAAACTTTCATGACTCCTTTTTCCTCACTTCTCACACCCAAGTAGTGGGAAGTTCTCTAAAATTCTAAATGTCTGCATTATAACTCTTTTCAGGACAAGTGGCTACAAAACAATGAAAGCTAACTTAATCAAAACAGAATGTATTGACTCTTGTTTAGGGAGGAAGTGAATACCTCTGGTAAATAACAGAGGGATTTTTGCCTCAGTTTGACTTGATTCGGGGAGTGGATCACTGGATTGACTGTCTCTCCTCTCAGATTCTCCTGTGTATTAACTTTATTCTCTTCTGCTGTAGATGGGCTGTATCCTTGCTTAAGTCACAAGCATTTGGGGAGTTGATACATAACTTTATGTAAGTTTAAAATTCAATAAGGCAACTTTAAAACCTTACTGACAAAAATTAAAGAACACCAAAATAAACGGAGGGATATTACATAATCATGGTTAGAATACAGTAAAGATGTTACTTCTCTGCATATTGATCTATACATTCAGCATAGTCAAAAAATTCTGCGTGAGTTTTTGTAGATGTTGGAGAAACTGATGTATGTGGAAACATGGTGAGACTGCAAAGTAACTGGAACTCTCATACACCGCTGCTGGACATATAAGTTGTTAAAGCCATTTTGGAAAACTATTTGGCATTACCTACAAGGCTGAACTTGTGCATACCTTCTGATTCATCCTGTTCCTTTTCTAGGTAAAAACCCACAGAAATATATACATGTGTTTGCTATAAGACAAATAGTGCTATATATGGTAGCCAAAATAATGGAAACTACCCTAATGCCTATCAGCAGGAGAGTGGATCAACCAATCATGCAAAAGAAAAAAAATATGATATAACAAGTAGAATGGCCAGGCACAGTGGCTCATGCCTGTAACCCCAGCGCTTTGGGGAGGCCATGGCAGGAGGATTGTTTGAGCCCAGGAGTTCGAGACCAGCCCAGGCAACATAGCAAGACCCTGTCTCTACAAAAAAAATTTTTTTAAATTAGTCAGCATGGGGGTGTCACCTGTAGTCCCATCTACTTGGGAGGCTGAGGCAGAAGGATCACCTGAGCCCAAAGGTCAAGGTCGTGGTGAGCAGTGATCATGCCACTGCACTCCAGCCGTAGCAACTGAATGACTCCAAAAAATAAACAACAACAACAAAAAGTTAGAATGAACAATTACAACTCTGTACACCAACATTAATGGATCTCACAAATGCAACATTATGAAAATAAGCCAGATGTGAAGGAGTACATTATGTATAAATGAAACACAAAACTAATCTATGCTTCTAGAAATCAGGATAATTGTAATTGAGTAGGGAGAAGGGATAGTGACTAGAAAAGAGCTCTGGAGTGTTTCTGGGATAATAGTTATGTTTTGTTTCTTGCTCTGGATGGTGTACAGAGGTGTGTTCAATTTGTAAAATTTTATCAAGCTATGTACTTGTATGTTTCTCTGAATATAATACATCAATAAAAGGTAACACTTATAGACAAAGTGTGATTTAGTTTAATAGACAACTTTAATGTATGTTATTATCCTATCACTGGCACTGTGGCTATACTAAGAATATTTGTAGTTATTTTTATAACCTTTTGGTATCTCATTGTGGCCTAAGATTGAACTGTCAAGTAGTTTTGATTTTGTCCAAGTGAAAACTGAGAACTTTGCAGTCAGTCTTTACAAGACATCATTATCTTGGAGGAGATATGACCAGTTTTTTCTTTGTGATTAACACATTATCTTGTAATTTCACTTAAACCTGCTAAATATGTGTGTGTGTGTGTGTGTGTGTGTGTGTGTGTGTGTGTGTGTGTGTGTGTGTGTATGTGTATACAAACCATGACAGAATTATATAACAAGCTAAGTATGCTATACTTTTTCTTTATATTTGAATTCTAGTTAAGGAAGAAGGCTTTTAGGATAGATTTCATCAGTTAGCCTTTATTTATATGCTTATACAAAGGCCTAATGTTAGTAATAGAAATATAAAAATTGTACCTGCATAATGAACATTTGTATACCTAACCTGAATTGTACCCCACATATTTAAAATAAAAAATTTATTAAGAAAAAAAGAAATATGAAAATTGTGAAAAATTGGAGCCATGGGAAAAGAAAAAAATTTTTATCAGCCCTTTCAAATATCATTAGTATAGTAGCATAAGATTTATTATTTGTAACTCATTTTGTTCATAAGATAACCATGTTTATTTTGTTGGTTTATAAAAAGGAAATGCTTCCAAACACAAAGTTCTACATTAAGTTAAAGAGTAGGCACAGACCGAGCTCGGTGGCTCAGCCTGTAATCCCAGCGCTTTGAGAGGCTGAGGTGAGTGGATTGACTGAGCCCGCGGCTTCAAGACCCGCCTAGGCAACTTCATGAGACCTCATCTCTACAATAAATCAAAAATTAGCCAGGCGTGGTAGCGCGCACCTGTAGTTCCAGCAACTTGGAAGGCTGAGGCAGAAGAATCGCCAGAGCCCAGCAGGTTGAGGCTGCAGTGGCTGGGAGTGGCCACTGCACTCCAGTCTGAGTGACAGAGTGAAACTCCAACTCAAAAAAAAAAAGGCATAAATGATCACCCTGCAAGTAAACACCAGCTAACGATAAACAATATTACAAGCATGTAGGTAGGTTTCACCTCACTGTTAAGTTTGTGTAGGTGATTTTACTGTAAAATATCCACTTAGTAAGAGTTCAGTTATGATTTACTGAAATTATAGAAATATATTGTTTTAGAGTAATATCTTCAGTTGAGATCATTTTAATGAAAAAAATCATACTTATAATTCCTTTATGACTCTGGTACCTGTTTTCTTGCTTTTCACTACAAATCCTTTAAACCTAACTCCTCTTTTCTAGGGTTTTTTTTTGTGTGTGTGTTGGAGTCTCACTCTGTCACCCAGACTGGAGTGCGGTGGCTGCTCCTGGCCACTGCAACCTCAACCCACTGGTCTCTGGCGATCCTTCCACCTCAGCCTTCTGAGTAGCCGGAATTACAGGCACACACTACATACCCGGCTGTTTTTTTGATTTATTGTAGAGATGAGGTCTTGCCAAGTTGCCCAGGCGGGTCTCGAACCTGCGGGGTCAGGCAATCCACTCACCTCAGCCTCCCAAGGCACGGGATTACAGGCTGAGCCACCAAGCCCGGCTTCTTTTCTAGGTTTTTTGAGGAAAGAGCACACAAACTTTCTGTGTTTTTTGTTTCTGTTTCTTTAGGGATGAGTAGTTACCCATTCTAAAACTACTTTTTTTTTTTTTTTTGAGTTCGAGTCTCACTCTGTTGCCCACACTGGAGTGCAGTGGCCGCTCCCGGCCACCGCAGCCTCGACCTGCTGGGCTCCAGCGATCCTTCCGCCTCGGCCTTCCAAGTAGCCGGAATTACAGGCACACGCTACCACGTCTGGCTAATTTTTTTATTTTATTGTGGAGATGAGGTCTTGCCTGCTCAGGTAGGTCTCGAACCCGCGGGCTCGGGCAATCTACTCACCTCAGCCTCCCAGAGGTGCGGGATTACAGGCTGAGCCACCAAGCCCGGCTTTCTAAAACTACTTTTTAAAGCTTTAACCTGAAGGACAAATCTCTGCATTAGAAATATTTTGTTAGCCAGGCTCGGTGGTTCAGCCTGGACTCCCACGCCTTGGGAGGCTGAGGTGAGTGGATTGCCTGAGCCCACAGGTTCGAGACCCACCTGGGCAACTTGGTGAGACCTCATCTCTCCAATAAATCAAAAACTTAGCCAGGCATGGTAGCGCACACCTGTAGTTCCAGCTACTTGGAAGGCTAAGGCAGAAGGATAGCTGGAGCCCAATAGGTCGAGGCTGCGGTGGCCAGGAGCGGCCACTGCACTCCAGTCTGGGCAACTGAATGAAACTCCAACTCAAAAAAAAAAAAAAAGAAAGAAATATTTTGTTGAATGGATGAATGGTCCATAATACTAGTACTAAGAGGCCATCCTCCGTGTAATCCCAGCACTTTGGGAGGCTGAGGCAAGTGGATTGCCTGAGCCCACGGGTTCAAGAACCGCCCGGGCAACTTGGCAAGACCTCATCTCTACAATAAATCAAAAAATTGCTGGGCGTGGTAGCGAGCGCCTGTAGTTCCAGCTCCTTGGATGGCTGAGGCAGAAGGATCGCCAGATCCCTGCAGGTTGAGGCTATGGTGGCTGGGAGCCTGCCACTGCACTCCAGTCTGGGCGACAGAGTAAGACTCCAACTCAAAAAGAAAAATAGTACAAAGAAAGATAAG
Source organism: Cephalopachus bancanus (assembly GCA_027257055.1). Taxonomy (NCBI): domain Eukaryota; kingdom Metazoa; phylum Chordata; class Mammalia; order Primates; family Tarsiidae; genus Cephalopachus; species Cephalopachus bancanus. Next base: position 10,864,764 of record JAPVLO010000185.1, read on the forward strand.
ACTATTTTCTTTCATTAAAATGACAGTGTCTTTAAGACAATGTACATTGCTCTTTGACAGTTGTAGTTTACTGAATGTGCACAAAATTAATCTAAAGTTATAATTCATATCAATCCTAGTCCAAAGTTTTTAAAAATAAATAGCATAAGAGATGACATAATAATATAAGTATATCAAATTTAAATTATTATTCTAAAAATCAGTTACTGACATTTTCAGGAAAATAGCTCTTGGAAGAAAAGGCATTTCCTCAAAAATTTCCCCTGTCTTTAATTGTCAGTAGCTATAATTGGTACTTGATGACGAAAAGGACATACATCGTCTAAAGCTTCATTTCTCTTTTTACAGACAACAAATGAAGTTGTTCTGGCTGTGGAGTTCCACCCAACAGATGCAAATACCATCATAACATGTGGTAAATCTCATATTTTTTTCTGGACCTGGAGTGGCAGTTCACTAACAAGAAAACAAGGAATCTTTGGGGTAAGGATCAGAGCATTATAATTTCATTAGGTATATAATAAAACTTTAATTTTTTAAATTGATTAAGCATAACGTCATCATGCCAAAGAGAAAACTGAAAATTCTCCTTGTCTTGTTGTAGAAATATGACAAACCAAAATTTGTGCAGTGCTTAGCATTTTTGGGGAATGGAGATGTTCTTACTGGAGATTCAGGTGGAGTCATGCTTATATGGAGCAAAACTACTATAGAGCCCACACCTGGGAAAGGACCTAAAGGTACGGTATTCCATGTTCAACTCATTCCTTAAGAGTTCCCATATGTTCTTGCCGTCCCCTCTTGTCTCCAGACCAGGAGAGAAAGCTGCCATCACCAGACCTTTTGTTTTCAGCATTTTTAATAATGTTCTTTTTAAAAATGAAATTATCTAGTTATTTATGAAGTATATGTAATCTGCATTTGACTGTATGGGACCCTTCCCTTTAGGAGGTTAGTGTAAAATAGAGATGATACTAATATGTGTTAATTTAAAAAGCATAAAGTCTCACTGTCACTTGGGCTGGTTCTGGGATATCTGTGAGGGCAAAAGGCATAGATGTGTGGTAAAATGGGAGAGGGGAGACAAAGCAGTAAATTCATAGTTCTGTCGGCTTTTCCTTTTCTTTTTCTCACTGTGGCCCTTCTTTCCAGCCCTAGTAGAGGGCCTTGGCATTCATTCAGCTTTACTTCAAATGAATTTTCCTAAAAAGCACAGATATATTTTATTCTTAGGTTCCATTTGCATCCAAATATATAGGTCTGCTTTGCTCTTGTCTTTGGTAGATGAAAAAATTAGAGAAAGGGCATTGAAAATAAGCTTTCTTCAACCCCATTTTTTCCCTTACTATTTAAGAACAATCAAACTTTGAAAAAATGTCCAGGGTACCTAGTACTTCTTTCAAAGTAGAAGGTTATGAGAGAAAAATGGTAGACCTGGTTCTAAAACCACTAGGCCAGGAGCAGAGAGAGATTCTTTATCAGCAGCAACAGGGGTGATAACAGTAAAACTAGAACTAGCAACTGGTGCAGTGGCTCATGCCTATAACCCCAAGCACTTTGGAGGCCAAGGCAGGAGGATTGCTTGAGGCCAGAAGTTCGAGATGGGCCTGGGCAACATAGCGAGACCTCATCGCTTAAAAAAAAGAAGAAGAAGAAGAAACAGTGTAGAAATAGCAAGGTCAGTCAGTCCCTGAGAATTCACCACCCAAAAAAAAAGAGCAAGGGGTGGGGGACCTGAGGTGATGGAGAACCAACCCCAGGTTCCTGAGTCATACCCCTGGGGGGGTCACAGAATAGCATATTCTTCTTTCTCTTGTTCGTCCACCCTGAACACATCCAGATTGCTTCTTACCTCTCTCAAGTCCCTGCATCAGACCATGGAAATCACCCTAAGTGATTTATGAACAAAGGAATCCCTGTTCTGCTACTCAGAAAGACCCAATTTACATGTCTGTCTTCTGAAGTAAACTCCCGGGGCCAGCATAATGTCTGGCATTTGGTACTAGCTGTTTGAAAACTGTCAAACATTAAGGTAATGACTTTACTCTCACCTTTGGGTGTCAGTATAGGAGCAAAAGTTGAGTAGTATTGATTAAGAATTATTTTCACTGAAATGTGGAATTTAAATTTAGCATTATAATTGTCAAGAAAATCGCAAGGGTTTTTATATCATATATTTTTGGAGATATAGACAGATGTTCCTTGCCTTAGAGTGGGGTTATGCCCTGATAAGTCCATATTAATGTTTTAATTAATGTTTTTCAAGTCTCTTCACCTGAATTTCTAAGCTTGGCAGTTGAATTGAATTAGACATGTTCAGAAGATTAAAAAAACAAAAAACAAAACCTGAAATTGTAATACGATTGACCCTAACCTCAATCATTGGCTGTATATTCTTAGCCTCTTTCATTCAGTTTAGGTTCAGAATTTGCACATGAGAAGTATGGGAGTGGTTTGAAAGTTCTTAAGAAAAAAGGAAGTTACAATACCAGTATTAACTACTTTTCCTATATAATTCTCTTTTCTTTTTTTGTTTTTTGTTTTTTTTTTTTTTTTTTGAGTTGGAGTCTCACTCTGTCGCCCAGACTGGAGTGCAGTGGCTGCTCCCGGCCACCGCAGCCTCGACCTGCTGGGCTCCAATGATCCTTCCGCCTCAGCCTTCCAAGTAGCCGGAATTACAGGCATGCACTACCACGCCCGGCTGATTTTTTGATTTATTGTAGAGATGAGGTCTTGCTGCTCAGGCGGGTCTCGAACCCGCGGGCTCAGGCAATCCACTCACCTCAGCCTCCCAAAGGCGTGGGATTATAGGCTGAGCCACCGAACCCGGCTTCTTTTCTTTTTCTTCTTGTTTTTTCCTTTCTTTTTTTGAATTGGAGTCTCACTCTGTCTCCCAGGCTGGACTGCAATGGCACACTTACAGCCATCCCAGTGTCAACTTACTGGCCTCCCGCAATCCTTCTGCCTCAGCCTTCCAAGTAGCCTGAACTACAGGCGCATACTACCACACCCGGCTAATTTTTGATCTATTGTAGAGACAAGGTCTCACCTAGTTACCCAGACTGGTCTCGAACCTGTGGTCTCAGGCAGTTAACTCGCTTTGGCCTCCCAAAGTGCTGGAATTACAGGTTGAGCCACTGATCCCAGCCATAATTCTCTTTTCTTTTCCTTTTTCTTTCCTGGGCACATTTGTTCAGTATCAGAAATGCCAAGAACATTTTTTTCTCATAACTTCTACTTTGAAGGAAGGAAAAAAATATACATACATATTTTTTTGAGTCAGAGTCTCACTCACTCTTGTCACCCAGGCTGGAGTGCAGTGGCACTATCATGGCTACCACAGCCTTTACCTCCTGGACTCAGGCAATCCTTCTGCCTCAGTCTTCCTAGTATCTTGGCCTAGTAGCTTAGCCTTGACCTCCTGGACTCAGGCAATCCTTCTGCCTCAGTCCTCCTAGTAGCTTGTCACCATTACCGGCTAATTTTTTAAAAAATTATTTATTGTAGATATGAAGTCTTACCATGTTGCCCAGACTGGTCTTGCACTCTTAGGGTTCGGCAATCCTCTTGATTTGGCCTCGCAAAGTGCTGGGATTACAGGCATATGAGCCACCATGCCCAGCCAGCATATTAAAACAGTGACTTCTAAATTGTTCACATTTCAACAGAGTTTGGGTATAAATGTACCCTTCATTAACCTTAATGTTTGTGTTCAGGTGGGGGCAGGAGAGATTCAGAGGTTTTTATTTTGTTTTTTGTCTGAAAAATTTGTGATTTAACCTCTGTGCATAGAAAATATACGCATGTACAGAAGGGAACAGGAAATCCAATCTTGCAAATTGCTGGGCACATGAAATGGCCTGCTGCATGACCGACCCTATTATGGGCAAAGTTGCTAAGAATTTTGTTTCTTTATATTTGGAGTTTTCAGTTGGCTAGGAAGGATTTGGTGAGTGCAGTGAAATTTACATGTAAGTCTAGATCATAGCAGATACCCAAAGTTTCCCTTTTTATTTCTTATACAAAAATTTCAGTAGATGCAGTTTACATATTCCCAAGCATGACATTTTTGGGTGACAGAAGTATAATTTCACAGCTGACCCTTTTACTTGAGTAAAATAGGAGACAAACAAAAACTGTATTTTATGCTTTGTAACTTCCTTGCATATTTTCTTACCGCTTCCAAACCATTTTTTCTTAAATGTAAATTAACAGGAATCTTCAAAGTAGTCAGTATTTTCTATTTCTTAAGTTGGTATGAGGTATTTGTTGCTTATTTCCAGCATATATGAAGTAGTTTAGAATGTTTCTTATGTGAAATAATTTGTAATCTTTTAAGTGGAAGAGTGGAAGTTGAGAGTATCTGTCACACTATTAAAAAGTTCATCATTCTTAAATCTTTGTCAGGTTCCTTTAAGGAACTAAGAAACACTGCTGTTTTGCCTACTCTCCAAATAATCAACATGGGCACAGTTGCAAGAATGCAGCATACATTTCAGAGTCTCTCTAATATTTGATTCCATAGTTAAAGAGGCATGGAAAGCCTTCCAAACATTTTTATTTGGCAGGCAGGGTAAACTTGCTTTTTATGGAAACTTCAGAGTTGAGAAGAAAGGGAGAGATTTGCAATTAATTTTGAATGGACTTGGCCATATGAGTTAGCCTGGAGGTAGAGTAGGTTTTTTTAAAATTCAGAGATAATTATTTTTCTTGGCAGTATTTCAAACATTATTTGGCTTAAACTGGAATGTCAGAAATACAGGCCCATAAGAAAGAAATCTTTAGCTATAAGTTTGTTTAAGAGGTAAATATTGTATAAAGGAAACTCTGGTAATTTGTTTAAATTTGAATCACTGAAATTTTTTGCTAAATTGATATTAGGTCCTCCTTAGGAAGTTACTCTCTCAGGGTGAGAAGAGGAGGGTGGGGATTCATGTCTCACTGAGTTGATCACTATGTAGAGTATTTTTGTTCCTGAAAAGCATTTTTTCTTCATTCTGTCATTCTGGGAAAATCTTAAGTGTTTAACAAGGTTTTTTGTTTTGTCATAGTTAGAAATATGGACGACTGAATTAACTGAAAAACTTTATTTCATTTTCTTACATTCTGATAGAGAACTGTGAAACTCTGCCCCTCTGCTTTTTGCAGTTTCTTTTATGGTGCTTTCAGGATACTCTTGCTAGTTTGACTATACATGGAGAAATAAGCTCGAAGTTTGCTTTTAATTGTTTTAAATATCTAAATAAAACCTCAGAAAACACACCTCTTAGATATTCTTTCTCTCTTGGTCATATCAGAGCAGTGATAAATAACTGTCTAGCTATCCTACTGAGCACAGTTGTGTTGTTCAAAATTTGAAGTATTATTAGGTGAGGAATGTTGATGTGAGCGGAGGCAGTTGACCTGAATAGCAGGTTTGTTGGAGGTCTGCTCACCACTCTGCTGAATCGGGCAAGCCCTTTTTTTTCTCCCTGCCAAATATACCCTTCTATACCCATGTTTTCGGTAGTATTTTTACCATTGGCACTTTCATGCTGAAGTAGAGTAATTGATCAGCTGTAAGCTAATTTTTTTTTTTTTAGGATACCAAAGCCCTACACGTTAGTTAATTTTTAAAATATAATAGCTCAAATATATAAGTAAAAAAGGACAATCTCAATAACAGCTTTATTGAGGTATAATTCACATACCATAAAATTTACTTTTTAAAGTGTGCAATTCAGCGGTTTTTAGTATATTCACAAAGTTATGCAGCTGTCACCACTTTTAACTTTGGAACATTTTCACTCCACCCCCCCCCCACCAAAAGAACCCCTTGTACCATGAGCAGTCACTTCCGTTCCTCTCTCTCCTTAGTCCCTAGATAACCATTAATCTGCTTTTGGCCACTATGATTTGGCCTGTTCTGGACATTTCATGTAAGTGGTGTCATATAATATGTGGTCTTTTGTTTCTGGCTTCTTTCATTTAACATAATGTATTTAAGGTTCATTCATTTTGTAGCATGTATCAGTACCTCGTTCCTTTTTATGGTTGAATAATAGTCCATTGTATGGATAGACTACATTTTCATATTAATCATCAATTAATGAACAGTTTTAGAAAGTGAATAATCGTTAAACTTGTAATGTTTTCATTTTCCTAAGCGATATAAGGGCTATTGTTTGGCCTACTTTGGCCATACTTAAACAAGGCCGTTCCTTCCCTTGTTGAACCTAGTAACTAATTCTGCAAGGCATCATCTTCCAAGAAGCTTTACTTCTTATCCTCACCCTTAAAAAAGAGGATCTGATGTTGTTTTAACAAGAAAGCAAGTATAGTCAATTACTGTACATGGGTTTTACCTAAAATATATTTTATATACCTACTCAAAATATTTTTTTATATACCAACCTTGTCCTTCCTTGGGTACCTAGCAAAATGTGATGTGGACTTATGAGAAAATTGGGCTGTCTATTAGACATCACATTGCTACATTTTTAAATCCATTTTTTAAATACCGAAATTCTTCTCTACAAATTGGACAAAAATTCAGTACCCACATTTGTCCCAATACTTTCCACAGCCACCCATATCTCAGTAGATAAAGAGGGCTAATCCTTGGCACAGCAAAAGACCTCAATATCAACTGTAGTTGTAAAGTGTTAAATATTATAACTGTTAGCACAACAGGAAACAAAGGTGTTTTTGTAAACTTAAAGGAGCATTGAGGTAGGAGACTTGAGTCCTAGTCACAGTTTTGGTATTAGCTGACTACAGTTATGAACTGTTGGCGAGACTGCTGTGGTACCTCTCGTGTCCTCAGCTTTAAAATCAGAAGCCGGGCATGGTAGCGCATGCCTGTAATTCCAGCTACTTGGAAGGCTGAGGCGGAAGGATCGCCGGAGCCCAGCAGGTCGAGGCTGCGGTGACCGGGAGTGGCCACTGCACTCCAGTCTGGGTGACAGAGTGAGACTCCAACTCAAAAAAAAAAGAGTATAACCTACCCTAACTGCTGTACAGGGTGATTATAAGAGACGGTCAAGTTCTGAGGCTAATACATATTGTATCCTCTGTTGTCCATGAAATTGTTACCACGACTTGGGTTCCCTTTTATTGTAAGAAAATATTTTGAAATATTTTCAGAGTAAATAAATATATTGACATAAATGCAAAATATTGTGTCAAGTCTTAAGCTTTACTACCTGCCTGCAAAAGACTTGCTGAAAATAAGTTTTTAATATTGATTCATATGAATTTTCAGATTATTCACTCTGTAGTTCTGCTGAAATTTTCTTCCAGAAAGACACTAAAGTCTGATGAAAAGTGTTCTCACTAGTGTTTTTATTTTTCTCTCATCATATTAGGTATCTATCAAATCAGCAAACAAATCAAAGCTCATGATGGCAGTGTATTCACACTTTGTCAGATGAGAAATGGGATGTTATTAACTGGAGGAGGGAAGGACAGAAAAATAATTCTGTGGGATCATGATCTGAATCCTGAAAGAGAAATAGAGGTAAGAATGGAAATGGAACATAAAAATATAAAATCCTCTAAACTCATGTATTTGTCCCACATTAAGATAACTTACATCTCTCTGGAAAACTGCTATACATTCTTAAAATTTAATCTCCTTCCCATAAAGGGGTTTGTTACTGCCTGTGAGATAACTTCATTTTTTAAAGAAAGAAAAGACCATTTGTTAAAATAACTTGAAAGAATTTCTTTAAAATGTTAGGCAGAATAATTAATCTGCCTGTTTATTTCTGAGACTTTTTTTAGTAACCCAAAAATATAACCACACAAACTTCAAATTAAACATTAGCTTACTGAATATTATATCTAAGTCTAGGATATACAAAATGACCAGTCTAATTTTAAAACTTAAAAACAGTCTGTTTGAAATAGCGAGCTTAATGATCATTGCTAATTCTGTATATGTGTCTGCCTCATGGCATGGACCAAATGTATTCACAACACCTGACAAGTATTATGTGCTCAGTGAAAATTTGCTAATTGAATTGAGATCTCCGGAAGTAAAATGGTTAAGGATAGTATTTTAAACTGGGCTCTGCGGCTCAGCCTGAAATCCCACGCCTTGGGAGGTTGAGGTGAGTGGATTGCCTGAGCCCGTGGGTTCGAGACCCGCCTGGGCAACTTGGTGAGACCTCATCTCTACAATAAATTTTAAAAATTAACCAGGCGTGGTAGCGCGCGCCTGTAGTTCCAGCTACTTGGAAGGCTGAGGGGAAGGATCGCCGGAGCCCAGCAGGTCAAGGCTGCAGTGGCCTGGAGCGGCCACTGCACTCCAGTCTGGGCGACAGAGTGAGACTCCAACTCAAAAAAACAAAAAACAAACAAAAAATGGATAGTATTTTAGATAAACAATTCTTAAGCAAGAGAAGTTCTCACAGAGTGTAATACTGCTTCTTTTTTTGGGGGGATTTAATCTTCTAATTTATGCTTATTGTTTTTTCTACACATACTTGTTTTCCAGACAAAATACTGTCTAAAAAAGAAAACCCTGATAAAACTGCACTTGTGTTTTATTTCCAAGAAGATGGATAATGAGTTACTTAATCACAACCTTAAGTTCATAGTGAAAATGCCACTTCCTTTACTATTTCTTTTCTTCACAGATAACTCATTTTCTTTGTTATCAAAAGCTATGCAATCTAGTTCACTCCCTCTTTTACCATTTCTAATGTAACTTGAATTACTCTTGGAATTCACTTCTTGGTATTTTTAGGAATAATTTGGATTCCACTTTAAAAAGGAAAAAAATTGTATTATTTCAGAAAAAAATAGTTGTTTGGAATTATTATATTAATTAACATTCACAGGAACATAGTAGTACATTAGATGAAATTGATCTCCCAAGCAGTCTTGTTAGTTATAATACATTTTTAAATTGATAAATTGTAATTGTACATATTTGTGGGGTACAATTTGATGCTTCAGCGCATATCTGTTGTGTAATGATCCAGTGTAGTGTCTGTCACCTCGTGCATTTATCATTTCTTTGTGGTGAGAATATTCTCTTTTTTTTTTTTGAGTTGGAGTCTCACTCTGCCGCCCAGACTGGAGTGCAGTGGCTGCTCCCGGCCACCGCAGCCTCGACCTGCTGGGCTCCGGCAATCCTTCTGCCTCAGCCTTCCAAGTAGCTGGAACTACAGGCGCGCGCTACCACGCCCGGCTAATTTTTTGATTTATTGTAGAGATGAGGTCTCACCAAGTTGCCCAGGCGGGTCTCGAACCCGCGGGCTCAGGCAATCCACTCACCTCAGCCTCCCAAAGCGTAGGATTACAGGCTGAGCCACCGAGCCCAGCTGAGAATATTCTTATATTTTGATTCTTATAACAATCGAGTAGGCAAGGCCTGTATTATTATCTTCCTCATATTACACATAAAGAAATATTTCCTGGGCTAAGTGACTTACCCAAAGTAACATAACTAATAAGTAAAAAACTAAACCACATTCTTCATGTGATCTAATATAACTTATTTCTGTTTTCCTTATTCTTAATTCTTAACTCTTGCAATCACATAAAAGTTTTAAGTTAGCTGAATGTTGACAAGAATGCATTGTATTATTCCTTCTGTGTAATAAAATGCAATTGAACAAATAAATTGTTATGAAATTACCACATTATCTTCAAATTTGGTATTCTATTATTTTTTGCCCCATAATTGCTTACAACTATAAATGCCATATTTTAAATAGTGATTAATGCATATTATTATGTATATGGTGACTTTACAGATTCTTTTTCCCCTAGGTTCCTGATCAGTATGGTACAATCAGAGCTGTAGCAGAAGGAAAGGCAGATCAATTTTTAGTAGGCACATCGCGAAACTTTATTTTACGGGGAACATTTAATGATGGCTTCCAAATAGAAGTGCAGGTAAGCTGTATGATATTAACTATTAACTGAATATTTTTGATGTTATCTTTTGATTCTTGTCACAATGGCTATCTTTCACTTTCAGGGTCATACAGATGAGCTTTGGGGTCTTGCCACACATCCCTTCAAAGATTTACTCTTGACATGTGCTCAGGACAGACAAGTGTGCATGTGGAACTCAGCGGAACATAGGCTGGAGTGGACCAGGCTTGTAGATGTGAGTAAAACAAGATGTGGTTAATAATCTTCCCACAGAAACTCCTCATTGGCAATCGGGAGCAGCAAAGGAGAGAGGACTAAGCATTGGCTCAAATCAAGTGTTTATATATGTTTGAGTAAAGGGGCTGGGAGCAAGAGAGGAGTATTTAATCTCAAAGTGTAACATGAACTCATTTTAAAGAAACAACTTAGCAGAGTAGAAGCTCAATTTTTCTATCAGTTTCAGTAGAAAAAATCAAGATTTTTGCACATATTTATGAAGCATTAATTATTATGGAAATATTTGGGCCTTGGGTGGTGTTGCAGTTGGATTCAGTAAGTGCTGCTCACTAACAGACTCTCTACTATCTTCTTTTTGAGTGGTCTCTTACTGTATTTTCTCCCTACCCCACCCAGATAATCTACCTTTTCTAGCCCAAATGGTGTATGCACGATCTTTGCAGAATTTAAAGACCTGTACAAATGTTTGTTATGTTCCTTAATGTCCCACCACCTCACTACAAGCTGGCTGTCCTTGTCCCTCACCACTCTGCCAGCTTATCCGCTTTGTGCTCTGAAATTCCTTCTCTCATATCCATGTGGTATTTCTCATTGGCCACAATAAAGTTGATCAGAATTCCATGTTTATGTGAAACAAGTTGTTTTCAAATGTGTTTTTGCCACTTCCCCATAGATCTAGGGAGACTTTCTTACGAACTCCCCAACAGCTGTCTGTCTCTCTTCTAGGAACCAGGACACTGTGCAGATTTTCATCCAAGTGGCACAGTGGTGGCCATAGGAACGCACTCAGGCAGGTAGGGTCTTTAAGTGAGCTGAGTAATCTGAAATGGTGGGATGTTTAAACCGTTATTCAGGAATGTTCTCAATCTAATCTGACGAATTAAGCTCTTAAGTGGCACACTGATATGCTTGTTGCTCTTATCTGTTATATATACTCCTTTAATCATTCAGTAATTACTGAGCACCTACCATTTTCTGCATACTATTGTGAGCATTTAAGATACATCAGAAAACAAAACAAAAATCCATGCCCTGTGGAGTCCACATTTCAGTGTATAGTAGGAGTGGAAGCAGAATAAAAACTGAACATTAATTGTGTTAGAAAATGTTAAGAGGACTGGGTGTGGTGGCTCACGCCTTTATAATTCCAGCACGTTGGGTGGCCAAGGTGAGAGGAGTGCCTGAGCCCACGGGTTTGAGACCAGCCTGGGCATCTTGGCAGGACCTCATCTCTACAATAAATACAAAAACTAGCCAGGCGTGATGGTGCATTCCTGTAGTTCCAGCTACTGGAAAGGCTGAGGTGAAAGGATCACCTGAGCCCAGCAGGTTGAGGTTGCAGTAGCCGGGAACGTTCCACTGTCCTCCAGTCTGGGTGACAGAGTGAGATTCCATCTAAAAAAAAAAAAAGAAAATGTTAAGAGCCATCTGAGGGGAGGGAGAGTAGGGACTAGGATTGGGAGGGGATGCAGTTGCAAAAGGTTAAATACGGTGGTCAGGATAGGCTTCATTGGGAAGGGGATAGGTAGCAGACTTGACTTTGCTTGTGAAGTTAGAAGTATCTGAAAATTTCTATCCTCGATACCTTTTATGCAGGGAAGGGGTTTAATGCTATTATAATCCAGTTGACATTGATAAGTTGTGCTGTAGCTTTTGCCATCTTGTCTTTTTATTAATGCTACAGATACATAATAAAGGCGTATTTCCCGAGACCATTAATGACCTATCTTGCAAACCATATAGAGTACCTTTCCAAGGTTATTAAGTAACTAACATTTTATATTTTAATTGACTCCTATTTATTGATTCTGCTGGTAGGTAGAACATCATAAATAACAATATAAATAACATCATCATAAATAGCTATTTTTTATAAGGAAGCAGAGGAAAAATATGAAATCAGTTTTCCCAAAATATGAACCCATTAAGAAAAATGTGGAGTGCTGATTTTTAATGGGATGAGACCATCCATTATGGACACACTTATATAAATATCATTTTCTGTTTGTATGACTTAAATATTTAAGATCAATCAATTTTTAAATCCAACTAAATGTAGTGATTTAGAGCAGCGGTCCCCAACTTTTTTGGCATCTGGTTTCCTGGAAGACAACTTTTCCACAGATGGAGGGTGAAGGGGAGGGGATCGTCAAACATTAGAGCGCAGCCTACATCCCTCATGTTTGCATTTCACAGTAGGGTTCACACTCCTGAGAATCTCATGCCACAGCTGATCTGACAGGAGACGGAGCTTCACTTGCCTGCTGCTCACCTCCTGTTGCGCGGCCCAGTTCCTTAACAGGCCACGAACCTGTACTGGTCCACAACCTGGGGGTTGGGGACCCCTGATTTAGTTTTTTGTAGAAAGTTTTTCCTTCTGTCTGTCAGATACAAATTAACATCCTGCAACTGAAAACATTCCAATTTCTTTTCATATGTAGTGCTGCAAAATGTTTCAAAACCATAGAAAACCAAATCTTTAAAATAAAAATAATTGAATTATGTAGCTAGAGATCATATTTTGACTGAAATCATTGAATTTTAGAATTAAGCTGCCTGGGAGAGCAACTGGTGATAACTTGCAAATATAGAAGGCTTTACTGTCTCAGATTTTCCTCAAAACACATGTCAGTAATCGATTATTATGGAGTTTAAAAGCACTTAAACTTGGACCAAATAGAAAGACGTATAACACTTTGTAGGATTTAAAGGCAATTATTTTCTTTTTTTCTTTTTCTTTTTTTTGAGTTGGAGTCTCACTCTGTCACCCAGGCTGGAGTGCAGTGGCTGCTCCCGGCCACCGCAGCCTCGACCTGCTGGGCTCTGGCAATCCTTCCGCCTCAGCCTTCCAAGCAGCCGGAACTACAGGCACGCGCTACCATGCCCGGCTAATTTTTGATTTATTGTAGAGATGAGGTCGCGCCAAGTAACCCAGACAGGTCTCGAATCCGCGGGCTCAGGCAATCCGCTCACCTCAGCCTCCCAAAGGTGCGGGATTACAGGCTGAGCCATCGAGCCCGGTGGTTATTTTCTTTTTTAACAACAACAACAACAAAAACTTGGTCTTAAGCACATAGGAAACCACCTGAACTGTCATGCTTACTTGGTTTTTAGAAAATCACAAAGTATTTCATTTCATATCTGTATTTTTGGCAGCTAAACAGGTAATCCCAAATGCTAAAGTCATTGAAATAATAAAAGTAAGAGATACCATTTATTTGGTATCTGATGACAGACCTTGTGCTAAATTCTGTTTATATTTTACTTTTAATCTTCACAAGAGCACAACAAAGCATTTAACATTGCCATCACAGATAAGAACCAAAACCCACAGAGTTTCAATCACTTGTGATTGAGCTGAGATCTGAATTCAGGTTCTGTATGGTTCCAGAGCTTGTCTCTTTCCTCTAATCTGATAATACTCTGAGATGTTCTTGTGGTGTTTATAGCATTACTTAGAAATATGTGAGGAAGGTTTACCTTTGATGATTAAATCACTGGCGGACATGTTTTAAAAGAATATTCTGTGTGCACAGGGAGTTAAACACTAAATGAAGTATAATCATGAAGACATACTAATTGGATGAATGGAGGGGGGGGGAGAGAGAGAGAGAGAGAGAGAGTGTGTGTGTGTGTGTGTGTGTGTGTGTGTGTGTGTGTGTGTAATATACATACATACATAACTCCAATTTTTCCTTAAAAATTGGTCTGACTAAAACTTACTGAAATTACTTTTTAAAATTCACATAACTGTGAAGTCATCATTGACAAGCTTAACATGGAAAGTCACTCGATTTATGTGTCGTAAGCTCACATTAAGCCATTTCTTTCCAGTTGAAAATGGTAGTAGAAAACACTTTAAAAGTAAGAATGATGTGATAAGTAAAAGGGGTATTCAATCATCCATTGTGGTGTGGAGGTGGGAATTGCTTAAAATCTAAGGAGTTGTAGCTATCAGTGTTCAATCTGTACATAACTCCTGTCTTTGGTTTCATATCTGATTAGGTTCTGTTGATCCTTGGGGAACTTTCTCATTTGTTTTTATCTTTGCCCTGGATCTGTGGTGACCTGACTAACCGTCTAAAACTGAAAATGCTTAAAGTAGCCATTCAGATTATTATCACTGACTCTAAGACTGAAAAAGTCACACTTAGGACTATTTTTTTTTTTTTTAGTAGAATGTGGCACTTATTCAAATTGTGAGTAATCTGTAAAAAGTATAAAGATGTCTTCATGTCCAGATCTAGATAACTGCTTCTTCATGTAACTAAAGAGAAAGCACAAATGTAAATATAAATTGTCACAATTATAAGTACAGTTACCATTTTAAAAGAATGAATTACTAATGTGATTTTTTTTTTTTTTGAGTTGGAGTCTCACTCTGTTGCCCAGGCTAGAGTGCAGTGGCACGCTCACAGCCACCCCAGTGTCAACCTGCTGGGCTCCGACGATCCTTCTGCCTCAACCTTTTAAGTAGCTGGAACTACAGGCGTGTGCTACCATGCCAGGCTAATTTTTTTTTTTTTTTATTAATTGTAGAGACGAGATCTCTCCAAGTTGCCAGGACCGGATACAGTCTCTTATCAGATAAATCGTTTGCAGATGTTTCTCTTTCCAAGGGTTGTCTTTTCATTTTCTTGATGTCGTTTTTTTGTGAGTTTTTTGTTTTTTTGAGTTGGAGTCAGGCTGGAGTGCGGTGGCATACCCACGGCCACCCCAGCGTCAACCTGCTGGGCTCAAGTGATCCTTCCGCTTCCGCCATTCAAGAAGCTGGAACTACTGGCACGTGCTACCATGCCTGGCTAATTTTTTTGATTTATTGTAGAGATGAGGTTTCTCCAAGTTGCCCAGGCTGTTCTCGAACCCATGGGCTCAAGCAGTCCTCTCACCTCATCCTCTCAAAGTGCTGGGATTACAGGCTTGAGCCACGAAACCTGGCCACTCTTGATGTTAATAGCACAAAAGTTTTAAATTTTGATGTAGTCCAGTTTATTCTTTCTCTGTTTCTTGGTCATAAATATTTATTCCTGTGTTTTCTTCTAAGAATTATATAGTTTTAACTCTTACCTTTGGGTCTCTGATTTCTCTTGAGCTAATCTTTGTATATGGTATGACCCGGAAGGTATCCAACTTCATTATATATGTGGACATCCAGTTGTTATAGCACCATTTGTTGAAAAAAAGTTTTCTTTCCCCATTGAATGCTGTTGACACTTTTGTTGAAAATCAATTGGCCATAGATGAATGTGGTTTCTCTCTGGACTCTTGGTTCTGTTCCCTTGATCTGTATGTCTGTCCTCATGCCAATGTCATAGTCTTGATTATTATAGCTTTGTAGTAAGTTTTAAATTAGGGAAGTATGAGTCTTCCAGCTTTGGTTTTTAGTTTTGTTTTTTTACTCTCTGAGATTGGTTTGGCTTTTCAGGATCCCTTAAATTTCTACATGAATTTTAAGACCAGATTGTCAGTTTCTACAGAGAAGCCAACTAGCGTCTTGCTAGGGATTGGTCTTTTCTCTGTACATCAGTTTGGGGAATGTTGCCATGTTAACAATATCAAACCTTCCAATTTATGAACATAGAATGTCTTTCCATTTATTTAGATTTTCTTTCGTTTCTTTCAACTGTGTTTTTAGGGCATGAGTCTTGCACTTTTAAATGAATTGTTTTCTTAATTTCATTTTTGGAATTTTCATTGCTATTGTATATAACATGCCTGACTCTTGTATCTTGATCTTATATCCTGCAACTTTGCTGAACCTGTTTCTTAGTTCTAAAATTTTTTTCTGGATTTCTTAGGATTTTTTACATACAAGATTATATTATCTGAAGATGGAGATAGTTTTCTTTCTTTCCAGTTGGGATGACTTTTTGTCTCTTTTTCTTGCCTAATTATCCTGACTAGAACCCTCTAGTACAATATTGAATAGAAGTGGCAAGAGTGGACAAACACCCTTATTCTGTTCTCCGTCTTAAAGGGAAAGCATTTTTCCTTTCACCATTGAATATAATCTTGGTTGCGAGTTTTTCATAGATACCCTTTATCATGTTGAGGAAATTTTCTTCTTAGGTTGTTGAGTATTTTTAATCATGGAGGTATATTGAATTGTGTCAAATGCCTTTTCTGGTGTCTTGAGATACTTCAGTGGCTTTTGTTCTTTATTACTATTAGTATTACATTAGTATTAATTAGTATTACATTAATTGAACTTCAGATATTAAATCAACCTTGCACTCCTGGGATAAATTCCACTTGGTCATGGTATATAATTCTTATTGTATGCTGTTAGATTCAGTTTGCTAATATTTTGTCAAAGATTTTTGTATCTGTAGTCATAAGGGATATTGGTCTTTAGTTTTCTTATGATTTATTTGTCTGGTTTTGGTTTCAGGGTAATACAGGCACTAAGGACTTTAATAGGGCTGGTATCTCCTAAGCTTTAAAACATACAAATGGATTAAAAATTAGTATATACTAGTAGTTGTTAGTCATTAGTTACCAAAATCTTAGATGTATTGAACCAATCACTATAAACCACTTAATTAATAAATTAATAGTATGCCTGATTTTCAAATATTACAGTTACTCTTTGTTTTTTGGTTTTTTTTTGAGTCAGAGTCTCACTCTGTCACCCAGGCTGGAGTGCAGTGGCATGCTCACGGCCACCACAGCCTCGACCTGCTGGGCTCAAGCGATCCTACCTCCTCAGCCTTCCAGTAGCTGGAACTATAGACTCATGCCACCACGCCTAGCTAATTTTTTTGATTTATTGTAGAGACGAGGTCTCATCATGTTGCCTAGGCTGGTCTCAAACCCATGGGCCCAGGAAATCCTTTTGCCTCAGACTCCCAAAGTGCTGGGATTACAGACATGAGCCACTGTGGCCAGCTTACATTTTCCCATTTTTTAAAAACTTGCGTTTCAGCCGGGCACAGTATCTCAAGCCTGTAATCTCAGCACTTTGGGAGGCTGAGGTGAGAGAATTGCCTGAGACCAGGGGTTCGAGACTAGCCTCAGCAACTTGGTGAGACCTCGTCTCTACAGTAAATAAATAAGAATTAGCCAGCTGTGGTAGTGTGTGCCTGTAGTTCCGGCTACTTGGAAGGCTGAGATGGAAGGATTGCCTGAGCCCAGCTGGTCAAGACTGTGGTGGCTGTGAGCATGTCACTGCACTCCAGCCTGGGCAACAAAGTGAGATTCCAACTAAAAAAAAAAGAAAAAAGATTGGGGTTTCTTAAAGGTAAAATTCTTCATAAGGCTTATAATACATATAAGCCTGTACCATTATGAATTTGGAAGTTTGTAATCTCTGAATTAATGGTTAAAATACATTCTACTTTGTTTTTCCAAGACTCCAATTAATCATCCTTAAACCAGTTTATCAAAAGTCATTTAATCTTTATACTACCTTCAGACCTCAGAAAAATTACAGATATACAGGTTGAGTATCCCGTATCCGAAATCCTTGGGGCCAGAATTGTTTGGGATTTCGGATTCTTTCAGATTTTGGAATATTTGTGTTATACCTGCCAGGAGAGCATTTCCTTTGAGTATCATGTTGGTACTCAAAAAGTTTCAGATGTTAGATTCCAGATTTTCAGTTAGGAATACTCAACCTTAGTATTCTGAGCCTAAGCAACCATTTCATTGGGATGTCGCATCTATATTAACTCAAGCAAAATTATCCGGACAGCTTACACAGTACTTACTCAGGTCTTGGCTGGAACAGTTCTGTTTCCAGACCAACATACAGTATTTAAGGAAGGAGTTTTTGCTGTGGTAATTTTATAGTTGATAATGGAGGCAAGACACCCTGAATTAGAGAAGCCAATAGGCTTAAAGGCAGGGGGAGATAAAAAAACAAAGGCTAAGGTTGAAAAATGTTTCAGGGAAAGAAATCCACAGAATTGAGTCACTATATAAAACATACTGTATATACAGTGTAAGGACAGAAACGGGGGGAAGGGAAGGAGAGTGGGCAGACTGAGAGGAGTCAAAGAAGACCCTGATGTTTCCAGTCTGCAGTGATAGTGCTAGCCTTAACAAGGAAAAGAACCTGGTGAGTAGGTAAAGAATTTAACTTAACCGGGCTCGGTGGCTCAGCCTGTAATCCCGCACCTTTGGGAGGCTGAGATGAGTGGATTGCCTGAGCCCGCGGGTTCGAGACCCGCCTGGGCAACTTGGCAAGACCTCATCTCTACAATAAATCAAAAATGAGCTGGGCGTGGTAGCGCGCGCCTATAATTCCACCTACTTGGAAGGCTGAGGTGGAAGGATCGCTGGAGCCCAGTGGGTAGAGGCCGCGGTGGCCGGGAGCGGCCACTGCACTCCAGTCTGGGCGACAGAGTGAAACTCCAACTCAAAAAAAAAAAAAAAAAAAAAAAGAATTTAACTTAGTTTTTCACTTAGAATTGTCGAACTCTAGACATGGAAAGACTACAGTAATCCATCTCTACTCATCGGTTTTTGTGGTGGCTACAACCTTCGGCAAGCCAACAATGGAGCCAAAATACTGTTATCAAATTCTAGCCAGATACTGTTGACTATAAGGGTTCGCGCTAAGCAATGCCCCTTCTATTTAAAAGGGAGATGTCAAAGACATGTTAACATCAGCTGAGACTTCTTTGACATAAATAAGAGGAAACTTCTTTAAAAGAGAATAAGTTCTTCCCTATGTAATTTGGTGTTATTTAATGTGGCCCATGGGTACTCCTGAGCTCATTTCCAAGGGTGCACAGTGTCTTTGACCTCTAGCATGTTCTGCCTTGTAACTCCAGTTCTGAGTCTGTCTTCAAATACTGACTGAGCTCCTACAATGTGCAAAGCTTTGTAGTAGATACTGTGAGTGGCACGAAGAAATATAAGACATGGTCCCTACTCCAAGTAGATCATAATCTAATTAAACTATAACTTAATTAAATGCTACATAAAAAGATAAAGACTACCTCATATTAGTAGTTTACTATTACTTAAATAAATAGAGACTGCTACTTGGAGGTCAACAGAAAGTACTTTGAGCCTGAGTGGTCAAAGAAAGCTTCACAGAGGAGGGCTTGAATCCTGAAGAGGCAGGAAAGAGTGAGGAGCTCTTATCAAGTAGGAGGAATGGATTAAGAAATTGCAGGAAACTCTGCGCATTAGCATGTAGACCAGACGAGAACATGGCTAAAGGCTTCTTGGTGCCTTATCAGTGGAATCCAAACGTGTTAGCATTGCCTTTAAAAGGTCTTTCCCGAGCCAGGCTCGGTGGCTCAGCCTGTAATTCCATGCTTTGGGAGGCTGAGGTGAGTGGATTGCCTGAGCCCACAGGTTCAAGACCCGCCTGGCAACTTGGTGAGACCTCATCTCTACAATAAATCAAAAACTTAGCCAGGTGTGGTAGCTCGCACCTGTAGTTCCAGCTACTTGGAAGGCTGAGGCGGAGGGATTGCCGGAGCCCAGCAAGTCGAGGCTGTGGTGGCCAGGAGCAGCCACTGCACTCCAGTCAGGGTGACAGAGTGAGACTTCAACTCAAAAAAAAAAAGGTCTTTCCCTCACCACCAGAATGGTCTGGTTGTCAGAGTGAGACTTCAACTCAAAAAAAAAAAAAAAAGATCTTTCCCTCACCACCAGAATGGTCTGGTTGTCCTTTATGTACATTCCAACTTTTTTGTAGTCTATCTACTCTTGTTGCCTGGGTCCCACCCATCCCTGCCCCCTCGGTATTATAAAATGCTAGACTACCTATATCTTCAGGAATTACTTCCTGCTCTGAAACTTCATTATCTTTAGAATTACCCAGGTTACTCCAAACTGCTTACCACTTTATGAATTACTTATCTCCCCCATTAGATTATAAACTCCTGACTCCTTTACTAATTGCCTTTTTTTCATGTTAGTGTATCTCAAAGATAGAGCACTTTCCATGGGATCACACCCCTCCCTGACATAATACAGTGAAAAGTACAATGGCCAGAAGCTCTCTCCTGGTTCTGCCCTAACTGGTTGGTTGATGACTTGGTTGATGACTGGTCGGGTGTTCTGACATCACAGGATTCCAGTGCTTTTACAGTAAAATAGAAAGTTTGAATTGGGTTTTTCTCCCCCCATTTTTCTCTGAATGTAAAAGCCACGTTCCTATTTTTATAAATAGATGATCATAAAGAAGCAGGGGGAAGCTAGAAACTTACCACCCAGAGGACACACTTTATGTTGTGATGGGCATGTATTTTTGTAACTTAGCATCGTGAATAGAGATATATTCATTTGGGGACTTTAAGGCACTTTCCAGCTCCAAAGTCTTTGGAATGTTTTTCGCCACTAAAGAAATCAATATAGTGTCTTTTATAGATGTCATCGAGGTAATGATGGGTACTGCCTTTTGGTACTTGTCTCTCAAATCAGACTAGTTTAAATATATGGCCAGAGATTGTCCATCTCTGCTATTAGGCAGTGACATGTAGAAGGCCTGTTAGGTCCTTCAGGCCACACAGAGGCCCGTAATGATGCAGATGACCTTAGGGCAGAAACTTGATTCTAATGTAGATATTCTAGAGCAGAATCAGGATACAGTGAAACAGTAAAAACTTTAAATATCTGTTTATTTATAGAAAAGCCCCTTTGCTAGAGGATTCATTGTTAGGGACAGAGGTCCTGAGCCCAAAAGTCTTTTCTGAAGGTAAAACATAGTCCATGCAATGAAAAGGGTGGAAATTCCAAAATTATTGCTGAGGGTCTATGTGAAAGTTTATACTTGTAATAACAAAGTCACTGGATTATGATTAACAGTTACTTACTAAAAGTAGACGATTTAATTCCCAGTGTGTAATTAAAGAAATAGAAAAATAGGTAGGGTTTCTTTGTTTTCTTTCTTTTTTGATAGCTACTATCTCTAACCATTAAATGACTAAGAGTTTTAGGTTTCTGCAGATACTATACCAAAACAGATATTTGGAGTTTTATTCTATTCTTAGGGAGTGTCCAAAAAGATAAAATTGTGTTTAGTTTTCCAAGGAAGATTAAACTGACTTGGAAACAGTCTTAAAACAGTTTCCGTTGGGGCTTCTGCAAAATAAAAATTTGCAATAATTTTTAAGTGCGTAAGAAAATGTAATAAAGTTCCATAAACTCATTAAAACTTGAAACCTGACACTGACAGAGCAGCTTCATATCTCACTGTTCTCTAGGTGTGTTAGTTCAGTCTCAGCTGGAATGTCATTTTGTTTCCTTACTCTAAAAAGGCACTTGGCATCAGCTTTCGCATTTCTTGACCCCAAGGAATTTCACAGGGGTAGTCATAAAAACTGATTAATGAATTACATTCACAAAAGAAACCTATAATCTATGGGTACTGTCTGATTGCAATAAAGTATGTTTTTTATGCACCTTTTGATAAGTAAACATTCAGTATATGGCTTCAGAGTGCTCATTTCCTGCTGATTGGCCTTTCAGCTCAAGAATTCACATGTAGAAGCTATTTCTCTTCTGAGAAGACCACAAAATTTATAAATAAGGTTAGCTGCCTAGAAGTTTCAGCCCCTAGCTCACAAGTTGCTAAAATTCATTCAGGAATATGTTTAAATAAAGGTGTAGATGTCAGATATGAAAAGAGTTGGGATCTTTTCATCTCTAGTCTTCTGCATGAATACACTAAGGCATGTCAAGTAGCAACACTAAGCTTTTGGTTTTTTAAAATTCTTTCTAGCCCTTTCCACTCTCCTAAATATTTCTTTTAATCAAAAGAGGAGATAGTTCCTTTCCAAATATTATTTACAGTGCCTCAAAATGAAAAGAAACTATCATTATTACTCCTTTTATTGGTTTATTTTAGTGGTGGAATTTTTTTCCACCTGAATAATTATAAGACTTGCTTCAGAAGGTAGGAACAGGTAGAAAAATAAAAATAATCTAACTTGTGGCTCTTTTTTGTCCCATTCAGTTATGAGATTAAGACTGATTACTTTTTTCTAATCTTGTCTTTCTCTCCACCCCAGCCATTTTCTTCATGCACACTACACTTTAAATACCTCTTGCCAAAACTTGGCTTTTGTCATATTCAGATTTATTTTTTATGTATGTATGTATGTATGTATATATGTTTCTGAGTTGGAGTCTCACTCTGTCGCCCAGACTGGAGTGCAGTGGCCAGGACCTGCTGGGCTCCAACGATCCTTCCGCCTCAGCTTTCCAAGTAGCTGGAACTATAGGCGCATGCTACCACGCCTGGCTAATTTTTTGATTTATTGTAGAGATGAGGTTTCACCAAGTTGCCCAGGCGGGTCTCGAACCCGTGGGCTCAGGCAATCCACTCACCTCAGCCTCCCAAAGCATGGGATTACAGGATGAGCCACCGAGCCCGGCTTATTTTTAATTTTGTTGTTCATTTATTTATTCCACAAATATTTACTTAGTGCCTACTCTGATCCAGGCAGTGCTCAACTCTAAACTCTCTGAGCCAGCTATGCATGCTACCTGTAACCTGCCCTCTTCTCCAAACTTAACTTTCTGTTCATAATTCCCATCTTTGCTATATATATCTTGGGTCTCACCCGGCTCTTCTGAAGCACCCATTCTTTTCTACAAGTGCTCTTAGAAAAAGGTCTTATAGTGTCATTTATAATGTAGTTGGATTTATTATATATATATAATAAATATATATAACATAAAATATATTCTGTATATTATATAGAAATTGGATTAAGTCATTGTTTTACCTCTCGCGAGGCATTAACATTTTAACTTTTCCTATAAATGTGAGTGAAAAACTATCTCCTTTAGCCCGGCATGGTAGCACGTGCCTGTAGTTCCTGCTACGTGGAAGGCTGAAGCAGAAGAATCGCCTGAGTCCAGCAGATTGATGCTGGGATGGCCATGAGCGTGCCACTGTACTCCAGCCTGGGCGGCAGAGTGAGACTCTAACTCAAAAAAAAAAAAAAAGGAAAACTATCTTCTGAAGAATGTAGAGCTTCCCTGTGCAAGTGTTGAAGGCATGGGGAAAAGCAGAGTGCCCCCTGCTGGTTTCTTTGACATTATACCAAGTGAATGACTCCCTTGCTGTTCCTCCCACCTTCATGCTATCCATGGTCCTTCCCACCTCCCTGCTTATACAGCTGGTACTCCTCCTACCTAAATAACCTGTACTTTCCCTCAGTGTTCAGCTTAGCTCATATTCTACATTTTCCCTGAAGGGTTTCTGTTTGCTGTCACTCACTTTCTTCCTGTGAGTTCCTGTGTTATATTTGATCACTATCACTGAGGTTGGCATTTAATCATGCTTTGTTGCAGTCGCCTCATTTCCCGTTTCCCAACCTTAGTGTAATCTCCAAGAACACCAATCCTGTCATTTTGTTTTCTGTGTAAACAGTGCCTAGAAAAGAAATAAACACAGTTGGAGGCATTCAATGAATACCTGAGTAGAAATGAGAATATACCTAGGCCCATATATGTTTATGCGTATTGTATCTAGCAGCATTTTGCAAAATGAACCCGTCCTTCATTAAAAGAGGAAAACATTTCATACCTAAGGATTACTATTAAGATTTCTTAAAATTAAAAAGGAAAAAGCCAGTAACTATTTTTTTCGATAAATGCTGATATCTGAAGGAAATTTTGATTTTTACTTCTTAACAGGTGGTTTGTTCTGGATGCAGAAACCAGAGATCTAGTTTCTATTCACACAGATGGGAATGAACAGCTCTCTGTAATGCGCTACTCAATAGGTAGGCACACTTACCCCCACAGTCCTCCCAACCCTGGCATTCACAGCAATTGCATATTTTTACTTCTGGTAAAGATGATGCCTTCTTTCTCTACTATCTAGAGTTGTTAAGTATTAAATGTTTTCCCCAACATCAGATTAAATTCTGCTGCCTGAAAACGCTAAAGATCTCCTAAAGTTAAACAACATTCTAAATCATCAAGCAAACCTAGATTTAGAATGAACTGTCACAACTGCAACTGAAAGCAGAATAAAGTACAATCATGTTCCCCTTTTTGAACTACACATACTTAGAATTTTAAGGAGGTATTAAGTTAGTTAGCAACCTTTGTATATAAGAGTATATAAAAGAAATTACAGTAACACTCAAAATACACAAATTTTATAGATGCTTCAAGTCCTTTACAATCTAATTACAATGCTTTTGTTACATAGTAATTATTGGGTTGTTAATTAGATTAAACACCCAGCAATTCATTATATAAATTTCATAAATATTCATTTAGCCTATTTGAATAATTATTTGTACTTTATTCATAATATTGGTGAAGTTTTCATCAATTCCAAATAACCTTTTCTCATTATTAGTGTGGTTTTGATTCACATCATTCTTCCTTCGAGTTAGTCTGACATTTACAGAATCCAAAGAATCTTTTTGATTGCTTCTCAAGTTGCTTCAAGGGAAGCACAAGATACTATTTTCTAAATTGAACAAGGAAGAAATTGTATGTACTTTACGCTATAAACCTAGAGTCATTTTGAAGCAGAAACATTTTTTAATTTATCTAGGGTTTTTGTTTTGTTTGGTTGGTTTTATAGGAACAAATAACCAATGTAAATGTAGCAGTTAAAATCCAAAGATCAGGTGGACTTCATTGACTGTTACCTCTTTAGCACTTTGGTCAGTGTAGAGGAGGTGACCATAAAAGAAGGAAACATGATTCCTTTCCAAGAGCAACTATCCTGGACTTGGAGAGATCATATGCTGACTGAGCTAAGCAACTGTCCACTCAGCTTGCCATAGGAACACTGTGTACTTCTTTCTACCCTTGAAAGAGGACTGACCCCTGTGGGGTCAGTTCCTAGCTAACTAGGAAGCGATGAGGCTAGAGCCCAAGGACTGTGAGCGTCTTCAGGAAGGGTGACCATTATTTTTCAAGAATGCTTTGTTGACAGGATTCATTCATCAAGTACCAGATAACAGTTAAATTGATGAGACCCAACAGCTTTTGCAAAATATCATTTAGGATAGGTCCAGTAAAGTAACAGTAAGTAAATCTATCAATATTATTTCTGTAGTTAACACTCTGTCCTATTTCATTCTAGATGGTATCCTCCTGGCTGTAGGATCCCATGACAACTTTATTTACCTCTATGTAGTCTCAGAAAATGGAAGAAAATATAGCAGATATGGGAAGTGCACTGTAAGTAGTGAAGCAAAATAAATTATGTTGTAAATATTGAAAAATTTTTACATCTGTTAAAAGAATTAAATGTTTACATTGATTTATCTGTTGTTTTCTGTTGTTAGCATAGTGGTTAAAAGCACAGACTCTCAGCCAAACTACCTGGATTGGAATTCCTGCTTCTACCACTTATAAGCTGATGTGACTTTGGGAAGTTACTTAAATCTTCTACTTCAGTTTTCTTATCTATAAAATAAGGATACCTAT
The DNA here is from genome assembly GCA_027257055.1 of Cephalopachus bancanus. Classification (NCBI taxonomy): domain Eukaryota; kingdom Metazoa; phylum Chordata; class Mammalia; order Primates; family Tarsiidae; genus Cephalopachus; species Cephalopachus bancanus. The sequence goes on from JAPVLO010000185.1 coordinate 10,890,240, forward strand.
AAAGGCAGTTTCTAATTAAACAAGTTAATGTATATGAAGTACTTGAGATAGTAAGTACTCAATAAATGTTTATAGAAAATAAGATCATGGCCAGGCATGGCAACTCACACTTATAATCCCAGCACTTGGAAGGCCGAGGTAGTCAGATTGCTTGAGCTCAGGAGTTCAGCATCAGCTTGGGCAACATACCAAAACCTTGTCTACAAAAAAATTTTTTTGAAAACATTAGCCAGGCGTGTGGCATGCGTCGGTAGTCCTAGATACTTGGGAGGCTGAGGTTGAAGGATCGCCTGAGCCCAGGAAGTCAAGGATATAGTGAGCTATGAGCATGCCACTGCACTCCAGCCTGGGTGACAAAGACCCCGTACTCAAAAAAAGCAAGAAAGAAAGAGAATGAGTTCGCTTGGTGTGTGTGTGTGCGTGTGTGTGTGTACACACACACACACACATATATATGGAAATTAATTTAGGTTTAACAAATCATGTATTAGTGGCACAGATCTTTTGACAATCTTTATCACAAAATAGTTTATTTTAGAGGACTATCTAGATAAGAGAATCAGTTTTTAGAAGCATGCACATCTCACAATAAGCAAAGTAAACAGTCTCAGAGTTTTAGAATTTATCCAAAATAGTTTTGCTAGCCGTGACAATTGTGAATCATTATCCATTAATTTATTTAAGTCTATCTTTTCATCAGTTCACCAACTTAATGTTTGTGACATGGAATAGTATACAACGGGATCGAATAAAATGTTCCACTGAAAGGAATTTTCAGATTACTGAAGCTTACCCTAGCAGGCGTCAAATTTTTTTAAACTCAAGTTTTTTTAAAAGTTCATGTCTTAATACACAGAGATTATATCAAAGATGATTTAATCTTATAGAATCATAAATCTTTTAGGTAGCATTGTAGCACTTAGCTCAGCCCTTGTTTCAGAAAAGATTGGTCACAGCTTATCACTGGCCTCCTCTTGACAGAATGGCAGATCTGGGACTTGAACACAGTTTGCCTAACTCTTGATAGAGGAAACTTTCCAGTGTATGATAATGCCTCAGATTTTTTATTACACATATATTTTACTATGCTATTCCAGTACAGCTGACCCAGAAAAGAAACAGAGCAATGTGTGACATTGGACAATCAGAATGACTGTGGAAGTGTTGAGAAGTAGCAAGTTTATAATTGCATGAGACTTGTCCTACTCCAGCTTTTAACTTTAAAGTGTTCAAAAGTATTATTTCAAGACATCCATAGGACCTGTTAGAGTCTGTGGTGTTGTTTGAGGCTATAATGAAAGACTCAACTACTCTGCGGTCCTGATTATCTTCTGTTTTGCTTTGCTCCCAGCTGTTACTTCTTGCTGTCTGTTTCCACCATCTGGTCTTATGGTCCCCTATTAACTGTTTTTTATCTGTTGTCTGCTGTAGTATAGGATACACAAAACTGGGTTAATGCTGGCTCTGCTGCTTACTAGTTTGTTACTTTAGGCAAGTTAATTAACATCTCTTGGTCTTAATTTTTATCATCTTAAAATTGGAGAGGATAATAGTATCTACTTCATAGCACTGTTGTGAAGAAGGTCTTTCCTAAAATATAGCAACAAGAACTCCTATAGAATTCTAAATGCAAATACTGTTTTCTGTTTTTTTCCTAATAATTTTCCTGTTACTAGCCACCATTTAAGTGACATTTCAGTAGCTACAGAGGCATACCAGGCTTAGAGCTTTAGAAAATTTCCTCTGATAAATGAGTTATAAGCATTTGGAGTCCCTCTTTGTGGTATCACTTTATGTGGAACTGTCCGTTGAAAAGATGACTGGGGCCCAACGATGCGAAGCAGTACTTCTTGGTAGAGGGCTGTTGGTGGGTGCATGGGTCCCTGTGAATGATGACATCATTGTAGGCCAGGGCCTTGCTTGCAGCCTCATGAGCAAAGAAACAAGGCAAGATCAATTTTAGAGTGATGGACTTACATCAAACAAGCTCTCCAAAGCTGGTTTATAAAAATACCAGTTTACAACAAGAACTACAACTGGTAAGGCCACTAAAATCCTAGGTTCTTCTGGCCAGTCAAAGTTGTCTCTCTAAGCAGACCTCAGGAAACCAATAGCCAACTTCAGTGAGAATGTCACCCTGCATTTGAAGTAAGGTATGTAATCACCAAGGGCACAGGACATGAGCATCCTCCAGCCAGTGCGGTTCTTCCCTTTGGGGAAAGTACAGGAAACCAGAGCATAATCAAAAGGTGAGCAAATCTGGTGCCTGCCTCCACAGTAGAGCAATAGCTGCCTCTGGAACTGGTCTTGGTTCAGGCCCCTCTACCCTGGACGTGGGCGGGTACTCCTCACATCTATCTCTGTGCCCCTTTCTCTTTGCTGACCTCCCTGCTGCCAGCCCACCTGAGGAATGCTTTCTTTGGATAGATCCATACCTGCAGTCAGCTTGCAGAATTGACAACCTTGAAGCCATTATGACTCTTTCATATTTACCTCTTCCTGCTTTGATTTATTTTGCATTAATTCTAAAGTTTAACTCTCAGAGGTTCCAAACTGGGGGACATCCGTTGGAGTTTCCATAAACTCATAGAACTTTACTCTTCCATTCACTAAAACTTACTTCTGGCCGGGCTCGGTGGCTCAGCCTGTAATCTCAGCACTTTGGGAGACCTAGGTGAGTGGATTGCTTGAGCCTGCGGGTTCAAGACCAGCCCAGGCAACTTGGCGAGACCTTGTCTCTACAATAAATTTTTTTTTTAACCATTTGATGATACTTTTGTTTAATTGAAATAAGAACAAAACCTGGTCACATTCAGAGATTAACAGCATCATATAGGGGGTTAAACAGTTCTCTCTCTTGGTTAGCAAGGGCTTAATTTCAAGTGATTTCCACAGTTCTTTGAAGCCAAGAAGGCTGTGTAACAAGGGCCTGGCTCTGTCAGCAGCTGAATGGCACCTCACTGGATGTCATCATCATCAAAGAGATCTTCAAAATCATTTGAAAAGTCTGCATGAACTGCCTTTTCATTGGCTGCCAAGTCCATCAAAAGACACTCTGAAGTGGTACCTGGGAGGTGACATTATAAACCCCAGCGTTGCCTTGAATCTTCTTTGCTTGTTTGTTGGCATCGATTCCAGGGAGCAAATGTCCCTTTTGTTTTTTCCAATGAGTTGTTAACCTCCACAGGGTTTTTCCTAAATTTGGAGCCGTTTTCCTACTCAACGGTCCTTTTTTGAGATACTTATGAACACATTCTGTATCTAACAGATGCGATCTGTGTGAATATTATGTCTACATACAATGCTTTTGATGCTCTTCTAAATAATGCTATTAAAGGCTTTGCACAGAGATGCAGATAATATTCCTTTTTTTTTTTTGAGTTAGAGTCTCACTCTGTTGCCCAGACTGGAATGCATTGGCACACTCCCGGCCACCGCAGCCTTGACCTGCTGGGCTCCAGTGATTCTTTTGCCTCAACCTTCCAAGTGGCCGGAACTACAGGCGTACGCTACCACACCCGGCTAATTTTCGATTTACTGTGGAGACGAGGTCTCGCCAGGCGGATCTCGAACTCACGGCCTCAGGTAGTCCACTCACCTCGGCCTCCCAAAGTGCTGGGATTACAGGCTGAGCCACTGAGCCCGGCCCAGATAATATTCTTAAGTACTTCCACAGTAGGATGAATATGTCTGGGAGGACTGTACTTTGCCATGATTAATCTGGTTAAATCCTTCATTCATGTAGCAACAGTTTTTTCATTTTAGAAGCATGGCTTCTGCAGACACCAGAGCCAGCATCTGGCTCGCATGCACTAGGGAAAGGATTGTATGAACCCATCCTCCTGCTGTGCACAGAAAACATCCAGTAACCACATGCATCTTGCAGGCTCTGGAAATTGATATCTTATTAAGTTGGTAGGACCCTTATATTCCTAACAAGTGATTTCCAACCTGTTTTTCAGTATACTACCTAGCCTCTTATGATTTCAGAAAACTTCATCCTTCTCAAATTCACATAAATTCATTTATGTATGTGTCTTTCCCATGCAGCACTATGGTGGAGATTGCGGCTCCAGAAGGGTTTTAAGACACATTGTTAGACTTCAGAAGGGTAGTGTAATAATTAAAAACCTATGTAAATCATTAACAACTATACTTAAGGTATATTGAATTTATTAGCTTAAAGAATTGTGTGAGCAGAAAGCTAGTAATTTGAAAAGGTTCAAATATTAAGTGTGTCTCACCAAAGACTGTAGGAGATAAAAGTGAAAAGGATTGTTTTAAGGTATCAGGTTATATTGGGTCCATCTTTGTCAGGTTGACTAGAACAAGGACACGCTGAGGTGATGTTACCTGGGGAGGTAACATTATAGAACCCAACGGTTGGAACCCTGAAGGGGTACAATATTGGGTGATTTTTTTTCCCCAGAACATTCTTTGGAGGTAAGAGTTTTTCTAGGAGACCTCCATATGACTGTAAATGTGTGCCATATTCCTCAGCCTCTGAAGCATACCATGGATAGTCAAGAAGCAGCTCAGGAAAACTGTATCTCTTATGTACAACTTGTAACCAACACTTCATTCTCAAAAATGGAGTCACTCTAATGGGCACAGCAGGGCCTGAGGGTGTGATAATCTGTTGCAGTGTCCTCTAAGACATGGGATCCCAGGGACTGGTACTGGTCCCTGGCCTGTTAGGACCTGGGCTGCACAGCAAGAGGTAAATTGTGAGCTGGCAAGCGAAGCTTCATCTGTATTTACAGCTGCTCCCCATGACTTGCATTACTGCCTGAGCTCTACCTCCTATCAGATCAGCAGTAGCATTAGGAGTGTAGACCCTAAGGTGAACAGCGCATACGAATCTAGGTTGCACAATCCTTATGAGAATCTAATGCCTGATGATCTGAGGTAGAGCTGAGATGATGACGCTGTATGTTTCATTATATAATTGCAACGTAATAATAATAAAGTATACAACAAATGTTATGAACTTGAATCACCCTGACGCCATCCCCCTCCCCCAGCTTATCTTCCATGAAACCAGTTCCTGATGCCAAAAAGGTTGGAGACCACTGCTCTAAGAAACAAGTTTAAGAGACTGTTTTTTCTTGGAAGTGTCTAGCACAGGTAGTAGGTGCTAGTTTCTGGTGTCTAGGTAGGAAGGCCAGCAGAATTCTCCCAAGTCCAAGTGCTTAATGTTTCCACCATAGTGAGATCTCTTTAGTTTCAAATTCCTGCCAGAACTCTTCATGTATTACTGACATCTTCACATGCCTGCATCTTTGGCTCCCAACAAGACAGAGTAAAAGAGAACTAAGTACCTGTTCAGTTCTAGAGGCTGGGATGCTGCCTCTAGGAATCCTTTAGGAATCCTGATAAACTTGTATTCAGAAAACTGTATTGACAGACTGTTCAACTGTTTTTTATTCAAAACTCTAGCTGCTTTCTAACAGTTGATTTGTTGTCCCTAGGGACATTCCAGCTACATCACACACCTTGACTGGTCCCCAGACAACAAGTATATAATGTCTAACTCGGGAGACTATGAGATATTGTACTGTAAGTATGAATGGTCACATATGGGCTCAGATGTGTCTGTCAAGGACACTAATGAACAGGCTGCATGGAAGTTGTGCAGGGATGCATGCTGGCCTCTCTCACCTAACAAAGCATGTGTTTGAGCTAAGTAATGAGAATCACAAAGGTGGTTGACTTCTCGAAGAAAGTAATGAATTAATTTAATGGTGCAGAACTGAAGGCACAGGTAGCAATATGAAATTACTCAGTGGATTGATAACTGCTCTGAATGGTTTTTCATTTAACAACTTTTTCTGGAGGCAGAGAGGAATATAATGGATGGGAATTTATACTTTTTAGAGGGGAAAAAACACTTCCATGGGAAAAAGTTTGTAGTCCAAGAAACCACATTAAGCACTTTATTGTCCTTTTTAAATGTGTCTTCATGTTTTTCAATGAATTATAAATAAAAGTAAATGTGGCTGGTTTAACTCGAGATGCACTTTCAAACACATTTGTACAAAAGCACTGTGATCATCTTTCCTGTTTCTAAATTTAAGGGGACATTCCAAATGGCTGCAAACTGATCAGGAATCGCTCAGAGTGTAAGGACATCGATTGGACAACATACACCTGTGTGCTAGGCTTTCAAGTCTTTGGTAAGGATGTGACACCCAATGTGAAGAGGTGGTTTGTGGGTTTTTATATATATTTACTTAAGTTTATAAATGAAAAGCAGTTTATGTGTGTTCTTTAGTTTTATCACAATTAATTCAGCTTCAGAGAAATCAAATGTATTAGGATAGAACCAGTTAGGGATTTGTTCTTTGCAGAATCTAGCACTTTGGTCCCCAATAAATATGAAAGACAGTTATAAGGAATTTACATAGTAGTACAGACTGTCTTCCCATTTTTTTCTCCAAGTAAAAATTAAAATTTTAAAAATTTGCTAACAGCATTTTAAAAGTAGCTTTATTACATGTTCACATACCATCCAACGCACCTGTTGAAAGTGCACAGTTAGCTGGGCTCGGTGACTCAGCCTGTAATCCCATGCTTTGGGAGACTGAGGCGAGTGGATTGCCTGAGCCCGCGGGTTCGAGACTAGCCTGGGCGACTTGGCAAGACCTCATCTCTACAATAAATCAAAAAATTAACCAGGCGTGGTAGCACGCGCCTGTAGTTCCGCTACTTGGAAGGCTGAGGCGGAAGGATCGCCGGAGCCCAGCAGGTTGAGGCTGTGGTGGCCGGGAATGGCCGCTGCACTCCAGTCTGGGCGACAGAGTGAGACTCCAACTCAAAAAAAAAAAAAAAGAAAGTGCAAAGTTGATTGGTTTCCGTATGTTCACAGAGTTGTGCAACCATCATCAAGGTCTAATTTTGGAACATTTTCATCAACCCAAGAAGAAACCCTGTACCCGTTAGCAGTCACTCCCCAATCTCTTTTCCCCTACCTCCCCTGCAACTGCCGATCTACTTTATCAGTTTGCTTTTCTGAATAGCTCATATAAAAGGAATCATATGATATATAATATGTGATCTATCTAGACTAGCTTCTTTTTTTTTTAGCATAGCATTTTCAAGGTTCGTCCATGTTGTAACGTGTCAGTACTTCATTATTTTTATGACTGAATAATATCTCATTGTGATCACACTTTGTTAATACAGTCCCATCAGTCGATGGACACTTGGGTTGTTTCCACTTTTTAGCTATTATTAGGAATACTGATATGACCAATCTTGCAAGTTTTTATGTGGACACATTTTCATCTCTCTTGGGTGTATACCTAGGAGTGGAATTACTAGGTTAAATGGTAATTATAAATTTAACTTTTTGAGGAACGAACAGACTTTTCCAAAGTGGCCACATCATTTATATTCCCGCCAGTAATGTGTGAGGGTTCCAGTTTTTCCATGTCTTTGCCAACATGTAATTTCTTATTCTTTTGCACATGAATGTCTAGTTGTTCCAGCATTGCTTGTTGAACTATAAAGACATTTTTGGTAGATAATATTTAAAGATAAGACTTAGAGATTGTTCCTAATCTGATGTTTTGAATATTCTAGAAATCTGACCTCTGTGACAGTTTCTCTCAAGCCTTTCCTGATCCTTAGGTATCTTTCTGAAAGGGTTAGAAGATAGATGGAAAAGCTAAAAGAATTAAAGCCTTGTTTGTAAAGAATTAAAAAGAAATATTATCGGTAATTAAAACACTGGATATGGATGTGATACCAGTATGTATAGCATTACCTTCAGAAAATTGGGCTCTCTCCTCCAGCCTCATAATAGAGCTGAACATCTATTTATTCTGTGTGCATTAGAAGAATAACCATTACAGATAACTGTTGTAAACACAAATGTTTCAAGATGGAGAAACTGAATAGGCTAGAAAGAAATTTAAAACAAAATAATCCTGACTTGTCCATAAACAACAGTTTCATTATTCCAGGTGAAAATGGAGCGGTGGCTTATAGCTGGTAACTTCCCTTGTTATTTTTATGAGACAGTATTTGCATACTTATTAAGAGATATCAGTGCAAAAGTATTTTTTTTAACTTTATCATAGAGATGGGTACAAATCAGGATTAGGTAAATAAGTAGTCTACGTGCAGGTGAAGTTTGGGGCTCCAACTGGTCCTCACTTCCCCCGGTTTAGGATCAAGTACTCTTTGTGTGGTTACGTGCACCGCACCACCCCTCCACTTCCCTGGCAGTGACCCGTGACTGCTGATCTCAGTGTAAAAAATGTTTTGACTTGTTTTTAGCATACTTACCAAAATCATATTTGTTCTCTAGAGTAGCATTCAGCCACAGGAGGCCAACTTCTAAACCCTTAAATATTCTGTAGTTTTAATTCAGCTAATAGAGGTTTGTGAAAGGGATTTTGAGTGTGCTTATTGGTGCCCCTAATGATTCAGAAGAGTTAAATTTGGTATGTTGGGCCTTTGGGTCTCATGTGTCCAGGACAGTTCTGCGGGAGCCATTGCTGGGTCAGCAGATGGCCTGTGCATTTCCTTGAGTCTCTCTGAGGTTTTCTTGGAGGCACCTAGAGTCCAATTTGAAGACACAATGCTGTGGCTCTTGAATGTTGCTATACAGAGAGCCAGCAGCCCCTCCCCTCCAACCAGAAACTTTTAGAAAAAGGAAAAGCTTATTGCTGAGGTGAGTCAAGTGGAAACAAAAATAAATTAGTAGCACCACCTGCTGGTTACTGTGGAGTACTGTTTAGTCTCAAGTTTTCTGTCTTCAGGCTTTGTTTTAGCTTTGTTAGTTAACCCTTTGCACTGATGGCCCCTCTCAGGACATAAAGAGATTGCTGGTGATGATACAGGATAGACTTATGCCAGCACAGATTTTTTTCAAAAATGTATATTTCCTTGTAGTTTTTTATTCAAATTGTATGAAAAAGCAAATAAAGAGATGGAATATATACTGAGATATGATTGAGCAGTTGAGAAGTGTTTTTCAGGAATCATGAGTGCCTCTTTCCACATCATCTTCGAACAGCAGACTAGATGATAAATTACATATTATTAATGTGGGAGAATAAAACAAGACTGCATTGTCTGCTCAAATAGAAAAACAAAGTGGAAGACATCAAACATATTACTATTGCAGTGCATGTCCATGACTGTTTCACATGTTACCATACACTAGAAAAAATATAAGATATAACATTTTGACTTTTTTGGTTATAAATTCCTCAATGTCCTAAATTCTATTAGAAACCAAATATCATTACAGTAAAATAATTTGTTCCAGCACTATACTATTTAATATGAAGTGATTCATTTTTCACTATTTTGTAAAAAAAAAAAAAAAAAAAAGTGCAGTCGAGGAACTAGTAGGTGATCCTCAAGATGTTTCCATGTGCAAATGGTTAAATTTTAGATAAAACTTCATCATCATTTGAATAAAAAACAGTGTTGAGCCACTAAGAAATTTGTAAGGAAAAAGTTAGCGTTAAGAGTTTGAACATAGATAAAAGTTCATCAAGTTCTAAAATCAAACATGTAGCATCACAGTTACATTTTTAGGCTAATTTTTCCACATCCATGTTTCCATATCAAAGGTGTCTGGCCAGAAGGGTCCGATGGCACAGATATCAATGCACTGGTGCGGTCCCACAATAGGAAGGTGATAGCTGTGGCCGATGACTTTTGTAAAGTCCATCTGTTTCAGTATCCCTGCTCCAAAGCGAAGGTAAGCTCCCTTTAATAGAAACTAGTGTTATAGGACCTTTTGTTTGGGGTTGATCTGTGTCAATGGCAAGAAAACATTTGTAGTTTAGTAGTGACTCTCCATAATCCTCCGATACCCAGAGGGAGAACAGGGCTGAGAGTGTCCACGCAGGTGCCACTGGTCCCCTTCCTCCTCGCCAAGGCTGAGCAGAAGAACCATAGAGATGATAGCTGGTGCTGAGTTACTCCTTTCGCGTTTTTGTTCATTTGCTTATTTTGACTTTTTGGAAATTTTCAATTTACCCTAAACATTAAAATATTGCATTTGTTAGACACACAGTCAGTGTTATGAAGCTAAGGGAACTGATTCCTAATTCTCCTGTAATCCTGCCAACCTAGTTACTTCTCCCCTAGCCATTTCCAAGGAATGATTACTAAGCTCTGACGAGTATGCTTCCCAGCATCTGGAAGAGACAGACTTGTAGTTATTTTTTCAAGCATATTGTGTGGAAATAAAAGATGTCCAATTATTCTATTTTGTTTCTCCCCATGTAAAATGACATTGAAAGGAAATTACTGCCAGCCCATTCCTGAGATTTGAGGACCTGTGGCTTTGATTCGAATGATCCATTTCACAAGCCGAGTGACCCCCGTACCTGGTCACCTCCGTTTCTGTCAGCAGGCACTTAAAGAACGGGTTTAACCTTCCTGTCTGATTTATTTCATGCAGGCTCCCAGCCACAAGTACAGTGCCCACAGCAGCCATGTCACCAATGTCAGCTTTACTCGTAATGACAGTCACCTCATTTCAACTGGGGGAAAAGACATGAGCATCATTCAGTGGAAACTGGTGGAAAAGTTGTCTTTGCCCCAGAATGAGATTGTAGCAGATGCAACTCTAACCAGAGCCCCCCTCTCCTCCATTGAAAGTGCCATCCAGCCTAAAACTCCCACGCCGCCTCCTTCCCAGCCCTTAAATGAGACAGCTGAAGAGGAAAGCAGAATAAGCAGCTCTCCCAGGCCTCTGGAGAACAGCCGGGAGCAGCCTGGGGAGCCGGGCGGAGACCACAGCGAGGAGCGGAGCGAAGGGGGCAGCGAAGACCTGGGCGAACCCGCTTCTGAGGAGCCGTTCCCCGGGGCCAGCGAGGAGTGGGGCGAAGCGGCCCCTCCCGAGCACCCGCGGGACCCTCCGCCCCTGTCCTAACACCCGAAGTCTCCTTGCGCTGCGTGTGGATTTGTGGTGACGTTCAGATGACAGGATGGGCAGTGACGGAGATGCGCTGTCAGTGGAGATTTCGGTTTCCATGTGGTCTGTTTTCCTCAGTAGTCATATCTTCAGTCTCTCAAATGCAGCTGACCTGAAGGTTCGGTTTGGTGTGCATTGAAAAGTAACCAACCTTAAGAGTAGGAGAAGACTGAAACATGCGTTGTGTCTCAGAAATTACCATGTGTGTAAGTGGTGTGATATAAATACTGGAACGAAAACAGCAGTTGTATTGATTTTGAAAATAAACCCCCTTGTTATCTGAACGTGTTTGCTTCAGGAACAACCAGAGGCATCCCAAACACTTACTCATCTGCTGGCTCAGACTGTACTGCTTTCTTTCCTGATGCAGAAAAGGAACCAGAAGAAAAAAATGTGCTCTTAGTGAGATATTCTCCTACCCCAAAGGTCTGGTGGAAGTTTTTTAGTTAAGAAAAACTCCAGTGTTGCCAAGTGCAATGGTGTTGCCTTCTTGGTTACAGCGCCGCCTCCCGACACTACCGTAGACATCCAGATGTGCTCTCAGTCTACTACTAGGTGCTGCCTTTCCCGTCATAATGAGCAACAACCTCTTAATTTCTTCTGTGCAAATCTCCTTTATCCTAGAACAAAGAGAGCTTTGGTTTGTTAAAGAGCTTTCCACGTATATTAGACCATTGATACTCGGAAATGAGAGCGTCCTCCAAGGAGTCCTTTCCTAGCCAGAACATTCTCAGAAGTTTGGCATTCAAGTGAATGGAAGAAAAAAACCACATGCCTTTAAAACTAAACTGTAATAATTACCTGGCTAATTTTAGCTTAGCTTTCATTGTAATTTGTCCCCTCTACGATAGGAGAAATATAAACACAGTAAGTTTAAATGATTGAATTGGTGCTTGAAATTCATTGGTTTAGTTGTAATTTTTATACAAACTAATTATACCGAGGGATAAAATACTCAGTAAATTACAAATTCTTTTTTTTTTTTTACAGAAGTATAAAGTTACAGTCACAATAATTTTTTTATCTGTTGCATACTTAATAGACTTGCTATGCAGGAAGTCAGTTTTTTTGGTGGAGTTGCTATAAGAAGCCTTGCAAGTCTAAGGTGGCTGTCCTGTTCTTTGGGGCAATGCATGTATTATTATGCATTGAAAGTTGTGTTTTTTGGTTTTATTGGCCAACTGTGTTTTTCTTAAGTATATGTTTTCTACTTTAAAAATAATTACTGACAAATATGTATTTCCTATATATTTGTTTATACTTTGATTATAAAAAAAATTTGTTTTATTTTTTAACTTGCTGCATTGTTTTGATACTTACTGTTTTTTTGGTTGGACTATGTTTAGAAACTTTGGATGAGTTCAGAAGTCTTAAGTATGCAAGCGTTTACGTGATTGTGCCATTCCAAAGTGCATCAGAACTGTCATTCCCTTCTAGTATCTTCTCAGGAGTAATACAAATCAGGTATTTCATCATCATTTGGTAATATGAAAAATCTAGTGAACTCCCAAGGACACAACATTTATATTCACATGCTGTGTGGAAGGGTGTGAGTGTGTGTGAAAGGGCAAGTGGAGACACTTAACTCTGTGTGTATCTCTAGATAAGAAGATATGCGCCACTTTGAAAATACTCAGATCTCTGTGTATAGATAGATGTCTGTATGTATCTCTTTCCTTTTGTTTACAACTGTTCAAAAAAAAACACCTCAAAGTAGTTCTCTTCAAAAGAAGAGATATAGGTTGCAAGCAACCCAGCTTTTTTCAGTATGTTCTGTACATAGTTATCAGAGAGCACCAGTATCAGGTATATATGCCCACCTGTTCGCAGTGACGATTGGATCATCAGGTCAGCTTGTGCTGCTCCCTGCAAGAAAAATACTCTGAGATCAACAAGCCATTCTTGGAGAAGAAAGAGCATTTCTTTAAGAACCTGGTGATAAGCAGGGAGTTGATTTAAGGACATCAGTCACCTTTGGGTGTCATGTACAATAAGATTTATAATCATGATACTCTTGGGTGGTAGTTTCAGAAGACACTGCTAATACGCAGAGAGCGTTCCAGCAATCTAATGCTGGCAACTACTGTTTAATGGTCAGTTAAATCTGTGATAATGGTTGAAAGTGGGTGGGATTTTGAAATTATAGATGTTTTCAGAAAAACTTGTGAATGAAAATGAATCCAAGTGTTTCATGTGAAGATGTTGAGCCATTTCTATCATGCATTCCTGTCTCATGGCAGAAATTTTTGAAGATTAAAAAATAAAATCATCAAAATGTTTCCTTTGTCTCTAAGGGTGTCTTAACTCTTTCTTCATTTATACTGCTAGTTTCCATGGCCATCCAGTCACCAGAAGACATGACAATTCAGAAGGAAACATCAGTTGACTACTGCTGTTGCTATGGATAAAATCATTCTGGTGGTAACAAACTCCATCTCATAATGTTATGCTTCTGTCATAATTACTTCTGATTTATGCTCCCATCAAATAGAAGAATGGCTTCATTTTATTTGTTAACATTTCTCTAATGTTTAATGCTGAATAGTCCTGATGATCTTGGTTACCCGCCAGGTTAACCAAGGCTGCCGCGCAGTGTCAGCCACTGTGAAGTTCTTGAACTCTATGCCATGGCGGTCTCTGCTTTCTCCACCTCTCCCGTGTTGCTTGGTGACATGGCTCCTCTATGTACCAAGCCATAAATTGGCCGCTGCCAATGTTTCTTTATGAAGAAGAGATTGAGAGTATTCCAAACATTCTCCAGTTGGACGATCATGAAAGCCATGGGGTTTTCATCTTTGTCACATTCATCTTTAGTGACAATGTTCACAGCCACTTACAGACTAACCCATGAAAGGCTACATGGGGTGGCAATTCCATCGTCACTGAGACAGAAGGGCTGATGGGCACCAGAACAAGCCCACTAAGCAATGTGATTTTTCTTAATAAAAAGGAAGGCCAGGCGTGGTGGCTCAAGCCTGTAATCCCAGTGCTTTGGGAGGCTGAGGTGAGTGGATTGCCTGAGCCCACAGGTTCAAGAGCAGCCTGGGAAACTTGGTTAGACCTCATCTCTACACTAAAAGATCAAAAAAAATTAGCCAGGCATGGTAGCACACACCTGTAGTTCTGGCTCCTTGGAAGGCTGAGGCGGAAGGATCACCAGAGCCCAGCAGGTCTGGGGTGGCCGTGAGCTTGCCACTGCACTCCAGCCTGGGTGATGGAGTGAGACTCCAACTCAAAAAAAAAAAAAAAAGTTAAAAAGGAAATCCAGAAAAGAAACCCATCTATGAGGAAATGATGAATTTGACTTTGGACACGCTGGGGTGTTGTGTTAGTGTGACTCTCCTAGGAACTAGATTTTGGCTTATAGCTTAGAAAAGAAGAGAGTAGTAAGGTCACGCTTTTAGGACTGAGAAGATGAGCAGATGTGGAGGGAGAGGAGCTGCCAGGAGCACCTGCTGCGGGCCAGGCATCCCGGCACCCAGCTCGGGGATGTGAGAGGTGGCCCTGCGGAGGAGGACAAGAGTTTGGGAGATGTAGTCCAGCAGGTTGAGGCTGTGGTGGCCGTGAGCGTGCCACTGCACTCCAGCCTGGGCGACAGAGTGAGACTCTGATTTAAAAAAAAAAAAAAAGGACAGGTTTCCAAGTGTTTATTCAAAAAAAAAAGTGTGAAGGGGCAGCCAGCTCTCGCAGGCTCAATGACAGTGCTTAGTGCTAATTGGTTCACCTTTTCCAAAGGAAACCTGGATTTCCACTCAACTTTCATTAACAGGTCCCTGTAATAGCCTTGAAGGCTCTGATAGAAGACAAACTTGATCAACCACAGGAACAGGTAGAAAAGCAAACAGGAGGAGAGTTCCATCATCCCTTCTGGGAAATGTCTGCCTGTGTCATGTCCCTGTTCGCTGGACTCCTGCCGTCCTCGGGAGACCACAGCTTACTGAACACTGCACCTTTTCAAACAACTTACAATCCAAGTCAGCCATATTCATTACTGGATGCTGATGTCACGTTTTTAAAGGGCAAGCAATCATTTGTCCCCAGTTCTTGCTCCTTTATATCACAAAGCATCAGGATTTAAAAGTCCACCGTCGCCGGGCTTGGTGGCTCAGCCTGTAATCCCACGCCTTGGGTGGCTGAGGTGAGTGAATTGCCTGAGCCCGTGGGTTCGAGACCCGCCTGGGCAGCGAGACCTCATCTCTACAATAAATTTTAAAAAAAAAATCAGCCGGGCATGGTGGCGCATGCCTGTAATTCCAGCTACTCGGAAGGCTGAGGTGGAAGGATCCCAGGAGCCCAGCAGGCCAAGGCTGCGGTGGCTGGGAGCAGCCACTGCACTCCAGTCTGGGCGACAGAGTGAGACTCCAACTCAAAAAAAAAAAAATCCACCATGAGCCTTGTTGGGCCCTGAGTCAAACTATAGGGGGGAAAAAAATACATTTTGTAAATGTGAACACTCAATTGGCATTTGGTAATGTTAGGCAATTATCACTAATTTTTAAAAGTGTGATAATGGGGTGAGCATGGTGGCTCACACCTGTAATCCCAGCACTTTGGGAGGCTGAGGCAGGAGGGTTGCTTGGGTCTAGGAATTCAAGACCAGCCTAGGAAACATAGTGAAACCTCATCTCTACAAAAAATTTTTTTAAAAATTAGCCCAGTGTGGTGGCATGTGCCTGTAGTCCCAGCTACTCAGGGATGGCTGAGGTGGAAGTATTGCCTGAGCCCAGGAGGTTAAGGCTACGGTGAGCTGTGATCGTGCCAATGTGCTCCAGCCTGGGCGACAGAGTGAGACCACCCCCCGCCCCAAAAAAACCCTATCCTATTAAAAAAAAAAAAAGTAAGTAATGATGTAGAAACATTACCTTCTCAATGCTTTTGAAGAGAACGCAGAGGAAAATGGGCCTTATCGTAAGGAAGCCTCTTCCAATGGCCTCTGCCCTTGGACCTGAGATGCCCACTGCCAGGTTGCAGAAATACTGCCTGTGATGGGCCTGGCACCTGATCTGCTGTCGCTGCTGTGGCTGGGCATGAAGGAAGCCCAGGCCAGGCACGGGTGTCAGCCCAAGGGTGGGCAGAAGCTCGACATCTGGGACAGCAGGATGACAGGCAGCTGAGAGCACCGAGAATGTGTCTTCTGGCCCCCGTGACAGCTGGTTGCCACATACCACAGCTCCGCACGCTCCTGGCCGGGGAAGGACATCCTTATCAAAGTGCAGGGCTTTCCTCCCCACTCTGCACACACACCTCTACCCCCACCCCCCCATGCTGGTCCTGCCTGTGACTGGGCTCAGTGCTGCAGGCCCCTGTCCTCCTTGGGAACCTCCCCGAGGCCTCCGCCTTCCCTGGTGTTTGGGCTGAAGCACCTTCCTTTATTCAGAATTCATAAATGGGAAGGGAAAGCAGTTCGGTCTCTCTGCAGGCCCCGAGGTTGCTGTGTCACTGAGGAAAGGTGATCGGTCTCTCCCTAGGGTGACAGGCCCTGCCTTATCGCCAAATCCATTTTCCTGCGGCCTGCTGCTCGCTGCCCATGAATATCTCCCCGCCAGAATCATTAGCAGGAACGCTCACCAGCCTATGACGTTTCTATTTAAAAGATGAATTCATTCCGAGCTGAGCCGAGATCCCCTTGCTGGGCCCGGTGCTCTTGCAAGACCCTGGGGCCTTGGTGCCGAACCCAGGGCGAGGACTCGATCCTGTGAAAGCCTCCTCCAGGTGGGTGGAGGGAGCTTGAGCTCTGCGTGCTGGTCCAGGCCTCAGGGAGGAGAGAGAGGAGGCCGAGGGCCTTGCCCACCAGAGCATCCAACCAAAGCGGGGGAGACATCCCGGCGAGCCTGTGGGCTCTACCCACCAGCTCCGTGAAGGCCTCCCCCTGTCGTGGACGTGAGTGAACGGGCAGCCGGCTGTCCTTGCGTCCCCTGGAGCACTGGCTGGGCCCACGTCGCCATGAGCGGCGTCTGCCCCGGAAGCTGAGCCGTGACAGATTGTAAGGAGCAGCGACAGACTGCACGAGGCGGCGGGCACAGCCACCATGGCTCAAGTGGTTTCTCTGGGAAATCCTCCCGCTAGGACAGAAGGACGTGTTTTCCATTATAGCAGTTAATTACATTTTGTATTAAACATTATCAAATTTAAACACAGGGATTTGGCTGGGAGGGCTCCTGGAAAGCCGCAACCGGGGCCTTCGCACCACAGGGGACGGTGGAAAAGACCTGAGAGGTGTGCCTTGTCCTGACTGCTCCCCACCTCCTGAGCCCGTGACAGGGTCTGTTCTGTGCCACTTACTCAAATGCAAGGGACACGGCGGCGAGCATGAGGGCTGGCAGGGCAGCCTCCTGTGCCGTGGCGTGTGTCACTGGTCGTCATCCTCTTCCTGAAAACCTTATCTTCTGACCGCTCCTCCAGGTTCCTTCCACCGCTCCTCCCCTCCCTCATCCTGGTCCTCCTCCTTCCTTGTGTTTAGTGATTTTTTTAAAGGGGTAACTTGCAAAAAGTGCACAAGTCCTGGTGAGTTTGTGTATATGTGCACACACGTGCACACCCACGCAGCCACCCTCCAGAGGAAGACGGGACATTCCCGGCTCTCGGGAGTCAGCCTTGTGACCCCTCCGTTGGTGTCCCTCTCAGGGCACCTCTGCTGTCACCTCTGTTCCTGTGCCTGCTTCTACCTGGCCATGACTTCTACACAGGTGGGGTTATAGTACGTTCTCATTCGTGTCTGACTCCTGGCGCCACGGTCTCCCTTCCTCTGTTCCCGTGCCCCACGAGCTATCACGGTCTCAGCCTCTCCACCCGTCGAGGGCTGGTGTCCCCCACACCGCCGCCTCCCTCGTGTCCGGCCCTCCAGACAGCATCACTGACACCCACGATGTCTGCGGCCCCTGGTACACCAGCTGTCGCACTGACGTCTCCAGACCAACTGGCCGCAGAGGCTCTGCCCAGAGGACTCCTGGACAGTCAACTCCCGACACTACGCGCCGGGCTCACCCACTGCCTCCTGCTCACCCGGAAGCCACACCGAGCACCGCAGGGCCCTCCGGTGCTGTGCTCCCCTCCCTGCGGCATCTGGCTGTCACTGGGCTCGCTCTGCCTTCCTCTCCCCCGGAAGTCGTTCCCGTCCCCCTGCCCTGCCACTGCGCCAGGCCCTCACTTGCGCTCGTGGCTCAGACCCGGGCGCCTGAGTCCCTCCCTCTGCACTGTCTCCCACGCTGGAGGGCTCACGAAAAGCCATCAGATCCGGGGGTCATCCCTGCCATTCACTTGCTGCTTAAGGCCACAGTCCAGGCGCTTGGGCCCAGCCCCAGGAAGCCTCTTCGCGGGCTGGCCTGGGTCTCCCTCTCTGGCCCTGGACCCTCCCTCGCCTCTCTGCCCCACCCACACAGAGTGCCCTCACGCCCTGCCCTGGCCCTTTCCCAAGAGCCACCTACGCGCCACACGAGTAACAGTGCCCACGAGGGAACTTCTCTACCCCTTTCCGACCTGGGCCCTGGCCCTGCTCTGGGCCCTGTGGCACCCCGGCAGCGCTTGGCGTTCTGAGCTCTGGACCCGGGCAGTGGCACCTTCCTCCGTGTCATTGCAGGGTGAATGACAGCGCTTTAAGGGTTGCTGGTGGTGAAGACAGGAGCGGTCGGTATCTCTGACCTCTGTTCACACCTAGAGCCAAAGAAAGCAAGCCTCACCCCTGGCACCCTGAGTTCGAGGAATCCTGCCCTGACTTAGAGATTGTCTTGGTTATGACAGGTCACGTCCACAATCAATCAAGAAAAACAGAAAACATGCTGGATGACAGGGGACAGGAAGTCCTGTAGCGGGGACACAGTGGTGTACCCAACAGGCCTCCCTGCACCCTCTGCTGTGGCCACCAGACAGGCACCTGGGAGTGCGGGCTCTCAGGTGGCAGGACCAAGGCCACCCCACCCAAGGCACAAGGGCTCTGGTGCACGATGTGGCATCGCCAAGGGCCACACACGCCCCAACCCCAACCTGCACGAGGTCCCCGGAAAGCCATCCTCACCTCAGCACCCCAAGGCCTGCACCTGAGTGGAGTGGGCGGCCTCAACTTCCTCCACGGCTATGGGCACACGCCAATCGCCTGCCAGCAGGGCTCGGTCACCCAGCCCCCTACTGCCCCGGCGGCCCGCGGCCTCCAGCTAATCGGACAGCTCCCTACAAGGGGAGGGGAGGGCACAGGACAGGACGCACCGCCAGTTGTAAAACCTATTTTCCAAATGACCGTTTGCTCGAGAGGATTTCGTTCCAGAAGAGAAAGAGGGACCAGCCGCCACGTATAAACAAAGGCTCCTCTGTGTGACTCAACCTTAATTAGAGTGACAACTAATTGAAAGCAATTTAATGTTGGTTCATGAAAGGTTAATGGAATTCATGTTTTGGAGATGCTGAATGCAACACAGATTTAGCCAGAAACACAAGTCTAACCTTTATTCACTTTAATTATTCGGTCAGAATAATTTCCTGGGAGCAGGTTTAGCCTCTGGACGGCTCTAATCAAACACCACTGAACTTTGAAGTCGACATCAACTCATCCAGCTGCAACTCAATTTTCAAATTAATCTGTGAACACGGAGGCTTGTGGCCCAAGCAGGAGAGGGGCAGCTAGGCTCGGAGCCTGCCAGGTAATAGCCGATTCTGTAGCAGGTCCATGTTTCCCCACCCCGTTGGCAAGACGCCTCTGCAGCCAGTGCCTGAGCAGAGGGGCCCAAGCCGGGCTGGGCACCCACGTCCTAGGGCTTTCCACAATCCCTGGCCTGGCCGTGCCCCGGCTCCTCCACTCTGCGTGAGCCGGACTGGCCTTCTGGCTCCCTCCCTCCCAAGGACACCCCCTCAGGAAGCCCCACCTTCCCCAGGCACCAGGCACAGCCTTGGTCCCTGGTCGTGCCTGTTGGAAAGCCCGTTGGAAAGCCCGTCCCTGATCGTGCCTGTTGTATCTTCAGGCCGTTCCGAGGCCCTGCAGCAATGAGCTGCTTCTGCCTAAAACTTCCCCCTGCGGACCAGGCTGGACGGCAACCCCGGGGCTTCCCACAGCCAGAGGCAGCTTCAGCCCGCTTCCCCAGGATGTGACATAGGCTTGACACAGAGTGGGATATGTCATGGGCGTTCGGTATTTCAACCTGGGCGGCAAAAGGACCTGTGCTTTGTCCCTGAGGTACAGCCGTGTGACTGTGACAAATCTGTGTCAGGATCAAGGTCAGGGCAAAGGAAGGCATGATGTCCCAGGAGGGCTCAAGGAGAACATCGTCTCAAGAACGCGACCCCAGGCATTCCGCGGGCCCTGGTCTCCCTGGAAGACAGCTCGGAGGGGACCCTGATTGACCGCCGCGCCACCCGCCACCTCGGGAGGCGCTGCTCTTGGCCAGGGAGGCAGAGTCAGCCCGTGCCACCCCCACACCGCTGCCACCCAGGTGTGACATGAGGCTCCCAGACCAGGTGCCACAGCCAGGCTTCCCCCGAACCCATCCACGAGGGCAGCCTGCTGGAGCAGACACCCCCAGTCGCACAGAGCCTCTGATGGGGATGGGTGAGGGGGAGCTTGCAGAATTCCTCAACAAGAGCGGGCCTCGGCCATGCGGTCTGTCAACCCCAAGAGATCGCACGACACCCTGGAAAAGCCTCTCAAACGATTTGTGATGGTTTTGTTACACATAACCGCCAGGCCTGCTTACCAAATCAAAGGGATCAGGTTCTCTCTGAGGCCCTGGCACCTACAGTGTGTACTTGCATGCTGCTCAGATGTCCTGGAGGAGGCAAGGCGTGAACTCCCTGATGCCCACAAGTCAGGGAGGCCCTGACCTCCCTGGGGCAGCAAGGAAGGCTTGAGCCAGACGAGGTGTGCTAGGGACAGGGCCCCGCTTCTCAAGCAAGCCCCAACACGGGCAGTCTGTGGCGCCACACTAGTGAGCCAGCCTAGGATATATACAGTCAGATGTCAAATGATTTAAATCACCAGGACCAGAGAGTATCAGAATTTCTCGGCAATCAATATTTTTGCTGCAGATGTGACCTTTAACTATTGAAGATCAATGGGCCAGAAAGTGAGAGGTTTGCAAAGCTTCCAACCATAAAAAGAAAAATCAGAAGGCAGGGTGCAGTGGCTCACCCCTGTAATCCCAGCACTTTAGGAAGTCAAGGTGAGAGGGCTGCTTGAGCTCAGGAGTTTGAGACCCGCCTGGGCAATTAGTGAGACCTCGTCTCTACAAAAAATTCAAAAATTAGCTGGGCAAAGTGGCACACACCTGTAGTGTCTCAGCTACTCAGGAGGCTGAGGGAGGAGGATTGCCTCAGCTCAGGAGGTCAAGGCCGCAGTAAGCTGTGATCATGCCACTGCACTCCAGCCTGGGCAACAGAGCGAGACCCCAACTCAAAAAAAATAAAAAATGAAGATAACAGAAGTGTAAAGTAGCTATTTTTAATCTTTCTTGTTCTTGTAGATCCTAAAAAAAAAAATTAACTCTACGTGTAGTCATTTGCAAATCATATGTAAGCTTAGCATCTAAAATTTTTCATTTTAAGTTTAAATTGTTCCAAAGAATATGGCTTGTGTTATATTATAAATATTGGCTAAATTCTTAAATCGCTCTTCTACCTGCATCATGGGATGTAACAGGGGTGGTGGACGGCAGGAATGCCAGTGGACACCCACTTTCCCCGGGTTAAAACCACAAATGCCTACCGGACAGTCAGAAACAGCTTCTTGAGCTTGTGTTTCCATTTCACTCCCATACCTAGAATTTTACTCCCAAAATTACACCCTAATGTAATACAACTTTAGGATTGAAAGTCTCTTATGATTATACATAATTCTTCATAACATTCTGAAATTTAAATTTGGTTAAATTTCCTACAGCCATAAACCGTAACTGTTAGGGAAATTTGTATTAGAAATACATCCCAATTAGAGGGAAGAAGCTAGTTAGTTTCCATGGATAATTCTTGCTTATTGTTAAAATAAGGCCGTTACAGCATCAATTGTTTTCCCTTTTTAAGCACCAAGAAACCTTGTTTCCATAAATAAAGAGAAAGGAATGAAGTTTTGTGATAGCAATGTCACAAAATTATTTGTAATGATCAACTAACAGAGTAATTGGTTTTTCCTTCAATCTTGCTAAAAGCAAAGACTCAGGAACCTTCTAAACTGCAACTGATTTGTTACCCAGTCAGTAGAGTCACAGACTTCCTCAAAGAAATGGTTCTGACACTCCAGGGCAACACACAGAGGTCTGCCAGGATGGCAAGGGTTTGCCGTCCTTCTGCGGAGTGGAAGAGCATCCTGAGGGCTCCATTCCGCTGGTGTTCTCCAGCAGCTCCTTGCGGGGGGGGGGGGGGGGCTGCCCTCTTCTGAGTAAACAAACCACCCTGGCTGGGGGTCAAAGGAATGTGCTTCGAGGGAACAATCCTAACTCTGAGAGTAAAGCAAAAGGTTATGAGCCGTCAATTACGACGAAGCAAGAACAGTTTGAAAAATCTGATATATCAAGGGAAAACGAAAGGAAAAAATCCAAGAACAGGACAGGACGGCCGGGCTCCTTCACTACTTCTGCCCCTGCAGGCTACGCCCAACAGCTGACTGGCCCAGTGGGGGATACCTGGCCCAAACAGGTCAATAACGTTCTCTCTCCTGGGTTGCAGGGCTGGTCACAAGTAGCTAGACAACCTTTCCTATCGCGTGCAATGAGAAACAGGAACAGAGGAAGCTGGTCTGCAGAAACAGCATTAAACAGCTGCATAGCCAAGGGTGACAGAAAGGACACTGCCTCAGTCCTGAAGGCAGAGCTTGTGAGCCCAGCTTCACTTGGGTTCTGGCAAGTTCCCCTTTTCTCCATCGGCTGGTTTCCATGAATTTTTGAGACTTTCAGTCAGAAGAGGTTTGGCTCAGACAGGAGTCACCAGAGAACGTTCCCAAGGAAGACAGCCCAGGGGACCAATGACCTTTATTCACAGCACTACCAAAAAGTGCCCTGGGTAACTAGGCAAAGGACACACACAGTTCACAAAAAAGGGAAACACAACTTACCTTTTTTAAAAAAATGTGTTAAGGTGCCACTGCCTTGCTAAGCTATGGTCTATGTGGCTCCCTGAGCCACGGTCACCATGATTTCCTAAGCTTTGGCCTCCTCCCCAACTTTAGGGAGGTAAATCTCCTCTCTCTCTCTCTCATTTACTTTCTAAATAAATGATATTCTCCAATCTAAAAAAAAATTTTTTTAAGTGCTTAGAAAAGAAAGGATATCTATCATCACTAATGAGGATAGAAAGGTAATTTAAACGACAAAGACATTTAAGCACTTATTAGAGACCAGGTGCAGTGGCCCAAGCCTATAATCCCAGCACTTTGGGGGGCCGAGGCGAGAGGATTGCCTGAGCCCAGGGGTTCGAGACCAGCCTAGGCAACTTGGCAAGACCTCGTCTCTACAATAAAATCAAAAAATTAGCCGTGCATGGTAGCGCGCGCCTATAGTTCTGGCCACTTGGAAGACTGAGGCGGAAGAATTGCCGGAGCCCAGCAGGTTGACACTGGGGTGGCCGTGAGCGTGCTACTGCACTCCAGCCTGGTTGACAGAGTGAGACTCCAACTCAAAAAAAAAATTAGTATTAATCACTTATCAGATTGGCCAAGATCAAAAGGTCTGCTAATGCACTCCACTGCAGAGGCAAGGAGGAACAGGCACTCAACCCTGCTGGACGGGAAGGAACATCAGCGTCACCTTGTCCAGTGAAGAGCAGCTAAGTGCATGTCTAGAATGATCCTACAAATATACTCAATGACATGTAAAACGACCTGTAAGATTATGCATTAAAGCAGCATTTGTCAAACCAAAAAATTTAAAACGAAGTACCCATCAAAGAGAGACCAGTTAAGTAATCTGAGATACACTCATCAAATAGAATGGCATGCAGAAAAACGAGGCACAGGACAATCTAAGCTACAAGTGAGATTTGAGAGGGACAGTACCACTTGGGCAAAAATGAGGCAGATCGACAAGTAAAACACATCCATATATATTCACAGAATATACCTGAAAATGAACAGTGGAAAATGGGGTGGGGAAAACACAGGGTCAGCCTCGAAATCATCATGTCTGTCAGTAAGTAAGGAAATGCTCAAAGACTGACAAGCATGTCAGAACACAGAAGCT
The DNA here is from genome assembly GCA_027257055.1 of Cephalopachus bancanus. NCBI lineage: Eukaryota > Metazoa > Chordata > Mammalia > Primates > Tarsiidae > Cephalopachus > Cephalopachus bancanus. The sequence goes on from JAPVLO010000185.1 coordinate 10,914,333, forward strand.
GGCCAGGCTCAGTGGCTCAGCCTGTAATCCCGTGGTTTGGGAGGCCGAGGTGAGTGGATTGCCTGAGCTTGCGGGTTCGAGACCCGCCTGGGCAACTTGGTGAGACCTCATCTCTACAATAAATCAAAAATTAGCCAGGCATGGTAGCGCACACCTATAGTTCCAGCTACTTGGAAGGCTGAGGTGGAAGGATCGCTGGAGCCCAACAGGTCGAGGCTGCGGTGGCCGGGAGTGGCCACTGCACTCCAGTCTGGGCGACAGAGTGAGACTCCAACTCAAAAAAAAAAAAAATTAGCCAGGCATGGTAGCGCGTGCCTGTAGTTCTGGCTACTTTTAAGGCTGAAGCGGAAGGATTGCCAGAGCCCAGCGGGTCAAGGCGGCGGTGGTCAGGAGCGTGCCACTGCACTCAGCCTGGGCAACAGAGTGAAACTCCAACTCAAGGAAGGCAAAAAAAAAAAAAAAGAACACAGAAGCCAAATGTAGGCTGCATCTGAACATGGAGGCGAATGACAGAGACTGTTACTATACACTGAAAGAGGACATTACATATTTTTTCTTTACAGAAAAATGTCAACAATGTAGATGGAATCACTGACTAGGGTAATCCGTTTTTTTATAACCACTTTATTTTTATTTTTTTGAGTTGGAGTCTCACTCTGTCATGCAGCCTCGACCTGCTGGACTCCGGCAATCCTTCCGCCTCAACCTTCCAGGTAGCTGGAACTACAGGCGCGCGCTACCACGCCTGGCTAATTTTTTGATTTATTGTAGAGGTGAGGTCTCGCCCGCCCAGGCGGGTCTTGAACCGCGGGCTCAGGCAATCCACTCACCTCAGCCTCCAAAGCGCGGGATTACAGGCTGAGCCACCGAGCCCGGCTTTATAACCACTTTAGTAATAAATAATTCAGTCCAGAATTGCTGATGAACACAGAGTGCAGGATTGTTGAGGACAGGATATTCCCGGTCTCAAGTGTCACCTTCAGACTACTTAATACAAAAAGGAAAGGGGCTGGGTGTAGTGGTTCATATCTGTAACCCCAGCCCTTTAAGAGGCTGAGGCAGGAGGACTGCTTGAGACCAACAGTTCAAGGCCAGCCTGGGCAACATAGTGAGACCCTGTCTCTACCAAAAAATATGTATATATCAAAAAATTAGCCAGGTATTGTGGCATGAACCTGTAGTCCCAGCTACTCAAGAGGCTGATGTAGGAGGATTGCTTGAGTCCAGGAGTTAGAGGCTGCAGTGAGCCTTGATCATGCCACTACACTCCAGCCTGGGCAACAGAGCAAGACCATGTCTCTTTAAAAAAAAGCTGGCAGATATAACTTCAAATCACCAATAACTGGACAAACTGGTATCAAGTGCCACCTGATATAATGTGGACACTACACCATCTATAAAGGGTGCTGACAAAAATGTTTAACCTGAAACCAATAATGAGACAATCAGACAAATCCTAGTTGAAATATGTCATACAAAACAACTTGCCTGGACCCTTCAAATAGGTCAGTATCAGTAAGGGCACTACAGACTGTTCTGGATAAGAGAAGATGAAAGGGCCGAGCATGGTGGCTCACACCTGTAATCCCAGCATTTTGGGACGCCAAGGTGGGAGGATCACTTGAGCCCAGGAGTTTGAGACCAGCCTGGGGAACATAGCAAGACTCCATCTCCGCAAAAAAAATTGAAATGAACACATTTTTTTAAAATCATGACAACTGACCGATGTAGTGGTTCACACCTATAATCCCAGCACTTTGAGAGGCCAAACCAAGAGGACTGCCTAAGCCCAAGGGTTCAAGGCCAGCCTGAGCAACTTGGTGAGACCTTGTCTCTACAATAAATCAAAAAATTAGCCATGTGTGGTGGCACACACCTATTGCTCCAGCTACTTGGAAGACTGAGGCAGAAGGGTCGCCTGAGTCCAGGTCAAGGCTGCAGTAGTTGTGAGTGTGCCACTGCATTCCAGCCTGGGTGACAGAGAAAGACTCTAACTCAAAATAAATAAATAAAAATCAAAATCATGACAACTAAATATAATGTATGCTCTTTGAATGATCCTGGACCCCAAACAAAAACAAAAACCAACTGTAACTGCTGGTAGAGATGTAAAATGGTAGAGCTGAGTTGGAAACAGTCTGGCAGTTTAAAAACAAGTTAAGCATAAAGTTATATGACTCAGCAATTACACTCCTAGGTGTATACCCAAGAGAAATGAAAACATGTCCACACAAAAACTTGTTCACTATTGCTCACAGCAGCATTGCTTGTAAGTCCAAAAGTGGAAGTAACCCAAATGGCCATCAGTAGATGAGTAGATAAATATCATGTGGTATATCCATTCAGTTGAATGTTATTCAACCATATAAAGGAATAAAGCGCCGATCCAAGCCACAACATGAATGAGTCTTGAAAACATTACACTAGCCAGGCTCGGTGGCTCAGCCTGTAATCCCGCGCCTTGGGAGGCTAAGGTGAGTGGAAAGCCTGAGCCAGCGGGTTCGAGACCTGCCTGGGTAACTTGGTGAGACCTCATCTCTACAATAAACCAAAAAAATATTAGCCGGGCATGGTAGCGCGCACCTGTAGTTCCAGCTGCTTGGAAGGCTGAGGCGGAAGGATCATCGGAGCCCAGCAGGTTGGGGCTGCAGTGGCCGGGAGCGGCCACTGCACTCCAGTCTGGGTGACAGAGTGAGACTCCAACTCAAAAAAAAAAAAAAAAAGAACAAAAGAAAACATTACACTAGGCTGGGTTCGATGACTCAGTCTGTAATCCCAGCACTTTGGGAGGCTAAGGTGAGTGGACTGCCTAAGTCCACAGGTTTGAGACCAGCCCAGGCAACTTGGTGAGACCTCATCTCTACATCCAAAATTAGCTGAGTGTGGTAGCACACACCTGTGGTTCCGGCTACTTGGAAGGCTGAAGCAGAAGAATTGCCAGAGCCCAGCAGATCGACACAGGGGTGGCCGTGAGTGTGCCACTGCACTCCAGCCTGAGCAACACAGCTTGACTCCAATTCAAAAAAAAAAAAAAAAAAAAGAAAACATTACACTGCGAGCAGCTAGTCACATACGTCACATAATTATACTCATCACATATAACTGTACTTACATGAAATGTCCAGAAAAAGCAAATCCATAGCAACTGAACGTAAATGAGCGCTTGCCTAGGGACAGGAGGTGAGGGTTAGTGGCCGTCAGGAAGGGACATGATTGCTAACAGGTATGGAGTTTCTTTTTGGGGTGATGTAAATGTTCTAAAATGCATTGTGGCGATGACTCCATGACGCTGAATATAGAAAAGACAAATGAAGTGTACACTTTAGGCAAATTGTATGCTATGTGAATTATATCCTAATAAAGCTGTTATTTTAAAAATCACAACCATAGGCTGGGCTCGGTGGCTCAGCCTGTAATCCCAGCACTTTGGGAGGCCGAGGTGAGTGGACTGCCTGAGCCCGCGGGTTCGAGACCTGCCTGGGCAACTTGGCGAGACCTCATCTCCACTATAAATCAAAAACTAGCCAGGCGTGGTAGCGCGCACCTGTAGTTCCAGCTACTTGGAAGGCTGAGGCGGAAGGATCGCCGGAGCTCAGCAGGTCGAGGCTGCGGTGGCCAGGAGCGGCCATTGCACTCCAGTCTGGGTGACTGGAGTGAGACTGCAACTCAAAAAAAAAAGATAAAAAACACAACCATAAAAAGCCAATAATGTTATTGGGACACCTGGGGAAATCTGAAAATAGACTCTATATTAGATGGGAGTATTATTATCAATGTTAACTTCACTAAATCTGACAATTATATTATGGCTATAAAAGAATATGTCCTTACTCTCAGAAGATACTTGCTAAAGTATTTATGGCTGATTTACCATAACTCTATAACCTAATCTTGAGTGATTCAGCAAAAAACCAAATATACATATGTGTGTGTGTATGCATGGGTGTGCACCAGGTATGAGAGGACAAGAGGCCAAGGTGGCAACATACTGAGGACCGACTGGTGTTCCACACGAAGGCCCTACAGATGCACGTTACACTATCCTTACAGTCTTTCTGTAGTCTGAAATTTTTCAAAATAAAAACTTGAAGGAAACACCAGAGAAGAATAAAACGTAGGTTTGTACAGCTATATAAGAGTTTCCTAGCCTGCAAAAATACTGTGGAGTGTTTTCAATCCCCATACTTGACCCTCATCAGGAGGCCAGTGTTCTGTGACGTGGTGAGGTACAGAGCATCATCACTTCCATACATCATAAGCTTCCACCTCTTTTCAGCATTAGTGCAGGACGAGTGAAGTCTACCAATTATGACAGCACAGGAAATGAGTGTCCAGACGAACTGTGTGCTATAGGCGCATTTCACTAAGAGGCCAGCAGGTTTCTATAAAGAATTCCTACTACTTGACTTTGAGGAACCATTCTGTAAAGATAATCTAGTGTCTAATTAAAAATAAAGAACTCAAACTCAGGTTTAAGATGCCTCTGGTGTTCAGAAATTATTCTGAAAGATCATTTATTTTGAAACAGCTTCAGACTTGAAATTTTTCATTCATGTATTTATTCCACAGTAAGAATAAATCATAATTTAAAGTTATAACATTTTTAAAAGATAAAGGAGAATTGTGGCACAGTTGCATTAACAAAACAGACAAGGTCTAAAGTGCAATGCTAGACAGGTATTCTCTGTTCCCATGGTGGAATAAATACAAAACAATTACACATAAAATTTCACTAAAGATCTGAGATGAGGCAAATAACCCTTTGAAACAAACTGCCCAAATAAATACAGGCAGGCCACAAATAATTTCTATTAGCATTTTACTGCAAGATGGAATAAGCCCCATGGTGACACTGACCCAAACCTCTCACTTTGTGCACCTGGCCTTGGCTTGTCTTCCCTCCTCAGCCACACCCAAATCTGGAAAAGCTTCTGTACCCTGTGCTCAAAAACACAACCCCAGGTCCCCGAGGTCCTCAGCACAGACGATACGAATGAGCCTGTGTGCAAACTTCATCCAGAACCTCTAGGGAAATCAGATGCACAAACAAATGCAGAGCACAGCAGCATTTCCTTAAACATTAGTTTTAACTGTTGAATGAGCTGACAAGTCACAGCCGTCCAAAAACAAACCAAAACACTGCCTTCCTATCTTTCTATTTTTCTTGCAAAAATGTTAAGTCATTCAAGTTAAAAAAAATATCTTAACAGAAACAATAAAAATGAAAATGCAAAGGGTTTGTGCCAAAAAGCAGACCAGCCCTCTGCAACCTAACTCATTTGTTCCTGGGCTGCGATGCCATGTAGAGGGCGACCAGGCAGTAGAGGGTCCCCCCCAGCGTCAGCGCCATGGTGGTCCGGTACAGCATTTGGTCAGGCAGGCCTCGCTTCAGGTGGATGGGCACACCGTCGGACTTCTTGAAAGCAAGAATTAACAAGAGAACGGTTGATCAGAAGACGACTTTACAATTTGGGGCTAATAAGGAACTAATTTGTCTACTTTGTAACTAATTCATCAACACATCCACAGTGGGAAAAGGCCTAATCCATCAGAATGCTAACAAATACTAGCATATTTTCCTATAAATGTTGCTAAAGCTTATAAATAAAAGTCATGTTCCAAAATGCAGTCTCAGGCAACATGCATGCAACAAATCCCTAAAGTGTTTATTATCTACTGCCAGACTAGGAAAGGACCCCTGGTGAGTGTTTAGAAGGTGAAGGAAATCAGGAGGTGAACTGAGACGTCACGCACAAGTGCTCTCCGCTTAGGTCTCCATTTAGCCTGGCTTCTGATCATAAGTGGGCGAAGTCAGAACACACCAGGTAATCAACAGGTTCAAGTCCATCTTGTATTTAACTGCCCTCTTTCCACCAAACTCTTAAACCCCCATTTAATGATCAGACAGGTAAGATGTTCAATTCATTATTCTGTCATCTCCAAATTCCCTCCTCATTGCATCACAAGACTCCAGAAGCCCTCTGAAATCTTATAGATCAAAGGGATTAAACTGATCAAAGAGTTCTACCCCCAAGATGGGACTGAATCTACTTTTGAGGAGGGCCAAACCACTTTACAACAATAGCAGAAGCAGGCACTGCCGCTCCCATGGCACCTGAGACTGAGTCAGTCACTAACTTCTCAATAATCTGTGTATAGGTCAACTTTAAAAATATTTTCAATTCCGATCCTGGTCTCTCTCTGTTGATGAGCAAACCCAAGACAGCCTCCTCTACCTCCAGCAACAGCTCAGTGAATTGTAATATCGAGCAAGCAAAAACAATTAGCAGGAAGCTGTCAAGAGTCACCGCCTGTGTCCCAAAGCCAAATAAATACTGAATTATTCAGTGTCACTATACATGTCCTTGCTTCTTCCATGCAGTGCATGATCAAGAGCTATAGCATGCAACTTGGAAACACACTTAAACACCGATAAGGAAATTAACCTCCCTTCCGTCTTTCATCAGTATCTACTGATATAAAGTTCTGTGAGTTTACTGAAATCAAGAGAATTCTACTTCAAGGAGGTTGGGTAGTAGACAAGATTACGACTCAGTTCCATGTGGGATCTCTGTCGTAGAGTGTCTTCCCTCACCTGGAAAAACCTCTGCAGCTCTGGAACTTTGTTTTTCCCAGCATAATCATACACAGTGGACTCAGAGGCCAGTTTAGTGGGCGTGGCGAATATGATAGGCGGTGCTTCTGTGGAAACCACGGGCTTTAATCCCTGCAGGAAGAAAAGGAAATGGCAAGGTAAAAATACATCCGAGCAAACCTTCCAAGAAGCGAGCAGTGGAGGCAGCAGTCCAGCCATACCACGAGAAAAGGAAACCCTCACCTACTCTCTCAGAGCAAACCCATCCAAAAATCCCAGCCACGGAGACAGAGGCGGGGGTGGAGAGAGAAGAGGGGCAAACCAGGCCCAGTCTGAGATTGCAGAAGTATCTATCAGGGCTTCTTATCAGTCCAGTAAAACGTCTTACTACCTGTTATAACCTTTTGGTTACATTTCCTTTCACTACTCTGGATGAGCTAATGTACTAACATGGAACATCTAACCCCTGAGTAGGCTTCAGAAACTTTTCTAGACACACAGTAAAGGAAGATCTCAATGTCTAAGTGCCTGTAACAGTTTAAAAACAAAAATTTGCCTTCCATAACCAGAAAAAAACAAAACAATAAAAACTAAAAAACTATGTAAAATAACTAAACTTTCTAGCATAAATAAACCCATAAATTAAAAACATTGAACAAACGTGGTGGTTCATGCCTATAATCCCAGTACTTTGGAAGGCCAAGGCAGAAGGATCACTTGAGCCCAGGAGTTCAAGACCAGGCTGGCCAACACAGGAAGACCTCGTCTCCTAAAAAAAAAAAAAAAAATTGCCTGGGTGTGGTGGCACACACCTGTAGTCCCAGCTACTTGAGAGGCTGACGTGAAAGGATCACCTGAGCTCAGGAGGTCAAGACTGAAGTGAGCCATGATCATGCCACTGCCCTCTAGCCTAGGAGACACAGTAAGACTCCAACTCAAAAAAAAAAAAAAAGATAGCTCTATCTATAAAATATAAATAGGGGAGGAAGAAAAGGAAGTGCTGACACAAGCTGCAATGTGGATTAGCCTTTAGAACCTGCTGAGAGAAAACAGTGGCAGAAGACCACCTGCTGTACAAGTCCATTCACAGGAAAGTCTAGACAGGGACCTACAGAGGCAGGAGGTAGGTTAATGGTTGTTTAGGACAGGGAGTAGGTGAAGGGGGGGGTCATAGCCGGAGGACATAGGCTTCCTCGTGAGGGGAAAGTTGCTCTAAAATGAACTGTGGTGGTAGTGGTTGCACATATCTGCAAATATACTAAAATCCACGTGTTACTGCCCAGGCTGGAGTGCAGTGACACGATCACAGCCTCGATCTCCTGAGCTCAGGAAATCCTTCTGCCCTAGCCTCCTCAGTAGTTGGGACTACAGGTGTGCACCATCACATGCAGCTAATTTTTTTATTTTTGTAGAGATGAGGCCTCGCTAAGTTGCCCAAGCTGGGTCAAACTCCTGGGCTCAAGCAGTCCTCCCACTTTGGCCTCCCAAAGTGCTGGGATTACAGGATGAGCCACCATACCTGGCCAAACTGTACACTGTGAATGGGTGAACTGTATGGTAATAAAAATTGTATCTCAAAAAAGCTGATTTTTTTTAAAAAAAGGAATCCGGGTACCTGCACAATATTTGTATACCTAACCCTTAACTGTACCCCACAATTTTAAAATAAAAAATATCGCCAAGCTCAGTGGCTCAGCCTGTAATCCCGCGCCTTGGGAGGCTGAGGTGAGTGGAGTCCTGAGCCCGCAGGTTCGAGACCTGTCTGGGCAATTTGGTGAGACCTCATCTCTACAATAAATCAAAAAATTAGCCGGGCGTGGTCATGCGTGCCTGTAATTCCAGCTACTTGGAAGGCTGAGACGGAAGGATCGCTGGAGCCTAGCAGGTCGAGGATGCGATGGCCAGGAGCGGCCACTGCACTCCAGTCTGAGCGACAGAGTGAGACTCCAACTCAAAAAAAAAAAAATAAAATAAAATAAAATAAAAAATATATATTAAAAAAAAGGAATCTAAGAGGAACTCTAGTTTTTAACCTGAAGGAGTAAACCTACAGTGACAAATACTTAGATGGTTCTCCAAAATAGCCTGCAGATTAAGGAAATAAAGTTACAAACAAATAAAATCACCAGGCACAAAGTTATAAACCAATAAAATAAATTCTAACTAGGAAAAATAAATTTCAAAGTTAGGAAGCAGACTTCAAGCCCAGCCTCTTCATTTTATAGACAAAAAAGGAAATCTCTTGCCCAAATTAACATAGTCATCAGTCCCGATTCTTGTCTCTCAAAGAAATCTAAATTTACCTATAACTGACAAGTCCTGATCTCAAGATACGACATTAAAAACCTCTATCTTACTCCCACCAAACAGACATTAGGATCAACAGAGCAACAAAAAAGTATTAAAGCAAACTTAGCTTCTATTTCTTCTGACATAGCCAGTAAATGGGAATGAACCAGGGCCTGTTCTCTGTAACGCATTCACTCATTCGACTTATATCACTGATCACTGGCTCTGTACAGACATACACAATGAATAAGACGGCCACAATCCCTGCCATTATGGATATTAATGTTATGGAATACAGCTGCTAATATCTACTTAGCCCTTGTGGTGTGCCCAGCACCATGTCAAGCAATTCACATGCATGACCTCATCTACCCTCTACAGCAAGCCTAGGAAGATATTGCCATTCCCATTCTACAGAGGAGAAAACTGGTAAGACAGGGTAACTTGCCTAAGACCACACAGAAAAGAGACTAGGTGTCAAAACTCGAGCCCTCACACATCCAGAGCCCTGACTTCAAGCATTCCACTATTCACACGTCACCCTCCCATCATCAACCACTGCTTCAAAACAATCCATTTAAAGAGAAAGTCTGTCAATAAGTTGTTGGCCTACATTCAGTAATATGCACACTCCAAACAGAGGCCCCGCTCCTAAGATTTGGAGGCCACAAGGATCTCTACTGAGCTGGGGAGTGCTGGATACTTCACAGCCTGCGAGTCACTGTATTTTCTCCTTGAAGTAATCATTTCTCCCTGAATGCAAAAACTGAAAAACCCTTTCTATCAAGCATCTCCAAAAAAGGTTTGAAAGTAAATTCATGTTTTTGCAGGGCTAATGTGAGAGTATTTTTAGAAGGGATTATACCTAAATGCTTTGTGTTTGTTCACCCATTCAGTGATTCAAAACTACAGCAAAGTTTTTAGAGTATTATCTGAAAGCAGGATTAGCAACCATCTTAACAATCTTAAATAATTCCACATTTCCATTTATAATTTTGCAAAAGTTTAGAATATTGAATTTGAAGTTACATATCTCATTACTTTAGCCCATTATTACAAACTGTACATTCTCCCAATCTTTTTTCATGTTTATTTTAACAACTATATAGTCAGTGTAAAATCCTACATTCTGCTTTATCCATTTATAATAATTTCTTCAGATTCCTACACAGTTTAATAACTACCAGATTTACTCTTCACATCAACCCTGCAAATCAAGTATTATCAGCTCACATTACAGATGATTCAAAGTTTGGAGATTCCATAAGGAAAATGAAGTTCAAACTCATGTTTTTTTTATACTGTACAATCAAGAATTCGGCTGTCTTGGCCCCACAGGTAAAAGGGATGAATATGGTGCTGAGGCACTTCACCTACTCATCAGAAAACCTCCCAACAACATAGGAGCAGTCAACATTCCCAACATTTCAAGGCAGCAAGGTCACCAGCACCAGCCTTTTCAAGAGTGGACTTGACCAAGAGGCTTTATTTGCAGGAAGAGATCCAGAGTAAATCCCTTCACCTGTGCCTGTTCCAGGACTGCAGTGGCAACAAGCTAGATGAACGGCCAGCCACAAACACGCCCCATCCCACCTCACTAAGTGGCAAGGCCATCCTTCCAGGTACCCAGGCTGAAGTCTTGGGATTACTCTCGACACCTCTCCACACACACTGCAAATCCTTTCTGCCCTACCTTCAAAACATATTCAGAGCCGGCTCGGTGGCTCAGCCTGTAATCCCGCGCTTTGGGAGGCTGAGGTGAGTGGATTGCCTGAGCCCGCGGGTTCTAGACCCGCCTGGCAACTTGGCGAGACTTCATCTCTACAATGAATCAAAAATCAGCCGGGCATGGTAGCACACGCCTGTAATTCCGGCTACTCGGAAGGCTGAGGCGGAAGGATCGCCGGAGCCCAGCGGGTCGAAGCTGCGGTGGCCGGGAGCGGCCACTGCACCCCAGTCTGGGCAACAGAGTGAGACTCCAGCTCAAAAAAAATTAAAAAAAAACATAGCATCTGACTACTTCTCACCCATCTCCAATGCACGCTCTAGTCCAAGCCCTGGATTTTGTTGTTGTTGTTTTAGATTGGAAAACATAATTTATTTGGAAAGTACATGAGAGAGAGAGTGACAAAGAGAAAGTGGAGAGTAACCTCCCCAAGGTAGGGGTGGGGGCCAAGTCTAAGAAACATGGTGGCCACAGCTCTAAGAGCCACAAGAACACACCAGAGTTTAACAAAGCAATGGCTCCAAGCCCCCGGATTTTAACCATAGCCTCCCAACAGGTCTCGCCAGCCTCCACCCTGGCTTGCTGCCCTGCAGTCTACTCACAGCACAGCAACCAGTGCCTGCTAAAACAGAGGATGTCACTAGTCACTCAAGCCCTCCCAACGATTCCTTTCTCAGTTCCTCCTCTGGCTTTCGGCTCCACAAGACGCTGCCCCGGTCTTCACCCCAACCTCATTCCCATCCTCCTCCCCAGTTTTCTAAACTAGCTCCTCAGGCCTCCCAGGCATAGCACGTCCCACCCACCATGCTCTTCTCCACACACCCCGAGGCTTGCACCCTCCCCTTCTTCAGGCCTCTGCCCACACAACGCCTCTCGGTGACCCCTCTGACCACCCAGATTCTGAGAACTGCAGGTCCTTCTCCTTACCCCACGAACAACCCTCTCCTGCTCTATTTTTCTCCACAGTACTTGCCACCCGCTAACAAACTACATTCTGCCTAGTTTAGCGTCTCTCTCCATTACAATGGAAGCCCATGAGCGCAGGATTTTGCCATGTTTTGTTCACTGATCTTACATTTTAAGACTTAGAAATGCAGCTGGCAAAGAAACTGCATTCAGCAAATATATGTTGAACACATAAATAAAGAAGGCTAGACTTGAATATTCCAGAACTGAAGTCATGTGAATCGGCACTTGATGGCAGAGGCACCACACCTCCCATAGCAACGAGAAAAGAACTGAAAGCTGTTCTTAAAATACGTGGACCACAGATCAAGCAGAAATCAGACTTCCAAAAAAAAATTTTTTTAATCAGATTTCACTTTTTCATGTTGAATCTCAGCTGTTAACATAATCCCTAATTGATTCATTAGAGTCATTCAACCTTAACCATGTTCACTAGTTGAGTTATTCCTAGTTTTGGGTTTTTTTTTTTTTTTTTTTTATTGGAGTCTCTGTCGCCCAGGCTGGTATACAGTGGCACACTTACGGCCACAGCAGCCTCAACCTGCTGGGCTCAGGCGATCCTTCCGCCTCAGCCTTCCAAATAGCTGGAAATGTAGGCACGCACCACCATGCCAGGCTAATTTTTTTATTTATTGTAGAGATGAGGTCTTACCAAGTTGCCCAGGCTGGTCTTGAACCTGCAGGTTCAAGCAATCCTCTCACCTTAGCATCCCAAAATGCTGGGATTATAGGCATGAGCCACCATGCCTGGCCTACCAATACTCGCTATTGTGTTTTTCTAATTACAGGCGTTCTGGTGGATGTGAAATGGGATCTCACTGTGGATTGATTTGCTTTTTCCTAATAACCAAAGAGGTTAGGAAAAAGTGCTTTATTTTTGACACATAACAGAAAAGTAAGGACAATGCTTTTCAATAGACTGCTGGAAAAGACTCTACCAATAACTAACTTGCCAATCTGATTGACTTACAAATCTCCACCTGTGCTACTGTTACAAAACTGGATTTTTTCCCTATTAGGTTATTTAATGCATTTAAGTTATTCACTTTACTTGATACTGAAAGTTACAAACATCTTCATTTTACAGTGTGCTAACATTTCCAAGAAAGGAAAAGTTTGAACACTTCTAATTACCAAAGTTGGAGCACCTACTTGGGAGGGCACCTGTCACAATCACTTTAAAATCTACAATTCATATAAAGCCTACACAATATCATTTTTTTCAACATGTTTAAGAAACTTTTAAGTCACTTAGAAGTTTGAATTCTCAAGAGAAACACAATTTAAGAGATACTAAAAATCTGAAAGCCCTATCTACATCAAACGCATCTCAAGGTAATCTCCACTCTGAGTGCCAGTTTTATCAAAATGTCAGTTTGGGCCAGGCGTGGTGGCTCATGCCTATAATCCCAGCACTTTGGGAGGCAGAGGTGAGGACTGCCTGAGCCCATGGGTTTGAGACCAGCCTAGGCAACTTGGCAAGACCTCATCTCTACAATAAATCAAAAAATTAGCTAGGCGTGGTGGCACATGCCTGTGGTTCCAGCTACTTGGAAGGCTGAGGCAGAAGGACTGCCTGAGCCCAGCAAGTTGAGGCTGTGGTGGCCATGAGTGTGCCACTGCACTCCAGACTGGGTGACAGAGTGAGACTCCAACTAAAAAAAAAATGTCATTTTTTTTTTTTAATTTTATCTTTTTTAGAGACAGGGTCTCACTCTGCCATCCAGGCTGGAGTGCAGTGACATAATCATCACTCATCACAACCTCCACTCCTGAGCATAAATGATGCTCCGGCCTCCGCCTTCCAAGTAGCTGGGACTACAGGCATGCACCACCACACTCAGCTCATTTTTAAATTTTTTTGTAAAGACAGAGGTCTATGTTGCCCAGGCTGGTCTTGAACTCCTGGCCTCAATGCTCCCATGTTAGCCTTCCAGAGTGCTGAGATTACAGGCATGTGAGCCAGTGTGCCCAGTTCCAACATGCCAGTTTTTAGTTCAAAATTTGCTTTTTTGGCCAGGCTCAGTGGGTCAGCCTGTAATCCCAGTACTCTGGGAGGACAAAGCGAATGGACTGCCTGAGCCTGTGGGTTCAAGACCAGCCTAGGCAACTTGGTGAGATCATCTCTACAATAAATCAAAAATTAGCTGGGCATGGTAGCACGCGCCTGTAGTTCCGGCTACTTGGAAGGCTGAGGAGGAAGGATTGCCAGAATCCAGCAAGCTGACGCTGGGGTGGCCATAAGTGTGCCACTGCACTCCAACCTGGGCAGCAGAGTGAGACTCTAACTCAAAAAAAAATTTTTTGCTTTTTCCTTACTAGTAAATGAAAACCAAATTATACTAAAGACCTATTAAAAGAACATAAGCTGGGTGTGGTGGCACACACCAGTAATCCCAGTTACTCAGGAGTAAGCTTGAGCCCAGGAGTTCAAAACTAGCCTGGGCAACATAACAAAACCCAGTTTCAAAAAAATAAAAAAATCTACAATCACTACCAGATCACTAGTGATATATTCATACAATTAAATCCTACAGAACAATAAGCGGAATTAACTACTAATATATGTAACAGGGATGAACCTTAAAAAATATTATATTAAGTTTGAAAAAAAGCCAAGTGCAGTGACTCACATCTGTAATCCCAGTACTTTGGGAGGCAGAGGTGAGAGGATTGCCTGAGCCCAGGGGTTCGAGACCAGCCCCCACTGGCATCTTGGTGAGACCCTATCTCTACAATAAATCAAGAAAAATTAGCCAGGCATGGTGGCGCATTCCTGTGGTCCCAGCTACTTGGAAGGCTGAGGTAGAAGGATCACCTGAGCCAGCAGGTCGAGGCTGCGGTGGCCAGGAGTGTGCCACTACACCCCAGCCTGGGCAACAGAGTGAGACTCCAACTCAAAAAAAAAAAGAAAAGAAAAGAAAAACATGCCTTACAAGAGGAGTACATACTGTATGGTTCCATTTACATGAAGTTCAAAAACAGTCAAAACTACCTATGGTGATAAAAGTCAGAATAGGAAGGTGGACAAGGACTGACAGGAAGAGGGTATGAGGGAACTTCCTAGGGTGATGTAATGTTCTGGTACACGGAGGGGGTGTGGGTTACACAGTGTAGGCATTTGTCAAGTCATCAAACTGTAACATTTAAGAGCCATGCACTGAAAAATACACTTTACAGTAGAAGCAGATACGACAGAAACGGCCATTCTCCCCACATAATCTGTAAAAGACATTACCATTGCTAGTAACTCCTTCCTTAACAACTCATTACCAATTTGGTTTTAGTGATATCACACTGGTTTCCCTTCTAATCCTAGTCTGCTCTTTAGCTCAGGGGTCCCCAAACTTTTTGGCATCGTGGAAGACAATTTTTCCACAGATGGAGGGTAGGGGGGATCATGAGGCATTAGATTCTCATAAGGAGCGTGCAACCTAGATCCCGCATGCAGTTCACAATGTCACAATAGGGTTCATGCTCCTATGAGAATCTAATTCCGCTGCTGATCTGACAGGAGACAGAGCTCACCCACTGCTCACCTCCTGCTGTGCAGTCTGGTTCCTAACCCGCCACAGACTGGCACTGGTCCATGGCTGGGGATTGGGAGCCCCCACTTTAGATAAATCTTCCTTCTCCACTCTCCCTTCATGTTTCTGTAATCTAATTATGGCTCCATCTTTCTTCCCTATATACTCCTGGGTGATATCGCCACCACAGCTTCTACCACCACCTATGGGCTGAAGAAAGTAAGGTCTCTTTATTAAATCTGTATTCATAAACCCGGCGACTACCGGACAGGACGTTTCACAAGCTCTACACTTATAAATGTCAAAATCTTCCTCCCCATTCCCACCCACCCTAAAAAACTTGCCCTTCTTGCCTTCCTTACCTTAGATTAAAATAATTCTTCACCATTTTCAGCTAGGCGTGCTAGCACACACCCTGTAAACCCTGCACTTTGTGAGGCCGAGGCAAGAGGACTGCCTGAGCCCAGGGGTTCGAGACTAACCTGGGCAACTTGGCGAGACCTCGTCTCTAGAATAAGTCAAATATTAGCTGGTTGTGGTAGGACGCGCCTGAGGTTCCAGCTACTCGGAAGTCTGAGGCAGAAGGACTGCCTGAGCCCAGCGGTGGCTGTGATATGCCACTGCACTCCAGCCTGGGCGACAGAGTGAGATGCCAACCCCCCCCCAAATTTTTTTTTTTCTTTTAGGCAAGATGCAGTGTTCCACAGAAAAAGGAGGAGGAGGCAACAGGAGAATCCTTTACACCTTACCTGGGCACCTTACTACTCGTCCGTCCCACTGCGTGTCCACCAACCCTCCCAAACAGCTCTAGGAGAATGAGAAATGAATACAACGTCCTCTCGCTGGAGAACAGCTAACACTTATCCACAACAATCGCCTGCGAAACTGCTAATCCCTCGACACACACCTCATTTAATCTGCACTAAAGCTGTCCTGGATGAAGCTAAGCTCACAATAAAGGAAAGTAAATTGCCCTAGGTCACACAATTAAAGTGGCAAACGCCATGATTTGAGCCCAAATTTGCTTGAAACTCTAAAATCTCAAGCTGGAGTCTGAAACCCCAATGGGTAGAATCTGAATAAAATCGGAATACTTTTCAGAGCACCCAAACCATGAATGTCTCCCGCTGACATCTGGGAAAGTGAAACACTGTTGCATGTCACTCTGCCGGCGCCCCCGGACATTTGAAGGACCCGGTGCCTAATCCAGATCACACGGCCCCTCCCACCCCATGGCGTCCCTAAACGCCTTCACCCCCGCTCTCCAATCTCGTGCTTGGAACAGGAGGTGACAAATGGACGATGCGGAAGCTGAAAGCCGGATCTCCTCCGAGAGAGGGAGGAGGTCAAACCTCGGACTCGGCTGGGTCGCATTCTGGGTCCCGCCAACCCTAACCCCTCCTAGGCAAGCAACGACCCCGGGGGTCACCTTGACCCCTGCTGAGTGCCAGACCGAACTTCCGCGCCGGGGACCAGCCCCGCTAGGGAAGCAGCTGCCCAAAGAGGGGCCCCGAGGACCACTGCAGGCCGGTGCGGGGAGGTGCAAGGACTACCGAAACGAACCAACCGCGGGCAGAACCCTCTCCCGGCTCCACCACCGCGACTGCCTGGTGCGGAGGCTCGGGCCGCCCTTTCTCGCGTCGGAGCTGGCGAGGCGCGACTCGTACCTGCGGGCTATAGGCATCGGAAGCCCACGCTCCCGCCAACCTCTGCGTGAAGCCACTAAACTTGTAGTACATGACGCCCGGAGTCCGGCTTCCACATCCGCTGCCCGTGCGACCGCCCCAGAGAAGGACCCCGCCTCCCCGGTGGCGGCCCCAAGGCTCGGCGCAAGGACCCTGCGCCAGGAGTCGGGCTGCCCGGGGCGCGCCTCACTTAAAACGAGCCCTCTTAAGCCACATCAGGGAACCAGAAGCCGGGTTCTCAGGACCACTAAAGGAAAAATAAACTCGAAGAGAGCAGGAAAAGCCTCTGTGGTGGGGTCTGTAGGAAATATGAAGCTCCCTCCTTCGCCATTTAGATTCGGGCAGTGCCAAAGCGCCACAAGAAGTGCGCAAGCGCTCGCGGACTAAGCCCAACGGCTGAGGTACTGCCAGGGTAAGATGGGGCGGGCTGTGGGCGGCACCTGGGCGGGGCCTTGAGTTGAAAAGGCGGGGTCTGGGGCCGGAGGGGCGGGGGTCTGGGGCCGGAGGGGCGGGGGTCTGGGGCCGGAGGGGCGGGGGTCTGGGGCCGGAGGGGCGGGGTCTGGGGCCGGAGGGGTGGGGTCTGGGCGGGGCTGAGTGGAAGCTCGGACCAGGCGAAAACGCTACCGTCGGAGATATCCCGTGCTGCGGGGCCGTCACCTGGCGGTTGGGTTGAAGGCTTCTCTTCCTTTACCACACTTTACTTGCTTGGCGTCTCATTTCTTTTCTCCCAACCTCCATCACCTCCTGAAACACCCCGCTCTTATTTAGCCTGTTCAGGAGTATTGGCCTGTCAACCAAGCTTACCCTGGCAACCTGGGAGTGGGAGCAAGCAGATAATTTGGAAGCAGCTGCTGAGGGCTATTTAGTACCAAGGGTACTAAAATAAAATAAAATAAATAAAAGTAGACTCCTGGACTTTGTGCAGAGAAAATACACGTGCAGAGTGACCTATACTTCAGGCACCAGGATGTAAATGTTGCAGTTTCTTAGAACTGGATTTTATCCTCACCCGAGTTTTACAGGAAGGAATTGGTTGCCTGGCCTCTGCTCTTTGAGATAAATGAGGTAGGGCAGAGGTGACCAGAAACACTTGTGAAATCTGGACCTTGAGCCTGAAAGATCTGAGACTTCCTGCTTTCAACTATGGTAGTATTCACTTCAGTTCCATTTAAAGGTATCTTTTAAGCCGGGCTCGGTGGCTCAGCCTGTAATCCCAGTGCTTTGGGAGGCTGAGGTGAGTGGATTGCCTGAGCCTGCGGGTTCGAGACCCGCCTGGGCAACTTGGCTAAGACCTCATCTCTACAATAAATCAAAAATTAGCTGGGCGTAGTAGTGCACGCCTGTAATTCTAGCTACCTGGAAGGCTGAGGCAGAAGGATCACTGGAGCCCAGCAGGTTGAGGCTGCGGTGGCCGGGAGCGTGCAACTGCACTCCAGTCTAGGTGACAGAGTGAAACTCCAACTCAAAAAGAAAAAAAAAAAGGTATCTTTTAAGCCTCCACTATATTCAAGGTACTATATAAAAGGAGTATATTAGTTTCCTACTCTCCAGAGATGGATCAAGGCTTTTCTTAGCTTTCTCATCTGACCATAGGTTTTCACAGGCAGTATTATAGATGCATTTCTAGTGCATTTATGAAATTATGTAGCAAATTGATGGATGATACTAACTAACCTCTATATGGCATTTTCCTAAACTCATTTAATCTTCACAGCAATCCTATGAGTGCAATTATCATCTCCATTTTACAGTACAGGAAAATGAGACTTGCTTAGGTCAGCAGTTAGTGGCAGAGCTAGTCACCTGGCTCAGGACGCTGTTCTCTTAAGCATTGTGTTACAGATAAAAATAGATGTAAATCCGTTCTGAGAAGAGGGTCAAGGCTGAGCACTCCAGAGCGAGGGTGTACACCAGCATTCTGGCTTTGGAAGGCCTAAGCCCAAGAGCCCCAAGTTTTCAGCATTGCCAATACCTTGCAAAGATTTCAGCAGATTCATGTGATAAGCCAATCCAAAGTTGCTGCTTTTACAATGCCGCATGGTGATGTAATGGAAAGAATATGCCAGTTGGGTTCAAGGCCCAATTCCTCCAAGACTAAGTGACTTGGGACTAGTCATTTCCATTTGGTTGCCTCTTCAGTCTCATTGTCATCGTGTCTTCCCTCACCAGGGTCCTGAGACTCAACAGTTTCGTGAATTATAAAGCTTACACTAAGTCAAATTGCTGATCTGACCTTTGGGTCATTTCCTTTTTATATGGTTTTTGTTGGTTTTTTGTTTTTGTTTTATTTAGTCTGAGTCTCACTCTGTTGACCAGGCTGGAGAGCACTGGCACGCTCACAGCCACCACAGCCTCCACCCACTGGGCTCCGGCGATCCTTCCACTTCAGCTTTCCAAGTAGCTGGAACTATAGGCACATGCTACCACGCCCAGCTAATTGTTTGAATCTACTGTAGAGACCAGGTCTTGCCAAGTTACCCAGGCTGGTCTCGAATCCCTGGGCTCAGGCAATCCTCTCGCCTCCTCCTCCCTAAGTGCTGGGATTACAGACGTGAGCCACCGTGCCTGGCCTATGTAGTTCTTGGCTATATATAAGAATCTTGGTTACCATAAAGATTCTTGTTTATACTAATTAAAACCTGGAGTCCCTTATACCGAGAAAGGGGAATGAACTTCCTAGTAAATACCGAGTGAGGAAAAGGCCTTTTGTAGAGTTGAGATTGAAAAGAGAAATGAAATGATTTAGGATGGCTACTCTCTCCATCCCGCTGTCTTCTGGATCTATTTTGGAAGAAAAAAAGACAGGAATATTTTCCAACTTTTAACATCACTAAGGTGTACCAGCGTCTTGAAGTATAAGGTGCCTGTCAACACTGGATATTTTCTTAAAGTTCCTGCCATCTGATTTTAGATCCTGCAAGACATAAATTAAGAATCCTGAAAATGTTACAACAGCCGGGCTGTTCAGTGGGAGATAAAATGTCAGTAGCAGAGTGTGGGTTGGAATGTCACATGGAGTGGCTGATCATGGGAAGATTTTGTTTCATTTCCCAAAAAAAATGCAGCACGCTCTGACAGTACTCAGGCACCCTATTCTCATTCGTATTTGCATATCCCACCCAACATCAAAGATTTTTTTTTTTATCATGGTGCCTTCAGGTTGTTCCCCAGATTCTATTCTGAGAGGAAGTGACCACAACTCAGAGTGCTTGCCAGTCGCCATTGAGTGAGTCGCTCTTAAGTGATGCTGGCACTTCTACACTGCGTGCTAATGGCTCTCACAGGCCGTTCTTTGATGGGGGAATAGGTGGAAAGCCAATATACATTTTAAATTGGGTTGTGCTGAATATAGATTAGAACTGCCTTGTGAAACAGTTCTTAATTTTTTTTTAATTCTCTAATTTTTCCCAAATTCACTTTTCAAAAATGGACACTTAGTGGGTCTCGCAGAGTTAAAACATGTAAGCCCTAGGGTAGCTGAGGTCGTTGTACAGTCCTCTTTCTGAAGGATTTTGCCCATCCTAAGGTAGTTTTCCTGATGGAAAAATGGAAAATTCCATAGTGTCAGGCTACAGTGACATGTTACCTTTTTTACTGTGACTTGTGTTGACTGTCTCTTTGGAAAAAAAGAAGGTAGAGGGAACACATTTTTCCCAACATTTAAAGCTGCTGGTGATAACCCCAAGAAAAGTGTTCCCAGTAACACAGTAAAATATCAGAAAGCAAAATGGCGAGCTTAACTCATTTTGTGATACTCAGAATGATAAATACCGTGTAATTATTTGGTAATTTTCATGTGACAGAAATCTTAGCTGTCATCTCATACTCTTTTTGTCAAATAAAGCCCTATCTGGCATGGAAAGTCTGTCTTTAAAACTTGAAATCAAGATGAAGTTGATATAGAAAAAACAAACCTTTGTTAAGGCATAGTGTTTTCCTAGCAAAAGAGTTGTGGGCCTGAATGTTGCATTTCTCACCCAAAGGAGGGAAATGGCAGCTGGGACCGCAGTTGCCCGGACAGCTTTATTGCGGTTCGGGATGAACATATTGACATCAGCTCCCTACTCTGACCTTCTCGTTGTTGAATGTCAATACAGCGTGTGAAACTGCCTCACTTTTGCCTGCCTGCTTTCCCTTATGTGCAAATCAAAAGCGCATCCATGGAGAATATGGATTTAACTCGATTTTGACACATCACATTTCAATTCACTGGTTAAGAAAGGCTGAGGTATGACTCATAATTTATTTTAAATCATCTTAAATACACTTAATTATGCATTTTAAAAAGTTGAGATCCAGAACAAGATTCATGCTATTTCACATGACATCATCTATAAAATTACAGTATGTACAGTGCTGTCCTCTGCATTTAATGACACGATCAGTGTGGCTTTTTCCAGTTTTGGGGACAGGGATGATTTCCAAGCATTGGGGATTCTCACTCTCTGCATCACATACATCTGCAGTGTTGAAATATTTCACTGGCCGGGCTCGGTGGCTCAGCCTGTAATCCCGCGCCTTTGGGAGGCTGAGGTGAGTGGATTGCCTGATCCCGCAGGTTTGAGACCTGCCGGGGCAGCAAGACCTCATCTCTACAATAAATCAAAACATCATCCGGGCGTGGTAGCACATGCCTGTAATTCCGGCTACTTGGAAGGCCGAGGCGGAAGGATCGCAGGAGCCCAGCAGTCGAGGCTGCGGTGGCCGGGAGCGGCCACTGCACTCCAGTTTGGGTGACAGAGTGAGACTCCAACTCAAAAAGAAAAAGAAAAAAGAAATATTTCATGGCCGGGCTCGGTGGCTCAGCCTGTAATCCCAGCACTTTGGGAGGTTGAGGCAAGTGGATTGCCTGAGCCCGCAGGTTCGAGACCAGCCTGGGCAATTTGGCGAGACCTTGTCTCTACATTAAATCAAAAAAATTAGCCAGGCGTGGTAGCGCGTGCCTGTAGTTCCAACTACTTGGAAGGCTGAGGTGGAAGGATTGCCAGAGCCTAGCAAGTGATGCTGGGGTGGCCGTGAGCGTGCCACTGCACTCCAGCTTGGGCGACAGTGAGACTCCAACTCAAAAAAATAAATAAATAAATATTTCACAATGGGCATGCATGGCTTCTGTAAGCCCTGTGTACACACACACAAAGAACACAAATTCCTCAAGAGGCATACACATTAGAACTGTAAAAACATTTCCATGTACTTATACCTGAAGTTACCAGTTAATTTAGAATATGCTTTACTCATTCCCTGGGTAGGTGTGCGGCCCCTATTAAGTGATAGTCTCTAAGTGTTAGACCACAGGGAGGGTGACTCAAGGACCGCTCTATCCATTACGGCTAACACTACACTGGTTCTTCTTCATGAGGCTGTTGGAGAAAAGAATAAATGAATGAATAAGTGAATGAGTGAATGAACGAATATCAGTTCCACACACTGCTGTGAGGAATAAGTAACTACTCTGGGAGGTATTTACACAAGTGCCCAGACAGCAGTGGAAATAGGTGTACAAGTAGAAAAAGATTAAGAACTACACACCTGGGTCTTGAGAAGGTCAATGTCATTGGACCATTTTCTTTCGGGATAGTAGAACTTTGTGTCTGTAGAAAAATCTACCTGAATCTATTCAAAACCAAAACCTGGGGTGCTCGATAGCTGATGAAAGTCAGTATGTCCAGATTCCAACCCTGCACTAGACTTATGACCTTGGGCTAGTTCCTTGACCTATCTCGGCCACAGCACAAATATGTCAACTTAACAGGGTGATTGCAAGGATTACATAAGATGATATGCACTAAAAAAATCTTAAACAAAATATGCAAATATCTAGAAGTCAACATGGTAAATAATACTGTGTAAAAACAGCAAACCTGGATCTGTAGTTACTGGTATAAGCCAAAAATTAACTTAGCATGAATTGAAGCGTTAGAATATATATATATATATATTTTTTTTTTGAGTCAGAGTCTCACTCTGTCACCCAGGCTTGAGTGAAGTGGCATGCTCACAGCCACCGCAGCCTTGACCTGCTGGGCTCAAGCGATCCTTTAACCTCAGCCTTCCAAGTAGCTGGAACTACAGGCACATGCCATCACGCCCAGCTAATTTTTTTATTTATTGTAGAGATAAGGTCTCACCAAGTTGCCCAGGCTGGTCTCAAACTCCTGGGTTTAGGTAATCCTCTCGCCTCCACCTCCCAAAGTGCTGGGATTATAGGCATGAGCCACCACAACCTGCCTAGAATTTTAAGTCTATTGGAGTTTATGTTTGTGTGAAGTGAGCCAATCATAACAAAAATTGTAACCTAAAAGACTTTCCAACTCCTCAGCCCCCACCTCTTTCTTCCTTTTCCTCTCCCCTCTTCCTTTCTCTTTCCCCAGGAGTAGTAAACATTAGTTAGGGCCATGGGACAATCCAGACCAGTGTTGTCAGGTGGATACTGGTGTGGAAACAGCCACCAAAGATAATGAGCCTTTGATTAAAGCTCGAAGGCCAAAGTTGAGTGTCCCAGTAAATACACAGCAAACTTTTCCGCATTGGCATTAACATTTAAAACCACGTCACGAGGTGAGTGGATTGCCTGGGCCCACGAGTTCGAGACCCGCCTGGGCAACTTGGCAAGACCTCATCTCTACAATAGATAAAAAAAAAAATTAGCCGGGCATGGTAGCACACGCCTGTATTTCCAGCTACTTGGAAGGCTGAAGCGGAAGGATCGCCGGAACCCAGCAGGTTGAGGCCTGCAGTGGCTGGGAGCAGCCACTGCACTCCAGTCTGGGTGACAGAGTGAGACTCCAACTCAAAAAAAAAATTAAGTCACTTACAAATGCCAAATCCATAATTATACTTCCCTCCCCTTCCTCCTCAGATTTTTTTTTTTTTTTTTTTTGAGTTGGGGAGGTCTCAACTCAAAAAGAGTGGCACAAACACTCTTTTTTCACCACAGCCTTGACCTTCTGGGTTCAGATGATCCTCCCATCTCAGCCTCCTGAGAAGCTGGAACTGCAAGTGTACATCATCACACCTGGCTAATTTTTTAATTTTTTTGTAGAAATGATGTCTCACTGGTCACCAATCAATCCCTGGACTCTAAGCAATCTCCTGCCTCAGCCTCCCAAAGTGCTGAGGTTACAATGCCCCAATTCTTAAACACTGGTGATTTGGCATTTTCTTGGTTTCTTCTCCATGGAAACTCAAAGTCATGGCCCTAAGATCACCTTCTGAAGAGAGTGACAGATACATACGCTGTCCCAGACCAACCTAAGTTTGAATCCCAGCTCTTCCTACTGACAAGCTCAGTGACCCTGGACAAATTACTTCCCTACTCTGAGTCTCAGAGGTGGAAGGAACGTTCTAAATCACAGAATTCTCTGTGTCTCACCAGGCAGCAAAGGTACTGGCGGGGTGGTCTTTTCCTAGAAATGGGTGGTTTTAGTACCAGTTTATTGTTATTCTTCCTTCACTTTGGGCAGGAAAGTTTTAGGCCTTAATAGGGTCATACCATTAGGTCCTGGCGTCAGGTGTATCATGGGAACAGGAGTCTCCCTTAAGGTACTTTTATACTAATAGAATTATAATGAAGGTAAAAGTAGGTCATGATTATCTTAGGTCAACTTTGGCTATTAATGCACATGGTCCAGGGAGGTCTCTAAGCTAGTTCCTGCCTTGGTGGTAACCGGCTCCCTACCGCAGGCATCCTGGATAGAGGGACTACACAGTGCTGCAGGTATATCTGATAAGAGTCTAACAGGCAGCTGTGATGTTTCCTAGGGCTAGGCTGACTTGCTTGCATGCATGGTTCTGCACCAGCTGCTGCAGATATCAGTGGGCTTGGAACCTTCCTATAACCCCAAGTTTTTCCTAGTCTACGCTGCCTGCTTTATTAGTACCATTCTGTGTTCACTAGTGCCTGGCCGCAGACTGCCATGTGATTCCAAAACAGTTGATGTGAGGAGGAGGCCTGGGGAAGTCAACCCGGGTCTTCCTCTAAAAAACGGACAGGTCGGCCAGGAGTGGTGGCTCACACCTATAATTCCAGCACTTTGGGAGACTGAGGTGAGAGGACTGCCTGAGCCCACGGGTTTGAGACCAGCCTGGGCAACTTGGCAAGACCTCATCTCTACAATAAATCAAGAAATCAGCTGGGCATGTTCCAGCTACTTG
This sequence comes from Cephalopachus bancanus, assembly GCA_027257055.1. Classification (NCBI taxonomy): domain Eukaryota; kingdom Metazoa; phylum Chordata; class Mammalia; order Primates; family Tarsiidae; genus Cephalopachus; species Cephalopachus bancanus. Next base: position 10,939,275 of record JAPVLO010000185.1, read on the forward strand.
GAAGGCTGAGGCGGAAGGATGGCCTGAGCCCGGCAGGTCGAGGAGGTGGTGGCTGTGAGCATGCCACTGCACACTCCAGCCTGGGCGACATAGTGAGACAACGACTCAAAAAAAAAAAGAAAAGAAAAGGACAGGTCTATAGTCTAGGAAACAGAAGCCAAGATAAAAGGACTAGGAGGCTATTAAAAGTCTGCTGAAAGATTCTAATAGAAGGCACATCTCCTCCTTAAGACAGAGGAAACTGCAGACACTGTGACATTCCCAAAACCCCAACTGAGAAACCTGGGAAGCCCAAGTCAGGGGACACTGACCCTGGGTCTAAAACCACAGTCACACACCCGCCCTCGGCACAACTGCGCCCTCCAGTGACCACCCATCAGCGCTCCGACCCAGGATGGACATTTGCCAAAGAGCTGTCCCAAACAAACCCACGGGTTTCCAGCAAAAGACTTCTGCTGAAGCTGGGCTTTCTGGGAGAGCTGAAAGAAGACAGGATCGTTGGCTGTCATTGCAGGAGCCTCACGTCCATCCCACCCCCAAACTGCAAGGCTACCCCGGCCTCTTCCCTGGCACCGCTCCTGTACCCTACCAGCCCACAGATGCTTCTGTTTTCAAGGAAGCCACGGTAAAGGTAAAAAATCCAATCAAGGTATTTGTGTTTTCTCCCCCCAGGAGAGAAGCAAGCACTCTGAACACACACAGCCTTGTTTCGGCACAGATGTCAGGAACGCCGAGCCCAGGCAGTTCTGTTCTTGAATCATTAAGAACAACCGAGTGGGCGGAACAAGAACATGAAATTGCTGTGTGCACTCATGTTTTGTTTATGGAGCAATCATTTCTAGACGTGTTTTCTTTTTTTATGGAGAATCTTTTCTATGTTTGCCTTTTTAGCACCCTCCCTTCCTTCCTGTCCCCAGCTCTCCCACACCTACTAAAAAGAAACATTGAGAGCATTACAAAAATCTCTGTAAATTTAAAGAATAGGTTACATTAAGTGTCTCTCGAAACCAATTCCACTTACTCCGTCAAAATAAATGATTTAGTAATGTGAATAACACAGGTAACAATGGAATCTGAACGTTGTGCATTGTTTAAAAAGCTCATAACAACTGCATCCAAATCATAAAAACCACTTTCCTTTTTCCATCATTGTACAGTGAGGACTTGTTAACCCGGTGAATTGAAAGTTCTTGTGATGCTAATTATCAGCAGTATTTAATTAGTGGTTTTTATGTACCTGCCACAAGATCCTTCACTTAACTTCACTGAGCCTTGGTTTTTTTCATCTATAAAATGGAAATAATATATGCTTTGTGTAGATTGAATTTACTCATGTGCGCGCCCAAGACATAGTAAGTGCTCATGAAACTAGCGGTTACCATAGCATTTGCTAATTCTTGTAGCAACCGGGCAGACTGGATGGAGGAGGTTTTTGCCAAATTCTATCAATCCTCTTCTCCAAAACACCCAAACTTTGGCACAGCAGACACTCAACAAATGGCAGCTCTTAGACTTACGGTAGTGATGGCCACCCCAGTTTCTGCCTCAGGCTTCCAGACACCCAGCAGTCTCGTCCATCTCCTGACCTGCCTGGTTGTTCCTTCCCCCACCCCCAAGGGTTATGTGTGTGTGAAGCTCAGGTGCTGTGTTTACTATCTGGGTGGGTCTCATTTTATTGCTTTTCTCTTGGCTCCTTGGCATTGTCCTACCTGTCACACGCCCCCAGCCATGTTCTCTGTGGTGTGTCACCTCGATGTCCTGCTGTTTCTGGCATCCGGCTTGTTGCTGGAGGCAGGGCACAGTGGCATCAGGTGGCTTTAAAAGAAGGAGAGATTGCATGAATTTTCTCTCAGGAAAATAAGCCTGGTTTTTAAAAGATGTTCCATGGAACAGATCCAATAGCTTAGTTCCCTGATAAATTTCTCCTCTGCTCTAATTGCAAAGGATTCTTCCAGAAACCATAGAGTATTGCCGCTTTTCAGTGAGATAAAGAGATTGCTCTTCCACAGGGCTTTAATCCAGGAGAGGACTTTTCAGACTTTTCCTTCAACACAAATAGGAACCAAGGAAGCTTCCACAGCAAGGCCAGGGGTGGTTCTGGAGAAGCCCCAGGAGATCTACTGGGTGCCAGAGGCCATCAGTGCATGCCCTCCCCAGGAGGGTCTTTCGTGTCTCCACGAAAAAGACTTCACCTTTTGATCTGAAAGCCTGTCCGGTCAACATTCCATGTCTTGGACAAGGTTTTAACTCAGCATTGCAAACAGGTCACCAGGCCAACTTTCTTCAGGCTCTGGGACTGCCAGGGGCTGTCTGTCCCCAGGCAAGCACACTCCAGGAGCTGATCGTATTAGAGAACTGGGAGATGGCACAAACTCTTCCGAGAGAGCTATAATGCTGTCAGTCTCCTAGCACTTAATTTCCGGTGAGTTGTAAAAGTGCCATTTCCAGCAAGCTCCAGGGTGAGCAGCCCAGTAGGGTTCTAAGCTAAATGAGGCAACTCTTGGTGAGGGTTTTGTGCCTCAGAATTAAAAACAAAGCAAAAAAAGACCAAACCTATTTTTATATCGATTGCAAACATTGCAAGGAAGAAATCTCTTTCTATTAAATTCCCTTGATGAGTCAGGCACGGTGGCTCACGCCTGTAATCCTAGCCTTTGGGAAGCCGAGACAGGAGGGTTGCTTGAGCTCAGGGGCTCAAGACCAGGCTGGGCAATATAATGAGACCTCATCTCTACAAAAAAATCAAAAAATGAGCTGGCTGTGGTGGCACGCTTGTAGTCTGAACTACTCAGGAGGCTGAGAAGGGAGGATCACTTGAGTCTAGACATTCAAAGCTATGGTGAGCTGTGATCTTGCCACTGAACTCTGGCTAAGTTTTTTCTTTTTTATAGAGATGGGATCTCACTGTATTGCTCAGGTTATTCTCAAATTCCAGTATGGGTGGTAGAGTGAGACCCCAACTCCAAAAAAAAAATTCCCTGTAATCCCAGCACTTTGGGAGGCCGAGGCAAGTGGATTGCCTGAATCCGTGGGTTCAAGACCAGCCCAGGCAACTTGGCGAGACCTTGTCTCTAAAATAAATCAAAAATTAGCTGGGCGTGGTAGCATGCGCCTGTAGTACTGGCTACTTGGAAGGCTGAGGCAGAAGGATCGCTGGAGCCCAGGAGGTTGAAACTGGGGAGGCTGTGAGTGTGCCACTGCACTCCAGCTGGGTGACAGAGTGAGACTCCAACTCAAAAAAGAAAAATTCCCTTGATGAAGCCCTATGTCACCTGGGTCAACAGTCACTGTGACTTTTCAGAGCCCCCATGGGCACAAAAGGATCTTTGCTTCCATGCTTTTATGGGACTGAGCCACGGCAGGCTGGTCAGCCTGAGTTTTAGCCACTTCAACGCTGTCTTGCCATAAGGGGATGGTCCCCCAGAGAAACTGGGTGGAGTCAGCTTGGAAGGCTCAGGGGTGGATGGAACTGGGGCAGTTAGAAAGGGGGTGGAAGCAGTGGCCCTGGAAGAGTGAGGAAAAGTAGACTAGCCTCTGCTGCCAATGGACACTTATACCCTCTCCTGGGCTTGCCCACAACTGATTTAGAAAATCATAGGATTCTGGGTGTGATGGCTTGCACCTGTAATCCCAACACTTCGGGAGGCCAAGGTGGAAGGATTGTTTGAGGCCAGGAGTTTGAGAATAGCCTGGGCAATACCATGAGACCCCATCTCTATAAAAAAGAAAAAACTTAGCCAGGTGTGGTGGCACATGCCTATAATCCCAGCTACTCAGAAGGCTGGGGAGGAAGGAGTCCTTGAACTCAAGAATTCAAGACTGCAGTGAGGTATGATCACATCCATACACTCCATCCTGAGCTGCAGAGAAAGAAAGAGGGGAGAGGAGAGAGGAGAGAGAAAAGGGTGGAAGGAAAAGGAAGGAGGAAGGAAGGAGGGAGAGAGGAAGGAAGGAAAGAAGGAAATCATTGGGAACTTTTCATTTCCTTCTTTTTTTTTTCCAGTTGGAGTCTCACTCTGTCGCCCAGGCTGGAGTGCCAAGTCATACTCAGGGGCACGCTAGTGTTGACCTGCTGGACTCTGACGATCCTTCAGGCTCAGCCTACCTAGTAGCTAGAACTATAGGTGCGTGCTACCACTCCTGGCTAATTTTTGATTTATTGTAGAGATGAGGTCTCACCAAGTTGCCCGAGCTGGTCTCGAACCCGTGGGCTCAGGCAATCACTCGCCTCGGCCTCCCAAAGTGCTGGGATGATAGGCTGAGCCACTGAGCCCAGCAGAACTTTTCATTTCTAAGAAGGACCATGTAAGAAAGAAACAATTTCATGTAACCCTGTAGCTGGAGCACTGCTGGTCTGTTATTTAAATTCCTTATAGGTTGCAAAAATGCTTCAATAAATATTAACCAAAAATACACAGTTAACATCGATAGTCAAGGCGCATTCATTATCCATGCTGTCCTGTAGCGTGCTTTGTGGTGATGGTCATGTTTTATGTCTGTGCTGGCCAATATGGTAGCCACCGTCTGCATGTGGTTATTGAGCGCTTGGGTGTGGCTAGTGCAACCAAATAACTTACTTTTAAAGTTTACTTCAATTTAATTTTAATGTAGAGAGCCATGTACAGCTAGTGTCTATATCGGATAGCACACGTTTAAGGGGATTAAAGGCATGAAGGAAAAAGCAAACTTAAGAGCAAACTCCCTGTTGGTCCAAGTCCCCAGAAGAAGGAAATTCAGCTCGTTTGCTAATGAATTCAGGCCGCAGGAGTAACATAATATTTTCCACTTGTATTGAAAAGTGCTTTAATTCCTGCTTATGTGTTGAATCATAATAGCTGCTCTTGTTCACAATTTAGTGGGAAAAATACCATTTTATGCTTCTGGAAAACAGAAGTGTCATTCTCAATATGTGTCCACCACAAACATCTCCGTCTTTAGCCACGTGGGACTTTGTCTGCTCCTAGTGTCGTGTTATGACTTTTACAGGCAGAGGCATAAGCAACTTCTTCTATTGCCAATGACAGGACAGATTTCCCACCCTAACTTATTTATTTGTTTTGAGTCAGGGTCTCACTCTGTTGCCCAGGCTGTAGTGCAGTAGCAGGATCACGGCTCACTGCAGCCTCGACCTTCTGAGTAGCTGGGACTGCAGGCATGTGCCACCACATCTGGCTAATTTTTAAAATTTTTTGTAGAGATGAGGTCTTACTATGTTGCCCAGGCTGGTCTGGAACTTTTTTTTTTTTTTTTTTTTTTTGAGTCGGAGTCTCACTCTGTCTTCCAGACTGGAGTGCAGTGGCACACTCATGGCCACCACAGCCTTGACCTGCTGGGGTCAGGCGTGTGCCACCACGCCCAGCTAATTTTTGATTTCTTGTAGAGTCAAGGTCTCACCAAGCTGCCCAAGTTGGTCTTCAACCCCTGGGCTCAGGCAATCCTCTTGCCTCAGCCTCCCAAAGTGCTAGGATTACAGGTTTGAGCTATCATCATCTGGTCTGGAATTCTTGGGCTCAATGCTTCCACTTTGGCCTCTCAAAGTGCTGGAATTACAAATGTGAGCCACCATGCCCAGCCTTCCATCCTAATTTAGACAACCATTCTATCTACTAGTTCACCGCATTTCAACAATTCTCCCTGTCAAGAGGCAACTGACTCCCCCAAGAAATGTTTCATGTGTTGCTGCTTGTTTTAGCAACCAGTTCAGGTCAGCAGATCTGAGTACTGCCCTGGGCCTGAGTGAATCCCTGAGGACGGATTAGCCTCTGCCCACGGACAGTGGGCACCAGGGAAGAAGCAGAACCCAAGCCTCTCCTGCTGTTCACCCAGGGCCAAGCCCCCAGCAGCCTCTGCAAAACAGACTCTGAAACCCTGGCCTCACCCTTTGCAAGGTGCAAAAGACAAGCAGAGGGGGCACAGGTGAGGGGGGCAAAGAGGTCTCCAGTAGGGACAGGTGAGCAGCTGCAGACCAAGAGCTGGGGAGCAGGGAAGGAAGAGAAAGATGAGGCTTTTGGGATTAAAGACCAACAACTGAAAGATCCAGTATGCAGGCTGGGCGCAGTGGCCTGTGCCTGTAATCCCTGTGTTTTAGGAGGTCAAGGAAGGAGGATCACTTAAACCCAGGAGTTAAAGACCAGTCTGCATAATGTAGCAAAACCCTGTCTTTACAAAAAAAATTTTTTAATTATATATGTATGTATGTATGCATATATTTGAGTTGCAGTCTCACTCTGTTGCCCAGGCTGGAGTGCAGTGGCACAATCACGGCTCACTGCAGCCTCGACCTACTGGGCTCAGGTGATCCTTCCACCTCAGCCGCTCACGTAGCTGGAACCACAGGCATGGGTCACCATGCCCAGCTATTTTTTTTTTTTTTTGAAACGAGGTCTTGCTCTGTTGCCCAGGCTGGTCTCCAACTCCTGGGCTCAAGCAATCCTCCCGACTTGGCCTCCCAAAGTCCTGTGATTACAGGCATGAGCCACCATACCCGGACCAAAAAAAAAAAATTTTTTTTTAATCCAGTGAGCAGGCAACTGGAAGCCATGTGTCTGAGCCAAACAATAAGCTTTTGTAAGTCCATAAAGTACAAGCACAGCACAAAAGCACTCTCTGATGTCAGAGCCCCAGCCTGGTCTTCTGTAAAGCACCAAGGACTCAGCAGCCACCCCAAGTATGGGGGGGGGGAATCTCTGGGGCAGTGGGAGGACACCCAGAGCAGACTCATGAGACCGGGTGGTGCAGACCTGGACAGGCGGCTCAGCCAGGCCTCTACGTTGACAGGAGAGGCCTAATGAGCAGAATAAACACCAGTTGGGGCCATTTGCTGTGAAATGGACTGGGGAGTATGAGAAATCGCCCTTGTAGGGGCATAAAACACACACATCAGCAGAAAATAATGTGCTGGAAAAGTTTACATTGAAGACGTGCCGTTCCGGGTGTGCAGAGGCGTTAACGCTTATGTAATTAATCATTTCATATTTGAAGATTGGGACTTTCTTTTCCTTTTAATTAATTAGCCAGTAGGCTCGTTCTAGTACATTTTTCATGTCAAAAAGCCAGTGGGTTCTGAGAGGAGGGAGGGGCCCCAGGGAGAAGTGACAGTGTGTTACACTGAGCTGTGGAAAGTGCAGGGAACCTCTGCATCCCTGCTCAAAAGAATCCCTGCAGAGGGCAAGGGAAGCCAGAACAGGGCAAAATGGCTGGGATTTGACCACGTCCTGAGAATACAGGATTCTGTCAGTGTTCAGGTTCCTCAGAACCTGCATTTAGTCCCCGGTCAGCAGTGTTGCCTGCTCGGTCAATGTATTTGTCTTTTACTAGAAAGAGGGTGCAGCAAGAGGGCTAAAGGTTAGACTCAGAAGCCAACCACCCAGATTCCAGTCCTGACTGTGTACCTTGTCAGCTGGAGGCTTTGGGCAAGGTGCTTAATGTTTCTGTGCCTCCGTTTCCTGCTCTGTACAGTGCAGATAATGACGGTATCTACCTCAAGATTGCTGAGAGAGGAAAATAAGATAATATATGTAAATTGCTTACTTCGGTGTCTGGCACATATTAAAGACTCATAAATGGTAGGTTTTATTATGAGAACAGTTGCGCTTCTTTGTGGAACAGAGCACCACTCTTGACGTCCTCTTCGTAAAGTTGTGTGTGTGTGTGTGTGTGTGTGTGTGTGTGTGTGTGTGTGTGTATTAAAATATACACAAGAAAATTGACCATTTTAAGCATTTTTTTTTGAGTTGGAGTCTCACTCTGTCACCCAGAATGGAGTGCAGTGGCACGCTTCCGGCCACCGCAGCCTCAACCTGCTGGGCTCCGGCGATCCTTCCACCTCAGCCTTCCAAGGAGCCAGAACTACAGGCGCATGCTACCATGCCCAGCTAAATTTTTTGATTTATTGTAGAGACGAGGTCTTGCCAAGTTGCCCAGGTGGGTCTCGAACCCACGGGCTCCGGCAATCCACTCACCTCGGCCCCCCAAAGTGCTGGGATTACAGGCTGAGCCACCGAGCCCGGCCACCTTTTTTTTTTTTTTTTTTTTGAGTCAGGCTTCTTCTCACCGTGTACCCAGGCTGGAGGGCAGTGGCACAGTCTCAACCTCCTGGCTTAGGCAATCCTTCCACCTCAGCCTCCTGAATAGCTGGGACTACAGGTGCACACCACCAAGCCTGGCTAATTTTTTAATGTTATTGGGTTTTTGAGCGATAAGGCCCTGCTATGTTACCTAGGTTGGTCTCAAACTCCTGGGCTCAAGTCATCCTCCCATTTCAGCCTCACAAAGTGCTGGGATTACAGGCATGAGCCACGGTGTCCTGTGCTTACCTTTTAATTGTCTACCCCTCTGGACGGTTAGCCAGGAGAGGAGGGACGTTGTCTCTTGTCAGGCACAGAGCAGCAGCTCAGTAAATATTTATTGAGCAAATGGATGGACTGCTTCGACGCGTTTCCCTTTGAAAGGCTCAGGTCTTTGTCTGCATGTCTTCTCTCAGACATAGTGCCGGATTCACCTCTGACCTCTCTCTCCTCTTTATCCTGTCTGTCTCCCACACTGTTTTTTGACGGTAATGGCTCTCCTATCCTCCTTCCCAAACGGCTGGCCCTCAGCCCTGAGCTGTCCCACCGTGACTGTGGCCAAGATTTCAGTCTTTTCTGCTCCAATTTACTCCCAACTTTTTCCTCAAGTCATTTTTCACAACTGACCCCATAAAGAATCTGTTCCCTCATACCTATCAAGTCTAAATCTTTCCGTCTAATTTTCTAAGTTCCCAAAAGGCTGTGGGTCCATGGGATTTTTGTTGTTGTTGTTTAATGTTAATTCTAATATTCAAAGTGAATTAAGACTTTGAGGAATCTCTACTTACTCAAATCGTTCTGGTTCTTCAGCCCCTCTGGAAGTTAAAGCCTTAAAGTGTATAAACCTTCAGACCCAACAATTCTCTTTCTACTAGTCTGTGTTAAGAAATAATCAGAGCCAGGCTCGGTGGCTCAGCCTGTAATCCCACCCCTTTGGGAGGCTGAGGTGAACGGATTGCCTGAGCCCGCGGGTTCGAGTCCCACCTGGGCAACTTGGCAAGACCTCATCTCTACAATAAAATAAAAAATTAGCCAGGCGTGGTAGCGCACGCCTGTAGTTCCAGCTACTTGGAAGGCTGAGGCGGAAGGATCGCCGGAGCCCAGCAGGTCGAGGCTGCAGTGGCCGGGAGCAGCCACTGCACTCCAGTCTGGGTGACAGAGTGAGACTCCAACTCAAAAAAAATAAAATAAAATAAGAAATAATCAGACCCAGCTTGGTGGCTCAGTCTGTAATCCCAACACTTTGGGAGGCAAAGGCAAGTGGATTGCCTGAGTCCGCGGGTTCAAGACCAGCCCGGGCAACTTGGCGAGACCTCGTCTCTAAAATAAAACAACAACAAAAAATTAGCCGGGTGTGGTAGTGCATGCCTGTAGTTCCGACTTGTCCCCTCCCCACAAGACAGCTGTGATGACAGAAGCTGGAGCAGCCATTGCAGACCACAAGGTAGACGACAGAGGGACACAGGAAATGGAGCCTGGGTCCCTGACCTGTGGACCCTCCTCAGTCCCAGACTCCAGTCACCTCTATCTGGTTTAAGCCACTATTATTTTGACTTTTGTTTTAGCATCTGAAACTGTATCTTAACTAATACTTTGGCTTTAAAAAAAGATAAGATTCTGGCTGGGCGTGGTGACTCAAGTCTGTAATCTCAGTACTTTGGGAGGCAGAGGTGAGAGGATTGCCTGAGCTCAGGGGTTTGAGACCAATCTTGGCAACTTAACAAGATCTCATCTCTACAATAAATCAAAAAATAAGCTGGGCATGGTGGTGCGTGCCTGTAGTTGCAGCTACTTAGAAGGCTGGGGCAGAAGGATCCCCTGAGCCAGGTCGAGACTGCGGTGGCCGTGAGCGTGCCACTGCACTCCAGTCTGGGCTACAGAGTGAGACTCCAACTCAAAAACAAACAAACAACAGTAAGATTCACTCATAAGCAGGCCCTGAACATTTATTATAAGAAAGGGATTGGCAGTAGCGGGACATAACATCGATAAGAATAACAAACTTCATGTACCTAACTAGGAATTGTACCCCACATCTTCAAAATAAAAAAATTAAAAAGTAGCTGGGCTTGGTGGCTCAGCCTGTAATCCCAGCACTTTGGGAGGCTGAGGTGAGTGGTTTGCCTGAGCCCGAGGGTTCGAGACCCGCCTGGGCAACTTGGTGAGACCTCATCTCTACAATAAATCAAAAATTAGCCGGGCGTGGTAGCGCGCACCTGTAGTTCCAGCTACTTGGAAGGCTGTGGCGGAAGGATCGCTGGAGCCCAGCAGGTCGAGGCTGCAATGGCTGGGAGTGGCCACTGCACTCCAGTCTGGGTGACAGAGTGAGACTCCAACTCAAAAAAAAAAAAAATTAAAAAGTAAGATATGAGCCGGGCTCGGTGGCTCAGCCTGTAATCCCGCGCCTTTGGGAGGCTGAGGTGAGTGGATTGCCTGAGCCCACGGGTTCGAGACCCGCCTGGGCAGCGAGACCTCATCTCTACAATAAATCAAAAAATCAGCCAGGCGTGGTAGCGCACGCCTGTAGTTCCAGCTACTCGGAAGGCTGAGGTGGAAGGATCGCCGGAGCCCAGCAGGTCGAGGCTGCGGTGGCCGGGAGCGGCCACTGCACTCCAGTCTGAGCGATAAAGTGAGACTCCAACTCAAAAAAAAAAAAAGTAAGATATGTTAATAAAATTTTCCAATATCAAGAATACAACTGCCAGGCTCAGTAGCTCAGCCTGTAATCCCAGCACTTTGGGAGGCTGAGACGAGTGGATTAACTGAGCCCAGGGGTTCGAGACCCGCCTGGGCAACTTGGCGAGCCCCCATCCTTTAAGGGCATAAGCCAGAACTTGCACACATGTCTTCTGCTGACATCCTTTAGCCAGAAATTAATCACACAGTCCTGCCTCACTGCAGGGGAGACGAGAACATGGATGCTGTGCCCAGCGAGACCCGCCTGCTCCGATTGCTCGAGAACCCTGGAATGAGGATAAGGAGATGCCGCTGCCACAGCCGATGGCAGAGCAGCACGTGTCCAGTGTGATGGACACCAAGAATGTCAGCAGGCATCATCTCCGAGTGGGGATTTCATACTTTGTACTTTTCTTACAAACGATCTCATGAACACGTTTTACTTTGGAAGTCAAGGTCACAAAACACCGCCACATTTCCATCTAATTATTCAGGTCTCTCTGAACTTCATTTCCTGCCAGGCCAGCAAAGCCCTGGCTTATTTTGTCTCAGAGACTTTTAATCACGCTGTCCCCAGAGTCCTGAGAGCTGCCTGACCCCCTCCCTCGGGATCCCCATTCAATTCCCCTCAGCTTTCAGGGTCAGTTCAAAGTCCATCCCCAAGTCATTCTACCAAAAAGATACCTGTACACACATGTTTGTTGCAGCTCTATTCACAATAGCAAAAACATGGAACCATCCATGCTGCCCATCAAAGCTGGACTGAATTTTAAAAAGGTGGCACATATACACAATGGAATATTATGCTGCCATAAAGAAGGACAAACATATGGACTTTGCAGCAACTTGGATGGATTTGGAGTCGATCATAATCAGTGATCTATCACAGAAACAGAGTACCATACTCATAAGTGGACCTTGAACAATTATCATAATACTGTAAGAAAGGGATTGGTTGCTGCCGGGCTCGGTGGCTCAGCCGGTAATCCCGTGCCTTTGGGAGGCTGAGGTGAGCGGACTGCCTGAGCCCACGGGTTCGAGACCCGCCTGGGCAACTTGGCGAGACTTCATCTCTACAATAAATCAAAAAATTAGCCGGGCGTGGTAGCGTGCGCCTGTAGTTCCAACTACTTGGAAGGCTGAGGCGGAAGGATCACCGGAGCCCAGCAAGTCAAGGCTGCAGTGGCCGGGAGCGGCCACTGCACTCCAGTTTGGGCGATAGAGTGAGACTCCAACTCAAAAAAAAAAGAAAGGAATTGGCAGTAGTGTGAAACTGCCAGGGGAGTGGGGGTGGGATTGATAGTTGAGGGAAACTTCCAGGGGAAGGAGGGGCACACCTCATCCACAAGGGTACCTGCATAATGAACATTTGTATACCTAACCCTGAATTGTACCCCATATCTTTAAAATTAAAAAAATTTAAAAATTTTAAAAACCTATGAAAAAAAAAGGACCCATCCACTTCCACCCCCATTCCTCCAGGGAGTTCCCCGGCCGTCTCAGGCTCTGGGCAATCTTGTCTCTTATCATGAGAGCGCCTACATCATGTACACACACGCTGTTGCACTTCTGTTAAGCCCTCTGCAGTCCCCCTACAGTGCCTTAGGTGAGACCTGGCAAGACTGAAAGTGTCTGGAATGCAGGTGAATATCTTGCACTGCTGCGGGCTTCCCTTTAGTCCTGCCGCGCAGGAGTCCCCAACCCCTAGGCCTCGGACTGGTACCGGTCTGTGGCCTATTAGGACCCAGGCCACACAGCAGGAGGTGAGCAGCAGAAGGCGAGAGAAGCTTCATCTTCATTGACAGCCACTCCATCTTTAAAATACAGCTGCTGAGCCAGGCTCGGTGGCTCAGCCTGTAATCCCGCACCATTGGGAGGCTGAGGTGAGTGGATTGCCTGAGCCCGCGGGTTCGAGACCCGCCTGGGCAGCGAGACCTCATCTCTACAATAAATCAAAAAATCAGCCGGGCGTGGTAGCACATGCCTGTAATTCCGGCTACTTGGAAGGCTGAGGCGGAAGGATCGCCGGAGCCCAGCAGGTCGAGGCTGCGGTGGCCGGGAGCGGCCACTGCACTCCAGTCTGGGCGACAGTGAGACTCCAACTCGGAAAAAATAAAAATAAAAAATAAAATAAAATACAGCTGCTCCCCATCACTTGCATGACCACCTGAGCTCCACCTCCTGCCAGATCAGCCCTGAAAAGCCTGCTTCCTTTTGCAATATCCTATCCTTGTGAAGCAGGGCTTTCTGTGGTGACAGCAACCAAAACGAGATTACATCGCAGACTGGACATAAGCACACACTTTGGGTGCCACTGTCTCCCATCACCCCCCAGATGAGACTGTCTAGTCACAGGAAAACAAGCTCAGGGCTTCCACTGATTCTACGTTATGGTAAGTTATATAATTATTTCATTATAAATTACAATGTAATCATAGAAATAAAGTGCACAACAAATGTAATGAGCTTGAATCGTCCCCAAATCACCCCTCACCATCAGTCCCTGAAAAAATGGTCTTCCATGAAACCAGTCCCTGGTGCCAAAAAGTTTGGGGACCACTGCTCTTGCTATAGTTATTTCTGCTTTTTCTTTGTCAGAGAGGATGCAACGAAACAGTAGAGGGTTTCAGCCCAAATATTTATGTGTTGCATCTCTTGGTGTATGTTCCTTGAATTTTTTTTTTTTTTTTTTTTTTTAGTTAGAGTCTCACTCTGTCACCCAGGCTGGAGTGCAGTGGCACGCTCATGGTCACTGCAGTCTTGACCTGCTGGGCTCAGGTGACCCTTCCATCTCAGCCTTCCAAGTTGCTGGAAACACAAGTGTGTACCTCCACATCTGGCTAATTTTTTGATTTACTGTAGAGATGAGGTCTCACCAAGTTGCCCAGGCTGGTCTTGAACCCCTGGACTCAGACAATCCTTTTGCCTCCATCTCCCAAAGTGCTGGGATTCCAGGCTTGAGCCACTGCACCCAGCCCCCAAGGTTGGTTGTTAAAAAATATCTTTCTTTTTACCAAAGCAACACACTTAGTTTAGAAGTACTGAAAAATACAGGAAAAAAAACACAAAAATAAAAGTAAAACTTCTATAATTCCACCCCCTTATCCTCCCTTTTCATGAAGCATGTAAAGTAAAACAGGAATAGGAAAGATCCTCCCACATCTGAGCCAAACTCTGTGAGTAAATGATTTGGCACAAACGTGGCAAGATTTTGGTTTCTGTAGTTATACTAAATGTAATCTCTTTCCATATTCATATTTCTAGCTATCTATCCATCACCTATATAGTATCTGTGTCTAAATATAGACATGGATAAATACTGTCCTTTCTTACCAAAATAAAATGATGTTTTACTGTTCTACAACATTTTATTTTCTCAAGGATATTCGTATATCATCAAGGATTTACTCTGTTTACACATACGTGCATACACTCTAATGTACATGGGCACACACACACACTCATCATTTGTACGTATATATATATATATACAATATACACTTTATACAGTATACACAATATATATACAAAAAATTATACATAATTATATATACAAATAAATTATATATAATATAATTTATTTCAGCCAGACCCCTATTGATGAACAATTGTTTTCCACATTTTATCACTATAAAGGGAGCTATAATAAATATCTTCCAGTCGAGTGTGGTGGCTCACATCTGTTATCCCAGCACTTTGGGAAGCCAAGGTGTTAGGATCATATGAGGCTAGGAGTTTGAGACCAACCTGGGCAACATAGCAAGATTCCACTTATACAAAAAATTTAAAAAGTAGCCGGGTATGGTGCATGCCTATAGTTCCAACTACTTGGGAGGCTGAGGCAGAAAGATAGCTTGAGCCCAGGCACTCAAGGCTGCAGTGAGCTACAATCACACCACTGCACTCCACCATGGGCAACAGAGGGAGACCCTGTCTTAGATATATATATGTTATCTTTTGAATGTTGGCTCATCTGATAGGCAGAACATTTATATTTATATATATACTGGCACATGTTGATAAAGATATGCATTTAAATGTTAGATACTGTCATGCTATTCTCCAAAACGGCTGGGTTGATAAAGATATGCATTTAAATATTAGATACTGTCATGCTATTCTCCAAAATGGCTGCACCATTTCCCCACCCCAGGCTGTATGGGCAGTGGTATAAGGGCAGGGAGCAGCCCCAGCCTCTGTCCCATCCCTGTGACTATCCTGTTGGCTTAGCCTCACTAGGACTCTCCCAAAGTGGATTACAGGCTTGAACCACTGCACCTGGCCCCCGGTCAGGAATGAGGAGGCTGGAACCTCCAGCAAAGACCGTTGTGAGTAGGACAAAGGAGAAAACATCTCAAAGACATGACCGCAGTGCCCAGGATGCAGTGGACACCTCACAAAGCCAGCTGCATTTGTTATCTTTTAAATGTTGGCTCATCTGATAGGCAGAACATTTACATTTTATTGTTGTTTTAATTTGCATTTCTTGATTCACTAAGATGATCATGTCAATGTCTGAGTGTCGCTGGCATCTCCATGACATGGTTTTTGTTTGTTTGTTTGTTTGTTTTGGGTTTTTTTGTTTTTGTTCTTGTTTTTATTTGAGTTGGAGTCTCACTCTGTCGCCCAGACTGGAGTACAGTGACCGCTCCCGGTCAACGCAGCCTTGACCTGCTGTGCTCCGGCGATCCTTTCGCCTCAGCCTTCCACATAGCTAGAACTACAGGCACGCGCTACCACGCCGGGGTAATTTTTTTATTTATTGTAGAGATGAGGTCTCACCTGCCCAAGCGGGTCTCGAACCCGTGGGCTCAGGCAATCCACTCACCTCAGCCTCCCAAAGGCGCGGGATAACAGGCTGAGCCACGGAGCCCCTCTGTTTGTTTGTTTTTGAATTGGAGTCTCACTCTGTCGCTTAGGCTGGAGTGCAGAGGAACGCTCACGGACACTGCAGCCTCGACCTTCTGGGCTCAGGTGATCCTTCTGCCTCAGCCTTCCAAGTAGCTGAAACTACAGGCTCATGCCACCACATTCAGCTAATTTTTTGATTTTTTGTAGAGACGAGGTCTCACGAAGTTGTCCAGGTTGGTCTCAAAACCCTTGGCTCAGGCAGTCCTCTTGCCTCAGCCTCCCAAAGTGCTGGGATTACAGGCTTGAGCCACCGCGCCTGACCTTATAATGTGTTATTCATTTGGCTATAATGGCACACCCATCACATCACAGTCCTCTGCAGAGCCCCCTACCACAGGCCTGTACCCCAGACTGATCCAGAAAAGACCCCCACTTGCCACAGCTGTGTCTCCAGGGATCCCTGTTCACTGTTCAGAACCTCTCCTTCACCTTCAAGGCCACACTGTGGCTGGACTTAGAGGCCAGGGAAATTGAGGGACTCAGAGACAGACAGGCTTTGCTTTCTTTCTTTTTCTTAAATTTTTTTTTGTTTTTTTGAGTCAGTGTCTCACTCTGTTGCTCAGGCTGGAGTGCAGTGACATACTCATGGCCACTGCAGCCTCTACCTACTGGGCTCAGGCGATCCTCCCGCCTCAGCCTTCCAAGTAGCTGGAACCACAGGTATGTGTCAGTGTGTTAGGGGGCTTTTAGAAAATGCTTAAAACTTAGATCGCAATTAAAATGTTCCAGTTTGTTCATGCAAAACACTGTGCTCAGTGCCTGCAGCCAACACCACAAGCTTGTGCTATTGTTACAAAAATCCCAGCACTTTGAGAGACCGAGGTGAGTGGATTGCCTGAGTCCATGGGTTTGAGACCCACCCGGGCAACTTGGTGAGACGTCATCTATACAATAAATCAAAAATTAGCCGGGCATGGTAGAGCACGCCTGTAGTTCCAGCTACTTGAGGCGACAGGATCGCCAGTGCCCAGCAGGTTGAGGCTGCAGTGGCCATAAGCATACCTTTGCACTCTAGCCTGGATGACAGAGTGAGACTCCAACTAAAAAAAAAAAAAAAAAAAAAAAAAAAGCACAAAACCTTACACCATGAAAAACCCCTTCCTCGCAAAGCCAATGTAAAACCTATACAAGCTGAGACCCAACTGTGATCAGGGCCAAGCCTTTGTGACTAGAGTCTGCTGGGCCGAACATCAGCATTCCAGAAATAAACACAGCTTCCTGCTTACCAGCCCCGGTGTCATGGTCTCTCTGATTTGTTTTCCTGCAACACCCGCACACCCGGCCAATTTTTTTAATTTATTGTAGAGACGAGGTCTCACCATGCATGTTGCCCAGGCTGGTCTCATACCCATGGACTCAGGCAATCCTCTCGTCTCTGCTTCCCAAAGTGCTGGGATTACAGACGTGAGTCACCAAGCCTGGCCAGCTTCATTTTCAAGGGACCCCTCCCTGGGTCCTGGGTGCAGACAGGGGACATCTAGGAGGTGATTATGAGTGTGGCAGTGTTCCCCATGCACACCGTGAGGCAAGGATTTGGGCGCAAGCATTTTATTTCAGAGGTAATTCCAGGAAGTTCATAGAGGGAGCAGACTGGTTTACCGGTGATCTGAGGCGGACCCAAGGGGGACCCCAAAATCATCTGTTCAACGTGGTTATTACTAGGGGAGATTATGACAACGTACACCTTTGACTTCATTTACTTTTGCAATATTTTAGAATTTTACAAGAAAGAAGATTTCCATTGTGTAAAAAAATATAAACAATTGGAGGAAATATTCATGCCCGCCCCCCCAAATCTTATACTGTGGCTGGGCTCCTCCAGAATGGCCATTTTCAGCCTCCGGGGCAGCTGCCACCTTGACATTCCATGTCTGAGGTATGTACAGGAAAAACCCTCTGGCATCTCTGATCTGGCTAACTAAAATTCTCCCTTTGCCCCACCCCTCCGTCAGAATCTTTTTTTTTGAGTCAGAGTCTCACTCTGTCACTCAGACTGGAGTGTAGCGGCACCTTCATGGCTACCACAGCCTCGACCTCTTGGGCTCAGGTGATCCTTCCACCTCAGCCTTCCAAGTAGCTGGAGCCACAGGTGTGTACCACCACACCCGGCTAATCTTTTTTATCTGTTGTAGAGATGAGGTCTCTCCAAGTTGCCCAGGCTGGTCTTGAACATGTGGGCTCAGGCAATTCACTCGCCTCAGCCTCCCAAAGTGCTGGGATTATAGGTGTGAGCCACTGTGCCTGGCCAGTTTATCAGAATCTTTACACAGCCATTAGCTCCTGGTCACAGTCGATCCAGGTCCATCTCTGATCACTCACAGTCACTTCTCAAAGGCAAATAAATCTCAATCATTATAAATTCATCAAGTTCGACCGGGTGCAGTGACTCATGCCTATAATCCCAGCACTTTGAGAGGCCAAGGTGAAAGGGTTGCCTGAGCCCACAGGTTCAAGACCAGCCTGGGCAACTTGGCGAGACCTCACCTCTACAATACATCAAAAAATTATCCTGACATGGTGAGTAGCTGTAGCTCCAGCTACTTACTTGGAAGGCTAAAACAGAAGGATCACCTGAGCCCAGCAGGTCGAGGCTGTGGTGGCCATGAGTGTGCTGCTACAATCCAGCCTGGGCAACAGGGTGAGACTCCGATTCAAAAAAATAAAATAAAATAGGCCAGGTGCAGTGGCACAAGGTAATCCCAGCACTTTGGGAGGCCAAGGCGAGTGGATTGCCTGAGCCCACAGGTTTGAGACCAGCTCGGGCAACTTGGTAAGACTTCGTCGCTACGATAAATAAAAAAATTAGCTGGGTGTGGAAGCCTGTGCCCACGGTTCCGGCTATCTGGAAGGCTGAGGTGGAAGAATCACTGGAGCCCATGAGGTCGAGGCTGCGGTGACCGGGGAGTGTGCCACTGCACTTCAGCCTAGGCGACAGAGAAGACTCCAACTCAAAAGAAAAAAAAAAACTCACAGTATCTCGGCCGGGTGCAATGATGCATGCCTATAATCTATAATCCCAGCACTTCTGGAGGCCAAGGCAGGAGGATCCCTTGAGGCCAGAGGAGTTTAAGACCGTCTGGGAAACATAGTAAGACCCTGTTTGTATAAAAAATAATAAAAGAAACAATTATTTTTAAAAATTAAGGAAGGCTGGGCATGGTAGCTCACACCTGTAATCCCAGCACTTTGCGAGGCCAAGGCATGGTGGCTCATGCCTGTAATTCCAGCTGCTTGGAAGGCAGAGGCAGGAGGATCACCTGAGCCCAGTGGGTTGAGGCTGCAGTGGCCACGAGCGTGCCACTGCACTCCAGACTGAGTGACAGTGTAAGACTTCAACTTAAAAAAATAAAAATAAAATAAAATAAAAAACTAGGCAGGATGCAGTGGCTCATGCCTGTAATCCCAGCACTTTGGGAGGCAGAGGCAAGAGGATTGTCTGAGCCCAGCAGGTCAAGGGTTCGGTAGCGTGAACGTGCCACTGCACTCCAGCTTGGGCAAGAAAGTAAAGACTAAAAAACATAATTAAATAAAAATACGTAAATTAATTAAAAATTTGAATAAATGAATGGAAATATTAAAAAGTAGCCAGGCATGGTGGTGTGTGCCTATAGTTCCAACTACCTGGAATGTTGAGGTGGAAGGATCGCCTGAGCCCAGCAGGTCGAGGCTGCGGTGGCCCTGAGCGTGCCACTGCACTCCAGCCTGGGAAACAGAGTGAGACTGATGAAAACAAAAGAAAAGAAAAGACATACATGGTATCTCATTCCATCTAAAACCTTCAGGAACACACATGCACTCCAGAACACTCTGCTAGCCAGTCACGCACAGTGGAAAATAAGAGTTGCATTTTTGTTTACTTTGGCAAATCTAAATTTGAAACTAGAGTCTCATTGCCAGGCCTGCCTCACAGATACGCGCCCTGCCACACCTACGTCCCCAGTAAGGTGCAGGCCAGCCCACCCAGGCGGGCCAGCACTCAGGCCTGGGGTCCCCTGCCCGCTGCTCCCTGACTACCTACCATTCTGCCCTGCAACTGCACAATCTGTCTTGCAACAGCAATTGGCATTTTGTTCTCAGGGATGAGCACCAAGTGCAAAACATTAACCCACCGGAAATTAAGCCTCCCCACCTCAGTGAACTCATCCAACGAGCTGCCTCTTTATCTTAGCTGTGCTTGTGAGAGGCAATCGCACCCCACAGTCTGGTCTGTGGGGAAAGGAGTAGGAGGGGGAGCGGGATGGGCATCCAGGAGCGAATGGGCATCTGGTAGGACCCTGTTGGCAGACTCTAGCTGCAAGACGATCGTGTCCTTAGCGGCAAAGGAGTCGTTGGCTCTTCCTCCACGTTTATTTCCACGAAGGATTCCGATCCCTCCCTCCCGCCCTTCCCACATCCACACTCTCCGATCACTCTGAGATCGGCAGGAGACCACTCTGCTCTGACAACTTTCTCTGCCACTGACATTATCTCCTAATTATCTTCTCAGCGGTGACGGCCTGGTAGCAGTCCTCAACTTGTGCAAAATGACGATAATACCGATCGAACTGGGAGGAAAGGAAATTCTGCAGTTCTCTGAGCTACTTGAGGCTGTTACCATTTTCCCACAGGGTCCAGATAATATCCACAACCATCAGAAGGGAAAAAACACAAACATTACTTTAAATGACCATTACTCAGAAAACAATAATACATTTTTTTCAGCTGGACGAATATGTTTATGTAAGAGGGTAACGCTTGTCCTCAGCAGAGTTTCCAAGAACTGGAGCCATTAAGTAAATGGCCTGAAACAGAACCCAGAGATGGCAGATTTGTGTTTGTTCCATGACTTATACCCTGGGTGGTGGGATACACTGCAGTCTTTTTTTTTTTTTTAAATGATTTTTCGGCCAGTTTCGGTGGCTCAGCCTGTAATCCCAGCACTTTGGGAGGCAGAAGTGAGTGAATTGCCTGAGCCCGCAGGTTCGAGACCCGCCCGGGCAACTTGGCGAGACCTTGTCTCTACAATAAATCAAAAACTAGCCAGGCATGGTAGTGCGCACCTGTAGTTCTGACTACTTGGGAGGCTGAGGTGGAAGGATCGCAGGAGCCCAGCAGGTCGAGGCTGCGGTGGCTGGGAGCGTGCCACTACACTCCCGTCTGGGTGAGAGAGTGAGACTCCAACTCAAAAAAAAAAAAAGATTTTTCTTTTTAGAACTCATTACTTTTTCCAACAACCTTGAGGTACACAGCTTCAGTCCATGACATGCCTTGCTAGGGCAAGAACCATTTTGGCCTGGAAATCAAATGGTGGTGTTTAAAGGCCAGCTTTAATGAGTTTGGCACTGTGTGTCTAACCTTAAAAAAGGAAAACTAGCCAGGTGCAGTGGCTCATGCCTCTAATTCCACAACCTTGGGAGGCCAAGGCCGGAGGATTTTTTTTTTTTTTGTAAGTTGGAGTCTCACTCTGTCGCCCAGACTGGAGTGCAGTGGCCGCTCCTGGCCACCGCAGCCTCAACCTGCTGGGGCTCCGGCGATCCTTCTGCCTCAGGCTGCCAAGTAGCTGGAACTACAGGCGGGCGCTACCACGCCCGGTTAATTTTTTATTTATTGTAAAGATGAGGTCTCGCCAAGTTGCCCAGGCGGGTCTCGAACCCGCGGGTTCAGACAGTCCACTCACCTCAGCCTCCCAAAGGTGCGGGATTACAGGCTGAGCCACCGAGCCCAGCTGTGAGACCTCATTTCTACCAAAAATTAGCCAGGTGTGGTGGCATGTACCTGTAGTCTCAGTTACTGAGGAGGCTGAGGTGGAAGGATTGCCTGGTCCCAGAAGGTTGAGGCTGTGATGAGTTGTGATTGTGCCACTGTACTCCAGTCCGGGTAACAAAGTAAGACCCCCAACTCAAAAAAAAAAAGCCAGTCACGGTGACTCACACTTATAATCCAAGCACTTTGGAAGGCCAAGGTGAGAGGATTGCCTGAGCCCATGGGTTCGAGACCAGCCTAGGCAACTTGGTGAGACCTCATCTCTACAGTAAATAAAAAAAAAAAAAATTAGCCGGGTGTGGTAGCACACGCCTGTAGTTCCAGCTACTTAGAAGGCTGAGGGGAAGGATCGCCTGAGCCCAGCAGGTTGAGGCTGCAGTGGCTGTGAGTGTGCCACTGTACTCCAGCCTGGGTGACAGAGTGAGACCCCAACTCAAAAAAAAAAAAAAAAAGAAAGAAAAGGAAAACTAGAAATCACTCCCCCCAATCCCCTTCCCTGGCCTCAAGCCCCTCTCTCCCTCGGTCTCTGGTTACCTCTTGGTGACCACCAATTTCTGGTGGCCTAAATCTTGTCCACCATCAGCATGGAGCCAATTGGTCAGCTAAATAGAACCTGAACGGCTAATCCTTGGTTCACTTCCTTTGGTTTCGTAACCCAGAATCCTGACTGCCCATGCTGGTGGTATAGGGAGGAAACTGATCAAAGGCTGTGAGAGGAACCAAGCTTCCACACCAACAGAAAAGCTGCACACGTGTTTGCAAGCCTGACACCTGGGTGTAAGCATCACACATGAGCAGGGCTCGGTGGCTCAGCCTGTAATCCCGCACCTTTGGGAGGCTGAGGTGAGTGGATTGCCTGAGCCCGCGGGTTCGAGACCCGCCTGGGCAGCGAGACCTTATCTCCACAATAAATCAAAATATCAGCCGGGCGTGGTAGCGCATGCCTGTAATTCCGGCTACTCGGAAGGCTGAGGCGGAAGGATTGCCGGACCCCAACAGGCAAGGCTGCGGTGGCCGGGAGCGGCCACTGCACTCCAGTCTGGGCGACCGAGTGAGACTCCAACTCAAAAAAAAAACAAAAAAGCATCACACATGGAGTTTCACTGTAAGTCCGTATGCCGTCCTCTCAGCCCCTTTCTTCCCCGGGGACTCTCGGGAAACAGCCTCGGTGAAGCGCAAAGGCCTGGAATTTGGTACCACGCACACGGCAGCACAAATTAATTCTTGAGTCTATGGACAACTTCTTGACTAGAACAGCCGGGTGGAGTCACTCCAACTGGGAGTCGGGATTGTATTTCTAGTCCTGATGTGACTCTGAATCTACCCTGCGGCTGTCCTAGTTCTTTGGGGCTGTTTTCTTTCATTTTGCAAAAGTGAAATTATTAGAGCAACCTCCTAGGCCATCAGCTCACTGGTCATTAAACCTCACAATTGCTCAGGTGAGTGGTACTGTCTAAATTAAAAACATCATTAATGACTCTATACGGGCTTTATGAGAGGAAGTGTGGGAAGATAAGGCTGTTATAACGTTGAAGCTAACTGCTCGCTTCCCTTCCAAATACACAGCTGGGTGCCTCTCCAGACCTCTCTCCAGCCCACCTGCCCCACACCCTAGCTCTGCAGGGGGCTCGCCTTGCCAGTTTCTGGCCAGCAAGGCTGATGCTCAGAGGAAGCCAGGACACCTGTGCCATCAGCTGGGCTGTGAGCTGTCATTGACAACCTCAGGCTTCTGCTATTTCTTTAAAAAAAAGCAGAGAACAAGTGCCTTCCCAGAGCTTGTCTAACTTCGTGCCTTCCTCAGATCAATTCAACAAAGATTTGTTGACCCATTACTAAGCGTCCAACAGTGGCAGAGAGAAAATGTGATCCCGGTGAAGAAATACAGTGTTTATCACTGATGAGGCTGAGCCTGGCCCTGAAGACGCCACAGTGAGTGTCGCCAGCACCGCCTTTGAGAGACTGGCGGAAGACCAAGTCCTTACCCTCAAAGAGGAATACACAGCCTCAGAGACTAATGGGAGGCCGTCGTCAACCCACTGTGACGAGAGGCCAAGGGCTGGGAGTAGCAGAGGGAGCCCTTCCAAAGGCAGGGACTGGGAAAGATGGAGACTGAGGCGTCTGAGCCGAACTAAGATGCACAAGTTTGCTGCAGGAGAAAGAAGGTGACACAGGAATGCGATGCAGAAAGTCACAGGGTCAGGACGTGCAGGAGGGTTTCAAGGTGTCAGGGGAGAATAACCACCCCCCACACTCCTATAACCAAAGACAGATTTATAAGAGAAAAGCAGACATTTATTAACATGTACAGTTCACATATGCACGAGATACACTCAGCAAATGAGTCATTCTCAGAGAGGGAGCCTTGCATTCCAGCCACACAGCATCCTTCACAAAGAGCAGCACATTTTTAGGGAGGTGACAAGAAAAAAGAAAAGGACTTTGAGTCTCTAGGGACAGCAACTCGCGAGAAAGCAAATAAATAGCAGATACAGGCCAGTCGGTACAGCTCGTGATTGCAGATTCTTCTGGTGCTATGTCCAAGCGGATACGCGTCCAAAGTCATCTTCAGTGGTTAACCCTTGTCCTCCCTGGTAGAAGTGGGGCCAGGTTACTTTATGTCCTTGTAAATCTATGTCCTGCTTTTAGGCAAATGGAGAAAGAAAGGGCAGAGGACTTTCCTGCATCTGCTGTTTCTTGTGTCCACTCAATCCTATGTGTTTCGGGGCAGCATATTCTGGTCTCCCACAAAGGAAAGTCAGCAAGGATGGTGGACAGGTGGGACAGGAGAGATGGGCTGTGTCTGCAGGTAGTGCCTCACGGGATTGGTTCCTGGAGGCCATGCTGAAGAGGCTGAAACTGACTCTGCCGTATCAGGCAGCAGTTGGGAGTTTTGAAGCAGGGATAGCCGCCGGCCTTCATTATGTCACTCTGGCTTCCTCCAATGGGAGCCTCCCCTCCCTTCCTGCTGTGGGCCTTCGAGCCTTCCATGTGTGAGGGGTCCAGCAGGGAAGAGGAGGCGCCAGCCCAGTCTCTAGCCCTCTCCTCTCTCTTGGGGAGAGAGGCTGAGGCTTTGCACACATCTGTGACGGTCCTGACTCTGATCACACTGCCTGGCTTTGTGACACCAGGCCAGTCCCCCTCTGGTCAAATGCCAGAAGTGGCCCTTAGTGATTATGATGATTAAAGCAATCCCCCCACATGCCCACCTGCCTGGCCACCTTGAGTGACGATGCTGTGTGCACACGTCTATCTCCCCCAGTGGCTTCCCTCTGTTGCCCAGGCTGGAGTGCAGTAACACAATCACGGCTCACCGCAGCCTCGACCTCCTGTGCTCAGGCGATCCTTCTGCCTCAACCTCTCCAATAGGTGGGACTACAGGCGTGCACCACCAGGTGCAGCTAATTTTCTTTTTACATTTTTTGTAGAGATGAGGTCTCATTATGTTGCCCGGGCTGGTCTCGAATTCTTGGGCTGGCCTCGAACTTTGGGCTGAGCCTCCCAAAGTGCTGGAATTACAGGCATGAGCCACCTCACCTAGCAGCAGGAGTTATTTCTGTTTTCAGCTTTGCATCTTCCCAAGTTTAGCATGATGGCTTGCACATTTCAAGCACTGACATACATCTGTTGAGTGCATATGTAGTACAATACTCTTTATTTTTCTATTTTATAAGCAAACTGATTATTTTTTAAGTCCCAGAGTCAAAGACAGCAGTAGTAACCCTCATGCCAATCCAAACTATTCCTGGCTCTTCCATTTAGTCGCCGTAATTTTTACCTAACTCCTCAAACAGTAAGAAATCCAGCAAACAGTGCCCATATCTGCAACAGTTCTCATTCCCTAATGTAAAAACTGCAAAAGCCCTAAGAGGATTGAAAGATGTTTCTCCAAGCTCACACTTGCCAACACAGAACAAATAAATCAGTTGATAAGTCTGCAGGTGGATCTGCACACTGGCAGATCCCGGCTTTTGCAGCTCGAACAGAGTCATTTTCAAAAACACCTCCTTCCTTCTGGGGCCCAGGGCCAGGCTCTATCCTGCAGCCAAGTCTATGCACAGCACTAAGCCAAGACTAGAGGTTCGAGATTCTAACAAATCTGCACAGCCTTTGGGGGATCCAGAAAACACGTGGCCCCAAAATAGCTCATGGCTGACATGGAAGAGGGAGAATGGTATCTCTAATATTGCATTTATGGGGACCAGCATTTCCCTGAGGTGGAACTCTGGAGGAGTCTGGATCAGCTCTCTGAATGCTCCTCACCAGATAGATCAAGAATGATGTGAAAAGAAAGAACTAGACAGGGAGGAACTAGTAGCAGAGTCAGGCACTGGTCTTGGAGCCAAGAGGCCCAGTTCCCGTTCCCGGCTGCACCACCTCTAGTCATGTGACATAGGACAAGTCCCTTAACCTCCTCAAGCCTGGCTTATGATGCGCGACATGACCCACCTTGCTTTCCCCTTGTGACGGTCAACTAAGTTAACGTAGGCAGCTGTGTGTTTAAGCTATCAATCTCTATGCAAACGGAACTAGAGACTGACGCTGAGATCAGGGATGAAGGGACCCACCCCCTCCCTGAGCACCTGGGATACAGGGACCCGGCAGCAGGTAGACTCTGTGAGGAAATGAGCTTTGGATGACATTCCCACTCAAAGACTCTTGCCAAAGGAGGCCCCGAGTGTCGGGGCTTTTTTCTGTCAATCTTGTAAGCAAAATCTCAAGAATAAGTTTTTCATATTTATGGTTCTTTAAATAATAAAGCAATTTACATTCACTACAGAAAAATACTAAGAGAGCAAAAACAAGAAAATTTAGAATACTCTGTGCTTTAGTCAGCTGGGTTGCCATAACAAAATACTGGAGACGGGGTGGTATAAACAGCGAAAATTTATGTTCCCATAGCTGGGTTCTGTGAGGGCCCTCTTCCTGGCTATAGGCACGGCCACCCTCTTGGTGACCACAGAGAAAGAGAGGAGCACTCTTTCTCTCCTTAGAAGGCCATTAATCCTGCTGGGTTAAGAGCCCATTTAACTTAATTATTTCCTAAAAGAGGCTTGTCTCCAAACACAGTCACAATGGAAGTCAGGTCTTCAACATGGGAATCGGGAGAGAAGAACACAATTCAGTTCAACAACACCCAACAATCTCCCCCACCTAGCAAAAACGACCGTTTATATCTTGGTATGTCTTCTTCTATTCTTCTAACCATATAGATTATTTTTGAAATGACATCATACCAGGCAGATTACTTTGTAACCTGCTTTTTTGACTCAACAGGATACGGTCACAGTCTTTCCACATTATCAAATTTATTTCTCCAACATCACTTCTTAAAATTCCCTGGTGTGTTGCCTAGTGCGGTGGCTCACGCCTGTAATCCCAGTGATTTGGGAGGCCAAGGTGAGAGAATTGCCCGAGCCCTTGGGTTCAAGATTAGCGTGGACAACCTGGCAAGACCTTGTCTCTACAATAAATCAAAAAATAACCGGGTGTGATGTTTCTTGATTTATTATAGAGATGCGGTCTCACCAAGTTGCTCAAGCTGGTCTCGAACCCATGGGTTCAGGCAGTCCTCTCACCTCGCCCTCCCAAAGTGCTGGGTTTACAGGCGTGAGCCACCGTGCCTAGTGACTGCTTCTTTAAGACAAATTCCTGGGAATCAAATGACGGGTCACTGGGCATGCACACTTTCTGATGAGTAGTGTCAGAGTGTCAGTACCCGTTTACAACCCCAACCAGTAACAAATGGAAATGTGGTCTCATTTCTTTTTAAATAAACTTTTGATTTTGGAATAGATTTGCATCTACAGAAAAGTTGCAATGATGGCACAGAGAGTTTCTACACAAGCTTCACCCAGTTTATCCTGATGCTGATATATTACCCAACTGGAGTGCATTGGTCAAAACTGAGAAATGTACATCGGGACATTACTGTTAACGGCAGACTTCACTTGCATTTCATCAGTTTTTTTCTGCCAAGGTCCTTTTCCTGTTCCAAGATCCAAACTAGGCATCCTGTTGTGTTTGGCATCCCTTTTTAAATCTGATTTGTCATCCACGGCAGGAAAGTCCCTGGTGTTTGAGGAGTTTGCCATCTCCAGTACTAACCAGCGGTTATTGTTCATTGCTTCAGGGTATGACTCGTTCTAGCCTATCCTTGTTTTAGCGGCAAAGTCTACTGTTCTATAGGCCAGGGAGGGTGACTTAGGGAAATGACCACAGGGGTTTGCGCTCTTAAACTTTGTGAAGAGCCCGTGGGGGGAGGGCTCTTTGAGTGGGAGAGGACGCATATGTGTTCGTTCTTGGTCTTCCACATGAAGAATGTCATGCAGGAAACATTTATAAACAATGGCACCACAATTGAATTTTGCTCTATATTTGGAAATTTGGCCCTTAATTACAAAGCAAACTGATGCTATCTTATTTAGTTCATTCTTTTGCTCATCTCCTGTAATCATTGAATTACAGAGCCACATTTCCAAAGCGCTGAGAATAAAAATGGATTAGGAATAAAATCTTTAAGCTCCTTTAGAAAAGCCCTGGATTCACTTATGAATGGCGGACGCAGAGCCCGGGGAACGGTCTATTCTGAGCCATCCTAGGTGATTGATGCCCTTCATTTTTCCCAGGCTCTACGATGTTCTCTCTAATGTGGAACAAGGATGGCTCCTTTGATGTTCTGTTCATGGACGTCTCCCTGACTGCCACATGACCCCGTCCCCAGGGGCAGAAGTGAACGAGGGAATGAGCAGCCCTGAAACATGAATGATCAGAAGGAAGGAAATAAAAACCAGGAAAACAAGACTGCTGGGCTGTTTATCAGATGCCTCGGAATAAGGTCATTCTAATCTTGCAGAGCGTGGCCTCACCTTTCTCAGAACTGTCAGATTGAAAACGTCTTTGTTCTTTGCTTAGAAAGGCCTGTTACTCTTAGGTGACTCAAAAACTTAGCAAATAATTCAGTGAGCTCCCAGAACAGTTCTCAGACCAGCATTCCTAGGCTGAGTTATCTTCCAGGCTCCAAATCCGTCTGAAACCGTGATTGATTCACTTATATTTTCATTTTATCTCATTTTCCCTGAGAGTTCATTTTGGACTCATTGCAGCACGGTCCCTTGGGGACACCTGTTTCTCAGGGCGGTCCAGCTTTAGATTAGGATATCCCCCAGGTTGTCATCAAGCCCCCTCATTCAGCAGGAGAGAGCTGCAGGCTGGGCTCCCAGGTTCAGCTGGGGAATCTTCCGGAATGGCTTTTCTGGTGAGAACTGCTCTGTTTTCCTCCAGGGAGCGGTGCCAGGAAGCAGCTCTGCGGGCCAGATTTGCATTCCAAATACCGGGCCCATTTACCTCGTTCTGCTTTGTGTCTTTATTACGAATGAGGCGGGGATCAGAGCAGAAGAAACGTCTCTACCATGGTGCCGTAGGAGACCCCCAAGCAAGCCATATTCTTCTTGGGGAGACCCCCATGCTGGGACTGGGAGACAAGCCTCCAACAGCTGCCGAATTATTTAAGGCTAAAGAACTGACTCACCTGGCTCGGTCCACATCACTCACAACTAATTGGCATGAGCTCGGGCTCTACTTCCAGCATCTTCTAGCTCGCCATCAGTATCTTTAAGACTGCCTTATTTACAACCAGCTTGGGGACCAAGGATTGAAACGAGGTGCCGGCAGGAGCAGCCGAAATTTCCCTCTGCAGCCTCCTGAGAAAGCTGTCCTGCCCAGCCTCCTCATTAATCAAGAGTGGACATAGCAGACACTTGTGTCCCTCCTCAACACTGAATCTCTCATCTTTGATTAATTCCATCAATAAAGATGCTTGCTCATAAGAGGATCTTCAATTTTGGCCCGTGATTTTTCTTGCCACAGATACGGCAGCATCTATGGGGAATCTCTTCATTCATCACAATTAGGGTATCTGAAAGAATACCTTTCTGAAGAACCCTTCCATCCATTCCATTCAAATAAAGTCAAACCGGGTGTGGTGGCTTACACCTATAATCCTAGCACTTTGGGAGGCCGGGGCGAGAGGATTGCCTGAGCAGGGGTTTGAGACTAGCCTGGGCAACTTGGCAAGCCCTTGTCTCTACAATAAATCAAAAAATTAGCCGGGCGTGGTGGTGCTTGCCTGTGAGTCCAGCCGCTTGGAAGACTGAGGCAGAAGGATCATCCGGGCCTACCAAGTCAAGGTTGCGGAAAGCATGATGTGTCACTGCACTCCAGCCTGGGCAACAGCGTGAGACTCTGACTCAAAAAAAGAAAGCAAATCAAGTCAAGACGTCCTGGAGCCCATGCCTAAGGAAATGTGCTGAATGTTGGAAATGCTTATGGGCATGAGCCTGAGGGGCTCCCTCTGCCACCTTCCTCTAAAGTACTTGTGAGGAGAAGGCTGGCCTCCCATCAGCTCTTAGTTCATGCTACAGCCCACACCTCTTGTCCTGCCAGGGCACCTGGTTCCTCCCTCCAGTCCCTGCTTCTGCTTGGGCCATTTCTTGTGCCACTGCTGGTCACAGCCTGAAACTCCGGGACCTCCTTCCTCTACGACCCTGGTGTCAGGGGTGAGGGTTGGGTCATGCCAGGGGAGGGTGGGTGGAGCCTACTGCCCTGTCTCTTGTCCTTCTGACTCTGTAATGCAAGACTGTGGTGGGGACAGATTCAGGGATGGTACTGCATAGCCCTATCAGTTAGGACTGGGCTCGGCTATGTCTATGCGGTTTAAGTCGGCATAGCACACGCAGAGCTTACAAGCCCAGATTGTTATTAAGCCCAGATTAATTAGCTTTAGGAAGCTAGTTAACGTCTTTATGTCTCGTTTCTCATCTGTAAAATAGGTATAATAATAGTACCTACGGGTGTGGTGACTCATGCTTGTAAACTAGTATTTTGGAAGGCCAAGGCGGGAGGATCACTAGAGACCAGGAGTTTGAGGCCAGCCTGGGCAACATAACAAGATCCCAAGACTCTATCTCTACAAAAAAAAAGAAAAGAAAATTGGCTGGATACAGTGGCTCAAGCCTGTAAGACTGAGACTGGAGGACTGCTTGAGTCCAGGAGTTCAAGACCAGCCTGGGCAACACAGTGAGACCTCATCTCTATAAAAACTCAAAAAGAGCCCGGGTGTGGTGGCACAAGCCTATAATCCTAGCACTTTGGGAGGCCAAAGCGAGAGGAATGCCTAAGCCCAGGGGTTCGAGACCAGCCTGGGCAACTTGGTGAGACCTTGTCTCTACAATTAAAATAAAATAAAATAAAGTAAAAATTAGCCAAGCATGGTAGTGTGCACTTGTAGTTCCAGCTACTTGGAAGGCTGAGGTGGAAGGATCGCCTGAATCCAGAGGGTTGAGGCTGCGGTGGCTGTGAACATACCACTGCGCTCTAGCCTGGGCGACAGAGTGAGACTTTAACTCAAAAAAAAAACAAAACCTCAAAAAGATTAGCCAGCTTGGTGGTGCATGCCTGTAGTCCCAGATATTCAGGAGACTGAGACGGGTGGATCACCTGAGCCCAGAAGTTCGAGGCTGGGGTGGGTGGACTGTATCATGGACTAACAGCCAATGGGAGACCAGTGTCCCACTGCACCCCAGCCTGGGTGACAGAGTTAGACCCTAACTAAAAAGAATAATAATAATAATTATCCAGGTGTGATGACATGTGCCTGTTGTCTCAGCTACTTGGGAGGATGAGGTGGGAGGATTGCTTGAGCCTGGACGGTTAAGGCTACAGTGAGCTATAATTCTGCCACTGCATCCCAGTGAGGGAGACAGAGTGAGACCCTGTCTCTAAATAATAATGCTAATAATAGTACCTACCTCATAGAGTTGGTGAGATGAAGATTAAACGTTAGTATAGGATATGAGCCAGCTGGGCATGGTGGCTCACACCTATAATCCCAGCACTTTGGGAGGCCAAGGTGAGAGGATTGTCTGAGCTTACAGGTTCAAGACCAGCCTGGGCAACTTGGCAAGACCTCATCTCTACAATAAATACAAAAAAAAAAAAAAAAATTAGCCGGGCCTGGTAACGTGTGCCTGTAGTTCGGCTACTTGGAAGGCTGAGGTGAAAGGATCGCCAGAGCCCAGCAAATCGACTGCACCCCAGCCTGGGTGACTGGAGTGAGACTCCAACTCAAAAAAAAAATTAGCTGGACATGGTGGCACACACCTGTAGTTCCAGCTAGTTGGAAGGCTGAGCGGGTTGAGGTTGCTGTGGCCATGAGTGTGCCACTGCCCTCCAGCCTGGGCGACAGAGTGAGATTCCAAGTCAAAATAAATAAATAAATAAATAAATAAAACAGTGTTTGGCATGTGATATGTGATAAGTTATTATTATAATAAAATAGGGGGAAACCCACGTCTTACATGAAGAAAGTCCAAAGCTGAGTAGTTCAGAGCTAGGATGGCAACTTCATACCATGATTAGACCCAGACTCCTGTCTTTTGTTCCCTCTTTGAGGTTACCTCATAACACAAAATAACTGCCGGAGCTCCAGACATTACATCCAAACTGCAGTCAGGAAGAAGGAGGAAAGGCAGATGGACAAAAAAGCGGTTATCTCAACTGAGTATACACCCTTTAATTAGTCTTCCTGGGACTCTGACATAACAATTCTGCTTACAGGTATTGCCCAGAACTTGGTCACCCTTCTGCTGACTTCTTACAGATGAGAACTGGGTCATGTGACCGTGACATGTCACAAGGGAAGCTGGGAGCTGTGCTCCTTATTCCAGGTGATGGAGTAGACAGGGAGACATCACAGTCTGGGCCGCGACACCACCACCTAGCAAACAGCCTAAAGGTATTATCGGGTATTTCAGCCTGAGCTATAACAGAGTGAGACTCCAACTCAGAAAAAAAAAATGCTATATAACCTGTGTGCCTTTTATAACTTAGGACAGTTTTTTTCCTATCTATCTGGCTGCTCCTGGACCATCATTCCTGTAAGTAATTTCCCAGATAAAGCCCATGTCTTGTCCACTGTATCCAGATCATTTCTTTGGCCTCTTAGACACAGGCTCTTCCCTTATGGGGTCTTTGGAGTGCGGCGCAACATGGGCGAGTTGTCATCAGCTGCATTCTCTCTCATGCCCCAACTTACCTGCATGGCTTTGGCTCAGGTCTCCTCTAGGCTCTTGTCTCACCAGCACTTGTCTCACATCATCCCCTTTCTCCCCAGGCTCAGGCCTCACTTCCCTCTAGAAACTTCGAATTCTTCCCAGGATAGTGCTGAGCAATCCTCTTGGCTTCCTCTTGGCTCTGCCCTCCAGAATCTGAATGCCCATCTGAACCATCTGCGATGGCTGTGCTAATCTTTCTAGACCAAAATGCGCATCGGAGCAGTCAAAGCCTTTTCCTAAATCAAAGAAACACTGGCAGATTAAATACATGGATTTACCCCTGCTCCCTCCTCCACCCCTCTAAAGCTGGTGGAGGGATTTGTGAAGGACACAAACCCACAAGGACAAAGAGCAGGAGAGGAGACAACAGCAGTGTTCTGGAAACTGGAAACAGATGGGGAAGCAGTCCCTGATTCGGGCCAAGAAAGCCAAGTGGTAAGCCAGCTGGTGAAATAAGAAAACACATCAGTCCCTTTTACAGTGCACCCCCACAGGTCAGGAATTGGCAGCAACAGGTATCGTAGGTAACTGCAGTGAAGGGGGTCAGAAGAATTGGACCCCCAGATTCCCTTTCCCAGGTGACAATGTCTCCTCCACCCCAGCAGAAGACCAGAGGTTCATTTTCTGGAGATAGTAGGGGGACTCTGGTCTAAGAAACAAGAGCTGTGTTTTTAGTGGGACCACAGGGACTCAAGGATGTCCACGTGTTGAACGTAGAAGCCCCCAGACTCCTTCCTCTGCTTACTTCCAGGCAGGAAATTCCAAACATCTTCTTGGGGAAAGTGACTTACTGATATCAGGGGACTCTAAGGACAGGACCCAGTCAGCAAAGATAGGACCCACAATAACAGCAGGGATGACAATCAGCCGGAGATATTGACTTTAGAGTCATGGAAAAGAGAAACAAACCAACAGAGACCCCATTGGGTGAACAAAACTTTTTTTTTTTTTTGAGTAGGAGTCTCACTTTGTCGCCTAGGCTAGAGTGCAGTAGCATGCTCACAGTCACTACAGCCTCGACCTGCTGGGCTCAGGCAGTCCTTCTGTCTCAGCCTCCTGAGTAGCTGGAATTACAGTTGCATGTCACCATGCCCAGCTAATTTTTTGATTTATTGTAGAGACGAGGTCTCACCAGGTTGCCCAGGCTGGTCTTGAATCCTTGGGTTCAGGGAATTCTCTTGCCTCCACCTCTCAAAGTGATGGAATTACAGGCATGAGCCACCATGCCTGGAGGTGAACAAAACTTTTGGGGGAAAAAAAAAGAAGAAATGAAATACAAGGGATGCAGTAACAAGGTGAAAGATACCATGACCAGAGAGACAATCAGACAATGCCACTCTGTGGTCACATCACGTGACCATTGGCCAGGTCTTTTAGACAAGTTGACTTGATGAAAAATTTATAAAGGATGTTGGGGGGTAGAAACATCTTCTAAATAAAAAGAGGCTTGA
The DNA here is from genome assembly GCA_027257055.1 of Cephalopachus bancanus. NCBI lineage: Eukaryota > Metazoa > Chordata > Mammalia > Primates > Tarsiidae > Cephalopachus > Cephalopachus bancanus. The sequence continues at coordinate 10,973,232 of JAPVLO010000185.1, forward strand.
CATAGCCAGGCGTGGTGGCTCATATCTGTAGTCCCAGCTCTTTGGGAATCGGAAGCTAGAGAATTGTCTGAGCCCAAGGGTTTGAGACCAGCCTGGGCAACCTGGTGAGAACTTGCCTCTACAATAAATCAAAAAATTAGCCGGGCGTGGTGGTGCGTGCCTGTGGTTTCAGCTACTGGGAAGGCTGAGGCTGAAGGATCGTCTGAGCCCAGCAAGTCTAGGCTGTGGTGGCTGTGGGCGTGCCACTGCACTCCAGCTGAGTGACAGAGTGAGACTCTGACTCAAAAAAACCCCCCAAAACCCCCAAAACAAAGCAAAACCAAAAAACAAAGCAAAGCCAACCAACCCACCAAAAGACAATTGGAAAATGATAAAATAAACTGTAACCTCTCCAAATTCCCCAGAAGACAGGTGGGCAGTTTGGCGGTTCCTGACGTCGTTTCTTCCTGGGCTCACAGAGGCCAGTGAGAGATAGGGAAGATCCAGCTTGAGACCCCAGGGAAAGTCCATGCCCAAACCTCAAGTTCAAAGTAGGGCAGACTAAGGTGGGAGGATCACCAAGCATGATTCGGAGCCTGTCAGCGAAAATTGAGAGCAGGAGGACAGAGGATGGAGTTTCAGGCAACTGCTTTGAAAACTGATGCATGACAGGCCGGGCTCGGTGGCTCAGTCTGTAATCCCAGCACTTTGGGAGGCCAAGGCGAATGGATTGCCTGAGCCCATGGGTTCGAGACCAGCCCTGGGGCAACTTGGCAAGACCTCATCTCTACAATAAATCAAAAATTAAGCCGGGCTCGGTGGCTCAGCCTGTAATCCCGCGCCTTTGGGAGGCTGAGGTGAGTGAATTGCCTGAGCCCGCGGGTTCGAGACCCGCCTGGGCAGCGAGACCTCATCTCTACAATAAAAAAAAAAAAAAAAAAAATCAGCTGGGCGTGGTGGCGCATGCCTGTAATTCCGGCTACTCAGAAGGCTGAGGCGGAAGGATCACCGGAGACCAGCAGGTCGAGGCTGCGGTGGCCGGGAGCGGCCACTGCACTCCAGTCTGGGCGACAGAGTGAGACTCCAACTCAAACAACAAAAAAAAAATTAGCCGGGCTTGGTAGTACACACCTGTAGTTCTGGCTACTTGGAAGGCTGAGGCGGAAGGATCTCGGGAGCCCAGCAGGTCGACGCCGGGGTGGCTGTGAGCAAGTCACTGCACTCCAGTCTGGGTGACACAGTGAAACTCCGACTAAAAAAAAAGAAAAGAAAACATGCATGGTTGGGCGAGGTCAGGTTCATTCTGTAATCATTAAAAGTTACTTAACCTGGGTGTGATGTCTCATACCTGTGAATCCCAATACTTTTGGAGGCTGAGGTGGGAGGATCATTTGAGCCCAGGAGTTCAAGACCAATCTGGGCAACACAGCAAGACCTTGCAACTACTACAAAAAATAATTTTAAAAAAATTAGCAACCAGGCTCGGTGACTCAGCCTGTAATCCCGCGCCTTTGGGAGGCTGAGGTGAGTGGATTGCCTGAGCCCATGGGTTCGAGACCCGCCTGGGCAGCGAGACCTCATCTCTACAATAAATCAAAAAATCAGCCGGGCATGGTAGCGCGCGCCTGTAATTCCGGCTACTCGAAAGGCTGAGGCGGAAGGATCGCCGGAGCCCAGCAGGTCGAGGTTGCAGTGGCCGGGAGTGGCCACTGCACTCCAGTCTGGGCGACAGAGTGAGACTCCAACTCAAAAAAAAAAAAAATTAGCCATGCATGGTGGCACACACCAGTAGTGCCAGCTACTCAGTAGCATGAGGCAGGTGGATCCCTTCAGTCTAGAAACTCAAGGTTGCGGTGAGCCATGGACGTGCCACTGCACTCCAGTCTGGGCAACAGAGTGAGACCCTGACTCAAAAAAAAAAATTCAAAATTGCCTTCCCATAAGACATTCATTGGAACGTTGTTACAGTAAAACATTTAAAAGAATTTACATGTAGGCTGGGCATGGTGCCACCACACTCGGCTAATTTTTGATTCATTGTAGAGACGAGGTCGCACCAAGTTGCCCAGGCTGGTCTTGAACCTCTGGTCTGAGGCAATCCCCTCACCTCGGCCTCCCAAAGTGCTGGGATTATAGGTGTGAGCCACCGCACCGGCCTAGATCATCTCCTTTTAAGAAGACATGGCCCCCTGTGACATGTACTGGGAAACCTCGTATCTGAATGGTCCTCTCATAGCCTACAGTTCCTTCTCATGTTATTGCCCACCGTTTAATTCTCACTACAATTCTAATAGGCAGATATCGTCTTTAAAATCAAGGAGTTAGCTGGGCATGGTGGTGTGTCTTTGTTGTTCCAACCACTTGGAAGGCTGAGGTAGAAGGATCACCTTAGCCCTGCAGGTCGAGGCCGCGATGGCTGTGAGCGTGCTGCTGAACTCCAGCCTGGGCAACAAGAGTGAGATTCCAACTCAAAAATAAAAATAAAAATAAACAAAATCAAGGAGAGATAAGAACACTTGGGAGTTGGATGCTGAGAAAAAAATACAAATAAAAAAAATCAGATTCATGTGTCCAAAATATTCAGTGCTTTAAATTGGGACAGGGTCTCCTTTGGAAGCAGCTACTACGTTTCTGGGACGAAGAATCTGGAAGCCATAACTGCTTCCATCATTTTTGTGGCCTTCCATTTGCTCAGCTTCTGAGTGTCCAGTCTCTTCCTCTAACTGGAAGTAAGAAAAAAAAGAAAAGCCCTGAGCCAGAAACAAGATGACAGCCTCCCAAAAGAGCCTTGAGTCAGAGCTAAGATGACAGCCCCCCTAGAAAGAGCCCTGAGCCAGAGGTAAGATGACAGCCCCCCAGGAAGAGCCCTGAGCCACAAGTAAGATGACAAGACTCTGTCTCCGACCCCCAGGAAGAGCCCTGGAAATCTCATGACAAATCTAAGCTCTCCAATGAGTTCTGAGACACACACATTATGGAAGACTCAGAATGACTTTCATAATTATTATAACTTTTCAAATTAAATCAACCATCCTCCAACAGAAGCTAGTCTTTGAGGGACAAAAAGCACAGAAAGGCCGGGCTCGGTAGCTCAACCTGTAATCCCAGCACTTTGGGAGGCCGAGGTGAGTGGATTGCCTGAGCCCACGGGTTCGAGACCCACCTGGGCAACTTGATGAGACCTCATCTCTACAATAAATCAAAAATTAGCTGGGCATGGTAGCGCACACCTGTAGTTCCAGCTACTTGGAAGGCTGAGGTGGAAGGATCGCCGGAGCCCAGCAGGTCAAGGCTGCAGTGGCCGGGAGCAACCACTGCACTCCAGTCTGAGTGACAGAGTGAGACTCCAAAAAAAAAAAAAAAAAAAGCACAGAAAGAAATGTAGCAGCTGCTACATTTTTTGGATACATAAATCTGGTTAATTCTGAAATGGCCCTGGAACAAACACAATTTGCAACAGTAAAGAAGGTTTGGCCAGGCTCAGTGGCTCAGTCTGTAATCCCAGCACTTTGGGAGGCTGAGGCAAGTGGATTGCCTGAGTCTGCGAGTTCAAGACCAGCCTCGGCAACTTGACGAGACTTTGTCTCTACAACAAATCAAAAATTAGCCGGGGTGGTAGCGCGCACTTGTAGTTACGGCTACTTGGAAGGCTGAGGTGGAAGGATCGCTGGAGCCCAGCAGGTCGAGATTACAGGGGCCCGGATCGTGCCACTGCACTCCAGTTGGGGTGACGGAGTGAGACTCCAACTCAAAAAAAAAAAAAAAAGGTTTATTCCTCTCCCTCTGCAAGTGATAGAATCCCCAAGATACCAACAATCTGTGAACATGCACACAAAGATGGGACAGGCAGGGGAAATGTTCTTACATGTCCTGGGAGTTGGGTGGGGAGCCCATTCTGTACATCAGGACAGACTCCCACTAATTCTGCTTCCACTAGGATCCCAGAGCTCCTGGGAGAAATGGAAATGGAATTTGTGACATGCCAGCCAGCACTGTAAGCAATACTGACCTGAGCAAGAGAGACAAAGGATGTCCCAACCTCTGGGAGGGTGACCCTGGGCCTCATCCCCATTGTGTTTTCATCTTGTAAGTTTCATCTTTTGTGAATTGCCTGTTCATACCCTTTGCCCAATTTTTTATACTGGATTCTCCTTTTCTTTTTGATTTGTAGAAGCTCTCTATTTCAGATGCTATTCTTCTGTGTAACATGATGTTCAGATAGGAGTCTTTCTGCTTCAATTCTCTTTTTCTTTTTTTTTTTTAAGTTGGAGTCTCACTCTGTCGCCCAAACTGGAGTGCAGTGACACGCTCCCGGCCACCACACCCTCAACCTGCTGGGCTCTGGAGATCCTTCTGCCTCAACCTTCCAAGTAGCCAGAACTACAGGCGCACGCTACCATGCCCGGCTAATTTTTTTATTTATTGTAGAGACGAGGTTTTGCCAAGTTGCCAAGCCAGGTCTTGAACCTGTGGGCTCAGGAAATCCACTCGCCTCAGCCTCCCAAAGTGCTACGATTACAGGCTGAGCCACAGAGCCCCGCCCTACTTCAATTCTAATCATGATCAGAGTTACTGATATGTTATATACCAGATACCAAAGTGAATGTGAGGCTGGCTCTGCACATGCAGAATTTGCAAAGGAAATTTCAGAGTAAACCAGTTCGATCATCCTTAGACTCCTCATTCAAATCAAGGATTCTTAAAGGGTCAGAGTGTGGAGAGAAAAGAAATTTCTGAAGAGATTTCACTGGAGACAGACTTGTTGCTGTGCTGAGTAGTTCCCATCCCCTCTCAGTTTAAGGGTACAGGGTTACTTCCTCCTTTATCTCAATCTTAGAATGAATAAGCTTCTCTGACACCACTCAGGAAGCTTGATATGTGTGTCCCTACAGCTGAGAGTCACCATGGACCAGGGTCTGACTCCCACCTTGGAAACCTGGAGAGTAGGCAGGAAAATAAATTGCTTCAATGGCAGAGAGATGGCCGACATATCAGCCTCCTTCCATTCTTTGAGTTCGTCAGGACAAAGGATTCACCAATGCTTCTGCAGATAAGACGCAGGCAGTGTGGCAGAGGGCTGGCATGGGTCATCTTGGTCCTGTCCGATGTGGTTACTTGAAGGAGAAAAGGGACCAAGTAGCAAGAAGCTAGAGATGACGTTCCTAGAGGCTGGAAGGGGACACAAGCAACTACCCATAATAGAGCACATCTGTCAGGATCGAGGGACCTGCAGAAAAGAGGTCTTGCCCAGTAAGCGAATTTTCCAAGAGACCATGACAGTGCCCGCGAGAGAAAACACATACTCTATACTCTGCCAAGCCTAGAATTCAAAATGAGATTATGGCAGGACCTGTCCATCACTTACCACCCTCCCGATAAAAAATTGGACAGCAGGCTCAAGGTTGGAGGGTTGAGAGACCCACAGCAATGAACTAAAAAAAAACCACAAACCACCCCCTCCTTTCTCACTGAAGGCTGCCCACCTGGAGCAGATCTAAGCTGGAGGAGGAAGGAAACTTAGACTGTAAATTAAGTTCAGAGTTTTTATTAAGATCTTGGATGGATAATACAGTTTCTAAATTGGGACTGGGCTTATGTCTTAAAGTGACTCTAAGGCTGTTTATTATCTAAAAATGAATGGAAAAGTCTTGCACCTGTCAGTTTTTATCCAAAAGCAGGAAAAGATTACTCCAGTGAAATTTTTAAGGGAAGTTGGGAACAAAACAAAACAAACAAAAGAAAGTTGTTTGTTTGTTTTGAGTCAGGGTCTCACGCTGACGCTCAGGCTGGAGTGCAGTGGCAGGATCATGGTAGCCTCAACCCGATGGGCTCAGGTGATCCTTCTGCCTCAGTCTCCCAAGTAGCTGGGACTAAACTTCATGCCCAGTTAATTTTTTGTTTTGAAGAGATAATGTCTCACCATGTTGCCCAGGCTAGTCTCGAACTGCTAGGCTCAGGCATTCCTCTCACCTCAGCCTTCCAAAGTCTTGGGATTACAGGCGTGAGCCACAATGCCCAGCTGAAAGTTGTTTTTGATTATTTCACCAGTTATGTTTATCCAATATACTAAAATACATCTATTATAAATATCTCTCCTCTCTTCTGTTAATCTGCTGTTTATCTTTTCATTTACAGATGGTGACTTGGTTACAAATAAGTTTTATGTTTTGATGTCAAATTTATTTTTTTCTCCTTTTTTGCATACATTAAAAGACATACTGTGACGGTTAATTTTATGCGTCAACTGGACTGGGCTAAAGGATGCCCAGATAGCTGGTAAAACATTATGCATGAGGATGTTTGTAAAGGTATTTCCAGAGAGATTAGCATTTGAATTAGTAGACTTGGTAAAAAAAAGATTATTTTCACCCATGTGGGTGAGCATCACCCAACTGTTGAGGGTCTGAATAGAAGAAAACAACAGAGGAAGGACAAATTGGTTTTCTCTTTGAGCTGAGACATCCATCTTCTGCCCTTGGACATGAGAGCTCCTGGTCCTCAGGCCTTCAGGCTCAGACTCGGAGTTATATGGTCAGTTCCGCCAGTTCATAGGCCTTAGGACTCAAATAAATAAAAATATGATAAATCCAGTCAGGTATGGTGGTGTGCACCTGTAGTCCCAGCTACTCAGGACGCTGAGGTGGGAGGGTTGCTGGAGCCCAAGAGTTCAAGGCCACCGTGAGCTAAGACGGCGCTACTGCACTCCAGCCTAGGCATTGGAGCAAGACTCCATCTCTTGAAAAATAATTAATTAAAAATAATAATGAATAAATAAATTGGTTTGTTTCTCTGGAAAACGCTAAGTAATACAAATATTTTTCTTTCTTTTTTTTTTTTTGAGTTGGAGTCTCACTCTGTCACCCAGACTGGAGTGCAGTGGCCACTCCCGGCCACCGCAGCCTCGACCTGCTGGGCCCCGGCGATCCTTCCGCCTCCGCCTTCCGAGTAGCTGGAATTACAGGCATGCGCTACCACACCCGGCTGATTTTTTGATTTATTGTAGAGATGAGGTCTCGCTGCCCAGGCGGGTCTCGAACCCGCGGGCTCAGGCAATCCACTCACCTCAGCCTCCCAAAGGCGCGGGATTACAGGCTGAGCCACCGAGCCCAGCTAAATGTTTTTCTTTTAATAGTTTTAAGATAATATTGCTCACACTCAGATCTTTCATTCATCGGGAATTTGCTTTTTGTGTGTTCTATAGGATAGGGATTTGTTTGCATCTTTTTCCAGAAAATCCATTTCCTACCCCCGTGTATTAAGTATTCACCCTTTCCCACCCACCAATTTGTGAGACCACACTTATCCTCTACCAAGATCTCATAATATTTGAGCAGTTTAGGAACTGTCAGCTCTATTCCACTGATCTATTTGTTTATTCTGTGTCAATGTCCGCCATTTCAATTACCCTAGACTTATAATGCCTTGACTTCAGGTCTTTGTTCTTCTTTTTCAGAATTGGGTTTGGATTCTTATAGTTGTTCATCTTCTACGTGGATTTAAGAAATGTTTGTCAGCCGGGCTCGGTGGCTCAGCCTGTAATCCCGCGCCTTTGGGAGGCTGAGGTGAGTGGATTGCCTGAGCCCGCGGGTTCGAGACCCGCCTGGGCAGTGAGACCTCATCTCTACAATAAATCAAAAAATCAGCCGGGCGTGGTAGCGCATGCCTGTAATTCCAGCTACTTGGAAGGCTGAGGCGGAAGGATCGCCAGAGCCCAGCAGGTCGAGGCTGCGGTGGCCGGGAGCGGCCACTGCACTCCAGTCTGGGCGACAGAGTGAGACTCCAACTCAAAAAAAAAAAAAAAAAGAAATGTTTGTCAAAGGGCTACCAAAAAATTCTACTGGGACCACATGCAGTGGCTCACACCTGTAATCCCAGAACTTTGGGAGGCCAGCACTTTGGAAGGCCCAAGACCCTTTGGGAGGATTGTTGAGAAAGAGTCACAAGAATCAGATAACCAGCACAATAAAGGTCAAGTTAATGAGCCCTTTAATAGCCGGCAGTTGAGAGGGGATTTATACCTCCTAGACTCTCAACCCCAAATGAAAGTGGGGTGTTTTTATAGGCAAAAGCCGTTGGGAAATTGAGGCATTACAGAGATAAACATATGTTTTGGGGTTTGGCACACAGCACACTTAGATAAGGGGGGAGCCGTTAGAGCACTGGATGGTGTACAGGGCTGTGAGGGTTGTTCATGAGAAAAAAAAATTTTTTTTTTTTTTTTTGAGTTGGAGTCTCACTCTGTCGCCTAGACTGGAGGGCAGTGGCCGCTCCCGGCCACCGCAGCCTCGACCTGCTGGGCTCTGGCGATCCTTCCACCTCAGCCTTCCGAGTAGCTGGAACTACAGGCGCGCACTACCACGCCCGGCTAATTTTTTGATTTATTGTAGAGATGAGGTCTTGCCAAGTTGCCCAGGCGGGTCTCGAACCCGCGGGCTCAGGCAATCCACTCACCTCAGCCTCCCAAAGCGCTGGGATTACAGGCTGAGCCACCAAGCCCGGCTAAAAAAATTTTTTTTAATTACTGCCTCAGCCATACAGGGGTTCAATAGCAAGTTACCAAAATGGAGGCGAATTACAAAATGGAGTTTTAACTAAAATCATTTATATGAAAATACTTTAAACTTTGGTTTTAAACAAAACACAGTAAACACTTTAAACACTTCATATAACACTGCAAAACACTCAAATACTTCAGGATCACTTGAGCTCAGGAGTTTGAGACCAGCCAAGGCCTCATAATGAGACCTCTGTCTCTTATTTTATTAAAGACAACTAGGCTGGGCTCAGTGGCTCAGCCTGTAATCCCAGCACTTCGGGAGGCTGAGGCGAGTGGAGACCCAGCTGGGCAACTTGGCAAGACCTTATCTCCACAGTAAATCAAAAATTAGCCGGGCATGGTAGCGCACGCCTATAGTTCCAGCTACTTGGAAGGTTGAGGTGGAAGGACCGCCAGAGCCCAGCAGGTCGAGGCTGTGGTGGCCAGGAACGTGCCACTGCACTCTAGTCTGGGCAACAGAGTGAGACTCCAACTCAAAAAAAAAAAAAAAAGAAAACTAATACTTTTAGGCTGGGTGCAGGGCTTATGCCTGTAATCCCCAGCACTTTGGAAAGTCAAGGCAGGAGGATTGCCCAAGCCCAGGAGTTCGAGACCAGCCAGAGCAACATAGCAAGACCTCATCTCTACACAAAAATTAGCCAGGCGTGGTTGTACACACCCGTAGTCCCAGCTACTTGGGAGGCTGAGGCAGAAGAATTGCTTGAACCCAGAAGGTCAAAGCTGCTGTGAGCCATAATAGTGCCACTGCACTTCAGACTGTGTGACAGTGAGACCCCAGCTCAAAAAACAAAAAACCTATCTTTCATTTTCTTTTTGTTAAGGTCACATTGAATTTATAGATCAATTTGGTGAGATTTGCCATTTTGAGATAGTCTTCCTGTGATTAACATGATTTATTCGGTTCTTATGTGTCCTTAAGTGCATTTTTATGGATTGTTTAATAGGCGTTTGCATTTTATTTCTAAGCATCTTATTTGTCTTGCTAATATAAATGGTCTCTGTTTCTCTCATTGTTTATTGTTTACACCCTAATTGGCCTTTTTTCATACAAAGAAATGTTATTGCTTTCTTTATGTGGAGCTTGAATCCAGTCACCTTGCAAACATTATTATCAGTTCTACCACTTTCCTGGCTTCTTGAGTTTTCATGTAATATCGTGTGACAGGCATCTTTGTCATGTTCCTGACTTTAGTGAAAATGCTTCCAAGGTTAACCATTGAGAATGATGCTTGCTATGAGCATCTGGTAGATATCTTTTATCAAGAAGGACCTCTGGGTCAGATGCAGTGGCTCACATCTGTAACCACAGCAATCTGAGAGGCTGAGGCGAGAGCCCAGGGGTTTAAGACCAGCCTGGGCAACTTGGCAAGAACTCATCTCTACAATAAATCAAAAAATTAGCTGGGTGTGGTGGCATACGCCTGTGGTTCCAGCTACTTGGAAGGCTGAGGCAGAAGGACCACCTTGAGCCCAGCAGTTCGAAGCTGCAGAGGCTGTGAGCATGCCACTGTACTCCAGTCTGGGTGACAGAGTAAGACTCCAATTCATAAAGAAAAAAAGAAAAAGGCCCTTTGATTTCCAGTTTGTCAAGAAATTTTATATTGAATGGATATTGAATCTTGCTAAATGCCTTTTCTGAATCTGTTTAAATCACATGGTGTTTTCCCCTCAATCTGTTAATGTTGTGAATTAATTAAATTAATATATTTTCTAATGTTATCCTGAAATAAATCCTGCATGGGTCATGATGATTTTTTCAATACAATGCTGGATTTTTTTTTTTTTTTTTTTTTTTTTTTGAGTTGGAGTCTCACTCTGTCACCCAGACTGGAGTGCAGTGGCCGCTCCCGGCCACCGCAGCCTCGACCTGCTGGGCTCCGGCGATCCTTCCGCCTCAGCCTTCCAAGTAGCCGGAATTACAGGCATGCGCCACCACGCCTGGCTGATTTTTTTTTTTTTTTTTATTTATTGTAGAGATGAGGTCTCGCTGCCCAGGCGGGTCTCGAACCCGCGGGCTCAGGCAATCCGCTCACCTCAGCCTCCCAAAGGCGTGGGATTACAGGCTGAGCCACCAAGCCCGGCTACAATGCTGGATTTAATGTGCTAGTCATTTTATCAGAATTTCTGCATTTATGTTCTTAAGATTGGACTTTCATTTTATTTTGCTTTACTCTCTGAAAGGAGGGTAAAACCTATAAAAACCTAGAATAAACTTAGTTTAGTGTAGTCTTTTTGCCTCAGCATAACCATTTTTGCTTAGACTTTATCCCTGACACGCTTTGAATCTAGCATAGGTTGGACAGATAAATTTCCAATAGGCAGGTTTTAGGAGGCGTTCAGACATTTCACTGCAGACGAAGCTGGCAACCTACTCCACCCCCTTGAGATATCTCTATCAGATGCCAGACAAAAACAACCCAACAGCCTAACCATTCAATTCATGGTTTAGCATAATAATTTCTAATACACTCTCAGACCCCTCAGCTGGTTGAAGCCATAGAAATGATAATAAGGGCCAGTCCAGGCACTCTGGGAGGCTGAGGTGAGAGGATTGCCTGAGTCCATGGGTTCAAGACTAGTCTGGACAATTTGGCGAGACCTCATCTCTACAATAAATCAAAAAATTAGCCGGGTGTGGAGGCACGTGCCATAGTTCCAGCTACCTGGAAGGCTGAAGTGGAAGGATCAACTGAGCCCAGCTGGTCGAGGCTGGTGTGGCCGTGAGCATGCCACTGCACTCCGGCCTGGGCAAGAGTGAGACTTCAAAGCCAAAAAAAAAAAAAAAAGAAAAGAAAAGAAAGAAAAGATAAGACCACCTTTTTGCTAAAGAAGATTGTGGATTGGAAAATCTCTCTCCAGGCCCAAATCCCCAAGTTAACCTAATCAGCCCTTAGTGACCTACAAGACTCAGACAGGATTCCTGCCCCTACCATGGCAGCAGTCTTGAGACTAACCCACCCATCTGCCTGCTGTCCATCACCTGACATCAGTACCTGCACTAACCTGTTCCTTCATGATGATGTGGAGCAGACCAACCACCCAATCCCCTTAATGACCTTCCTCCATCAAGGGACTCAACCACGAGCAGCCATTTACCATTGCCTTACTAGACTCTGGTATAGCCACGTGCTTTTTGAGCTATGGCTGTCGCCATGTTTTCTTAAGCATTGGCCCCCTCCCTTCCCTTGGGGAGCTGAATCCCCTCTTTCTCTCTCTCTCTCCAATTTCCTTTCTAAATGAACTATATATTCTAATGTAACTTCTGTGCAACTCTTTGCATCTTTCTTGTGGCACCAGATCACATACCAGACACACCCCCCAGCGGGCCTGACATAACATTCTGGAGGGTCCTGCTGGGAATTTACCTTAACATTCTCCTTCAGTTTTGGTCCTAAGGTTATACTATCTTCACAAAATGAGTTGAGCAATTGTATTTTTCTTTTTTTCTACAACAATTTACATGATACAGGGTTATCTTTTTTCTTGGAAAACTGTCCCATGAAATGGTCCAGGCCTAGTTTGTATGGAGGTCAGAGGCAGTGTTGACACCGATACAGCTTATTTTGTTACTATTGGTCTATTCTGGTTTTCACCATTTGTTGGATCCATTTTCGTAATTTATACTTTCTAGAAAATTATCTAGTTTTCAAATCTAAGTTTTCAAATTTCTTGGCGTAAAATTGCTGAGAGTATTCTTTTCTATTTTCGTTGGAGTCTCACTCTGTCGCCCAGGCTAGAGTGCAGTGGCACACTCACAACTACCACGACCTCGACCTGCTGGGCTCAGGTGAGCCTTCCGCCTCAGCCTTCCAAGGAACTGAAACTACAGGCATGCACCACCGCGCCTGGCTAATTTTTTGATTTACTGTAGAGATGAGGTCTCGCCAAGTTGTCCAGGCTGGTCTCAAACCCCTGGGCTTGGACAATCCTCTGGCATCGGCCTCTCAAAGTGCTGAGATTACAGGCGTGAGCCACAGCGCCCGGCCAATAGTAGTCTTTTCATCAATTGTGTCTGAATACAAGAACAGGAACCTCTGTTTTTTTTTATTTTCTTTTTTTTTTGAGTTGGAGTCTCACTCCGTCGCCCAGACTGGAGTGCAGTGGCCGCTCCCTGCCACAGCAGCCTCGACTTGCTGGGCTCCGGTGATCCTTCCACCTCAGCCTTCCGAGTAGCCGGAACTACAGGCACATGCTACCACACCTGGCTGATTTTTTGATTTATTGTAGAGATGAGGTCTCGCCAAGTTGCCCAGGTGGGTCTCGAACCTGCGGGCTCAGGCAATCCACTCATCTCAGCCTCCCAAAGCTCTGGGATTACAGGCTGAGCCACTGAGCCGGCGGAACCTCTGTTTTTAATATAGGAAACTGGGTGTTTACAAAAGTGTTCAAGGGCTGGGGAAGTGAGCTCCAGAAGTGACTCCCAGAACATTCTAGAGCTAACTGTTCCAGGGAGCTGCCCATGATTGCACCATCACAAAAGTTGGGAGCCAAATGCTGCCATCAGGACAAGTGAGATCAAGAACACACGGCCATGGTTGCTATCCTGGTCAGGAAGCCACAGCTAACACTGCCTCAGCTTCCACAAGCTGTGACTAGAGGTGGGTGGTACTGCCAATTCCAGCTGCCGCCACCGCTGCTACCGTCTGTTCCCGACACCATCAAAGCTGGATCCTGGACTCTGAATCGCCACATCTTGCATTTGGCAGCGAGAAAAGTCAGTCCAAAGCTTCAGGGTCGTGATCACCACTTCCCTTTTTCTGACCAAACCTCACACAAGTGCAGCTCACTAGCAAAATCTAATTCTCCTGGAGAAACCTGGTTGAAATGCAGTTTTCAGCTCTCCAATCTCTGTAGTCAGAAAGATACCCTCGAAGGAGGTGGAGGTAACTGCCGAATGCCTGTCAACTTTATCCATCTTCTCATGATTTTTAGAAAGCTCTAGAAAACATGCAGTTATTAATATATGCACGATACTGACCGATTATCTTTGCCTCCTCTCTTTTTCTCAATCACTGTCGCCAGATGTCTGCCTATTCTGCTTTAAAGAAAAACAACAACAACACCTGCTTTTGGTTTTCTTGATATCTCCTTTGTGTTTGTTTTCTGTTTCAACTTGTGGTTTTATCTTTATTCTTTCATCCCCTCTGCATTCATCGGGTTCTGCTTTGTGATCATTCTCTAGCCTTAAGTTGAGCACTAAATGATACATCTTCAACATCTTTGTTTACTAATAAAGACACTTCTTTGTGTGCATTCCACGACTTGATAGTTTTTTGTGTGTATTTCACAGGGTTTTGTTGCCATTCGGTTCCAAATATTTGGTAACTTTCATTGTTTCTCTTTTTAACCCATTAATTATTTAGACATGAGTCTTTTGATTTCCAAACATATGGTAATTTCTGGGCTTTCATTTTCTTGTTGGTTCCTAATTAGATGGCATTGTGTTAAGAAACTCTCTGTGATATAATTTCCTTAATATTTGTCGTCAAGTCTTAAACAAGACTTTGTTACATGTGTCACAAGAATTCATATTCTCTATTTGTTGGATGCATGCATGTAGACAAACCTACCAGGGGGTATGGTGAAAAAACAAAAAAAGCCCTACCGGACTAAAGTGGTTGGCTTTCTTGTTCAAATCATTGATATTATTATATTTATTTATTTATTTTTGAGTCAGAGTCTCACTCTGTCGCCCAGGCTGGAGTGCAAGGGCATGCTCACAGCCACCACAGCCTCAACCTCTGGGATCAGGCGATCCTTCCACCTCAGCCTTCCAAGTAGCTGGAACTACAGGTGTGCGTTACCATGCCCAACTAATTTTTTGATTTATTGTAGAGATAAGGTCTCACCAAGTTGCCCGGGTTGGTCTTGAACCTCTGGGCTCAGGCAATCCTCTTGCCTCGACCTCCCAAAGTGCTGGGATTACAGGTTTGAGCCACCGTGCTTGGCCTCATTGATATTATTTTTATCTGCTTGATCTTTTTTCATCAAAAACTTTTCCAAATTTGCAATATTTAATGCATTCACTATGCAAAAGGCTTGTTCCCACCCCTCTCCTTCCATCCAAGACAGCCCACTCCCTGGTAATCCGTATTCTTAAATTCTTTTTTTTTTTTTTTTGAGTTGGAGTCTCACTCTGTTGGCGATCCTTCCACCTCAGCCTTCCAAGTACCTGGAACTACAGGCACGCGCTACCACGCCCGGCTCATTTTGATTTATTGTAGAGATGAGGTCTCACCAAGTTGCCCAGGCGGGTCTTGAACCCGCGGGCTCAGGCAATCCGCTCACCTCAGCCTCCCAAAGGCGTGGGATTACAGGCTGAGCCACCAAGCCCGGCTACAATGCTGGATTTAATGTGCTAGTCATTTTATCAGAATTTCTGCATTTATGTTCTTAAGATTGGACTTTCATTTTATTTTGCTTTACTCTCTGAAAGGAGGGTAAAACCTATAAAAACCTAGAATAAATTTAGTTTAGTGTAGTCTTTTTGCCTCAGCATAACCATTTTTGCTTAGACTTTATCCCTGACACGCTTTGAATCTAGCATAGGTTGGACAGATAAATTTCCAATAGGCAGGTTTTAGGAGGCGTTCAGACATTTCACTGCAGACGAAGCTGGCAACCTACTCCACCCCCTTGAGATATCTCTATCAGATGCCAGACAAAAACAACCCAACAGCCTAACCATTCAATTCATGGTTTAGCATAATAATTTCTAATACACTCTCAGCCCCCTCAGCTGGTTGAAGCCATAGAAATGATAATAAGGGCCAGTCCAGGCACTCTGGGAGGCTGAGGTGAGAGGATTGCCTGAGTCCATGGGTTCAAGACTAGTCTGGACAATTTGGCGAGACCTCATCTCTACAATAAATCAAAAAATTAGCCGGGTGTGGAGGCACGTGCCATAGTTCCAGCTACCTGGAAGGCTGAAGTGGAAGGATCAACTGAGCCCAGCTGGTCGAGGCTGGTGTGGCCGTGAGCATGCCACTGCACTCCGGCCTGGGCAAGAGTGAGACTTCAAAGCCAAAAAAAAAAAAAAAGAAAAGAAAAGAAAGAAAAGATAAGACCACCTTTTTGCTAAAGAAGATTGTGGATTGGAAAATCTCTCTCCAGGCCCAAATCCCCAAGTTAACCTAATCAGCCCTTAGTGACCTACAAGACTCAGACAGGATTCCTGCCCCCACCATGGCAGCAGTCTTGAGACTAACCCACCCATCTGCCTGCTGTCCATCACCTGACATCAGTACCTGCACTTACCTGTTCCTTCATGATGATGTGGAGCAGACCAACCACCCAATCCCCTTAATGACCTTCCTCCATCAAGGGACTCAACCACGAGCAGCCATTTACCATTGCCTTACTAGACTCTGGTATAGCCACGTGCTTTTTGAGCTATGGCTGTCGCCATGTTTTCTTAAGCATTGGCCCCCTCCCTTCCCTTGGGGAGCTGAATCCCCTCTTTCTCTCTCTCTCTCCAATTTCCTTTCTAAATGAACTATATATTCTAATGTAACTTCTGTGCAACTCTTTGCATCTTTCTTGTGGCACCAGATCACATACCAGACACACCCCCAGCGGGCCTGACATAACATTCTGGAGGGTCCTGCTGGGAATTTACCTTAACATTCTCCTTCAGTTTTGGTCCTAAGGTTATACTATCTTCACAAAATGAGTTGAGCAATTGTATTTTTCTTTTTTTCTACAACAATTTACATGATACAGGGTTATCTTTTTTCTTGGAAAACTGTCCCATGAAATGGTCCAGGCCTAGTTTGTATGGAGGTCAGAGGCAGTGTTGACACCGATACAGCTTATTTTGTTACTATTGGTCTATTCTGGTTTTCACCATTTGTTGGATCCATTTTCGTAATTTATACTTTCTAGAAAATTATCTAGTTTTCAAATCTAAGTTTTCAAATTTCTTGGCGTAAAATTGCTGAGAGTATTCTTTTCTATTTTCGTTGGAGTCTCACTCTGTCGCCCAGGCTAGAGTGCAGTGGCACACTCACAACTACCACGACCTCGACCTGCTGGGCTCAGGTGAGCCTTCCGCCTCAGCCTTCCAAGGAACTGAAACTACAGGCATGCACCACCGCGCCTGGCTAATTTTTTGATTTACTGTAGAGATGAGGTCTCGCCAAGTTGTCCAGGCTGGTCTCAAACCCCTGGGCTTGGACAATCCTCTGGCATCGGCCTCTCAAAGTGCTGAGATTACAGGCGTGAGCCACAGCGCCCGGCCAATAGTAGTCTTTTCATCAATTGTGTCTGAATACAAGAACAGGAACCTCTGTTTTTTTTTATTTTCTTTTTTTTTTGAGTTGGAGTCTCACTCCGTCGCCCAGACTGGAGTGCAGTGGCCGCTCCCTGCCACAGCAGCCTCGACTTGCTGGGCTCCGGTGATCCTTCCACCTCAGCCTTCCGAGTAGCCGGAACTACAGGCACATGCTACCACACCTGGCTGATTTTTTGATTTATTGTAGAGATGAGGTCTCGCCAAGTTGCCCAGGTGGGTCTCGAACCTGCGGGCTCAGGCAATCCACTCATCTCAGCCTCCCAAAGCTCTGGGATTACAGGCTGAGCCACTGAGCCCGGCGGAACCTCTGTTTTTAATATAGGAAACTGGGTGTTTACAAAAGTGTTCAAGGGCTGGGGAAGTGAGCTCCAGAAGTGACTCCCAGAACATTCTAGAGCTAACTGTTCCAGGGAGCTGCCCATGATTGCACCATCACAAAAGTTGGGAGCCAAATGCTGCCATCAGGACAAGTGAGATCAAGAACACACGGCCATGGTTGCTATCCCTGGTCAGGAAGCCACAGCTAACACTGCCTCAGCTTCCACAAGCTGTGACTAGAGGTGGGTGGTACTGCCAATTCCAGCTGCCGCCACCGCTGCTACCGTCTGTTCCCGACACCATCAAAGCTGGATCCTGGACTCTGAATCGCCACATCTTGCATTTGGCAGCGAGAAAAGTCAGTCCAAAGCTTCAGGGTCGTGATCACCACTTCCCTTTTTCTGACCAAACCTCACACAAGTGCAGCTCACTAGCAAAATCTAATTCTCCTGGAGAAACCTGGTTGAAATGCAGTTTTCAGCTCTCCAATCTCTGTAGTCAGAAAGATACCCTCGAAGGAGGTGGAGGTAACTGCCGAATGCCTGTCAACTTTATCCATCTTCTCATGATTTTTAGAAAGCTCTAGAAAACATGCAGTTATTAATATATGCACGATACTGACCGATTATCTTTGCCTCCTCTCTTTTCTCAATCACTGTCGCCAGATGTCTGCCTATTCTGCTTTAAAGAAAAACAACAACAACACCTGCTTTTGGTTTTCTTGATATCTCCTTTGTGTTTGTTTTCTGTTTCAACTTGTGGTTTTATCTTTATTCTTTCATCCCCTCTGCATTCATCGGGTTCTGCTTTGTGATCATTCTCTAGCCTTAAGTTGAGCACTAAATGATACATCTTCAACATCTTTGTTTACTAATAAAGACACTTCTTTGTGTGCATTCCACGACTTGATAGTTTTTTGTGTGTATTTCACAGGGTTTTGTTGCCATTCGGTTCCAAATATTTGGTAACTTTCATTGTTTCTCTTTTTAACCCATTAATTATTTAGACATGAGTCTTTTGATTTCCAAACATATGGTAATTTCTGGGCTTTCATTTTCTTGTTGGTTCCTAATTAGATGGCATTGTGTTAAGAAACTCTCTGTGATATAATTTCCTTAATATTTGTCGTCAAGTCTTAAACAAGACTTTGTTACATGTGTCACAAGAATTCATATTCTCTATTTGTTGGATGCATGCATGTAGACAAACCTACCAGGGGGTATGGTGAAAAAACAAAAAAAGCCCTACCGGACTAAAGTGGTTGGCTTTCTTGTTCAAATCATTGATATTATTATATTTATTTATTTATTTTTGAGTCAGAGTCTCACTCTGTCGCCCAGGCTGGAGTGCAAGGGCATGCTCACAGCCACCACAGCCTCAACCTCTGGGATCAGGCGATCCTTCCACCTCAGCCTTCCAAGTAGCTGGAACTACAGGTGTGCGTTACCATGCCCAACTAATTTTTTGATTTATTGTAGAGATAAGGTCTCACCAAGTTGCCCGGGTTGGTCTTGAACCTCTGGGCTCAGGCAATCCTCTTGCCTCGACCTCCCAAAGTGCTGGGATTACAGGTTTGAGCCACCGTGCTTGGCCTCATTGATATTATTTTTATCTGCTTGATCTTTTTTCATCAAAAACTTTTCCAAATTTGCAATATTTAATGCATTCACTATGCAAAAGGCTTGTTCCCACCCCTCTCCTTCCATCCAAGACAGCCCACTCCCTGGTAATCCGTATTCTTAAATTCTTTTTTTTTTTTTTGAGTTGGAGTCTCACTCTGTTGGCGATCCTTCCACCTCAGCCTTCCAAGTAGCTGGAACTACAGGCACGCGCTACCACGCCCGGCTCATTTTGATTTATTGTAGAGATGAGGTCTCACCAAGTTGCCCAGGTGGGTCTTGAACCCGCGGGCTCAGGCAATCCACTCACCTCAGCATCCCAAAGGCGCGGGATTACAGGCTGAGCCACCAAGCCCGGCTGTATTCTTAAATTCTTATTCATCAGTCAGATGCAGTGGCTCGCGCCTGTAATCCCAACACTTTGAGAGGCAGAGGTGAGAGGATTGCCTGAATCCAGGGCTTTGAGACCAGCCTGAGCAACTTGGCGAAATCTTGTCTCTACAATAAAATAAAAAAATTAGCCGATGTGGTGGCATGCGCCTGCAGTTCCAGTTACTTGGAAGGCTGAAGCGGAAGGATCGCCAGAGTCCAGCAGGTTGAGGCTGTGGTGGTCATGAGTGTGCCACTGCACTCCAGCCTGGGCAACAGAGTGACACTTCAACTCAAAAAAAAATTTTTTTTAATTTATCCATTGACTGCCTTTATGTAAATACAATAAAAGCTACTGCTGCTGTGTCCCCAGTAATATTTTTTGGCTATGACATGATGGCCAATTGTTTTCTGGACCTCCAGCTCTCCCAGTCGGTCAGCTGTATACACTCACTACAGCCACTTTATTTTATTTTATTATTTGCAATAATGTGATCACATAATTTACACCGTTAAATTTTTGGATCCCACTTTAGAACTTTTGGTGGGCTTGTCTTTAAAATCAAATATGAGGGCCGGGCTCGGTGGCTCAGCCTGTAATCCCGCGCCTTTGGGAGGCTGAGGTGAGTGAATTGCCTGAGCCTGCGGGTTCGAGACCCGCCTGGGCAACTTGGTGAGACCTCATCTCTACAAGAAATCAAAAAATCAGCTGGGTGTGGTAGCGCGCGCCTGTAGTTCCAGCTACTTGGAAGGCTGAGGCAGAAGGATCACCAGAGCCCAGCAGGTCGAGGCTGCGGTGGCTGGGAGCGGTCACTGCACTCCAGTCTGGGCGACAGAGTGAGACTCCAACTCAAAAAAAAAATAAAAAAAATAAAAATCAAATCAAATATGAATGTGTGTTTCTTCTCCCATCCCCTTGCCACCCAAAAGGTGGCATATCATGTGTGCTGAGTCTACCTAGCTCTCGCCATTAAATGCTGTTTCTTGTAGATCCTGCCATATTAAGACAAAATCTTCCTAATCCTTTTTTGTGGCTACCTAGTATTCCATTGTTGAATGCCTCATATGTTATTCACCTGGTCCTATATCGGTGGTGTAAGAAACCTAGAATAAACTTAGGTTAATATCATCTTTTTGCCTCATCATAACCATTTTTGCTTAGACTTTACCCCGACACACTTTCAGTCTAGCACAGGTTAGACACAGATAAGTTATATTTCCAATAGGCAGTTTTAAGAAAGCGTTCAGGCTGCAGGCCAAGTTGGCACCCCACCCCTCGGCAAATCTCCATCAGATGCAAGACAAGGACAGAGCCATAGAAATGAAAATATACCACCTTTTTGCTAAGGAGTTTGTGGATTGCAAATGTCTGACAAGTCTCTTGCAGGAAAACCCCCTCCCCTTGTTTTCTCCCATCTAGTCCACCACTATGGCAGCAATCGTGTCATTAACCCACCCATCTGCCTGCTGTCCATCACCTAATATCAATACCTGCGCTTATCTGCCCCTGCGTGATGACGTGAAGCAGACCACTACTAATCTCCTTAATGACCTTTCTCCATCCAAGGGAAGGGTTAAAAGCATTCAACCTGGAGCGGTCAGCCGCCATTGCTAGACCTTTGCCGTGGCCATTGCCTTGCTAAGCTACGGTGTGGCCATGTGCTCTTTGAGCTGTGGCCAGGCATGTTTTCTTAAGCTTTGATCCCTTCCCCTACCTTGGGGAGGCGAATCACCTCTTTCTCTCTCTCTCTAATTTACTTTCTAAATAAACTATATATATTTTTTTTTCTTTTTTTTTTTTTTGAGTCGGAATCTCACTTTGTTGCCCAGCCTGGAGTGCAGGGTCACATTCAGGGTCACGACAGTCTCTATCAGTTAGGCTCAGAGGACCCTACTGCCTCAGCCTTCTAAGTCGCTGGAACCACAGGCAGTGCCTCCAAGCCTGGCTAATATTTTAAAATTTATTGTAGAGACAAGGTCTCACCAAGCTGCCCACGCTGGTCGTGAACCGGTCTCAGGCAATCTTCTCGCCTCCGCCTCCCAAAGTGCTGAGATGACAGACCTGAGCCACCACGCCCGGCAAACTATATTTTCTAATCTAACTTCTGTGCAGTTCTTTGCATCTTTCAGGCGGCATCGATGGCACACCAGACACCCCACACCCCCAAGCCTGACCTAACATTCTGGAGGCCCCTGACCTAACAGGTGGCAATCAGATTGTTTATAATGTCTTCTATACACGATGCACAATGAATAACCTTATACACGTATCACCTCACACATGTGGGAGTATATCTGTAGGATAAATTCTCAAGTGATATTGTGTGGTCAAGGAATACATGCATTCTTCATTTTGACAAAAATTGACAAATTGAATTCTAGAGAAGATGAAACAATTTATACTCCCGTTCACTGCTTCCGCCAAAGCTTTACCTACAGAGTATGTTATAAAACTTTTGAATTTTGACAATTTGGTAGATGAAAAATGGTATCTCAGCTAGATTTAATTTGCATTTCTTATTCTAAAAGATGTTGAGCATATTTTCACGGACTCAAGGGAATTTATATTTCTATGTAAATTGTTCGTGTGTTTTGTTCATTTTTCTATTTGGTTGCTGAATTCTTTTTTATTTGTTATCGATCATGAGCTCTTACATGTATTAGAGGACTGGTCCTAAGGATTGTTAAGTTGTGTTTCTTAGTCTTTCATTTATCTTTTGACTTTGCTTCTTTCTTCTTTTTGCTATGCAGAACGTTGTAGTCAAGGTTTCTCCTGTGTTTCCTTCTAGTACTTTTCTGGTTTTACATTGTACATTTATCTTTAACCTATACCCATTGGGATTTTTTTTTTTTTTTTGAGTTGGAGTCTCATTCTGTCGCCCAGACTGGAGTGCAGTGGCCGCTCCCGGCCACTGCAGCCTCGACCTGCTGGGCTCTGGCAATCCTTCCGCCTCCGCCTTCCGAGTAGCTGGAATTACAGGCATGTGCTACCACGTCCGGCTGATTTTTTGATTTTATTGTAGAGATGAGGTCTCGTCTGCCCAGGGGGGTCTCGAACCCACGGGCTCAGGCAATCCCCTCACCTCAGCCTCCCAAAGGCACGGGATTACAGGCTGAGCCACCGAGACCAGCTTACCCATTGGGATTTTTTCTAATGTATGTCTTGTGGTAGGGAGTCCATTTTTTTTTTTTCAGATAACTGCTTGATTGTTTCAATACAACTTATTGAATATCTTGGTGTTTTTCCCACTTATTCAAGATAGTCCTTTTAACATGGGTACATATTTTCTCATGTATTTTATTCCTTTTTAATTTTCTATATATATTTTTTTGAGTTGGAGTTTCACTCTGCCCAGGCTGGAGTGCAGTGGCACTTTCACGGCCGCTGCAGCCTCCACCTGCCGGGCTCAGGAGATCCTCCCGCCTCAGCCATCCAAGTAGCTGGAACTACAGGCGTGCACCATCATCCCTGGCTAATTTTTCTTGACTTATTGTAGAGATGAGGTCTGGCCAAGTTGCCCAGGTTAGTCTTGAACTCTTAGACTCAGGTAGTCCTCTCACCTCTTGGCCTCCCAAAGTGACAGGATTATAGGCAAGTGTCACTAAGGCCCACCAATTTTCTATTGTTTTGTTGATTTATGTCTATTCACACATCAATACTCCATTGTTTTTGTTTTTGAGAGTTTGGGTGTTTTAAGATCTGATGGAGCTACTTCCCCTTCATTGACCTACCTTTTGCAATTTTATCCTCACTGTTTATTTTTCCATATGAATATTAGAATGACCATAGTTAGTTCTAAACAAATGTCAGCATTTTTATTACTCCATTACATTTACAAATTAGAGAACTTAACGCTTTATGGTGGGGCACACCTCATCAACAAGGGTACCTGCAAAATGCATATTTGCATACCTAACCCTTAACTGTACCCCACAATTTTAAAATAAAAAAAAAACACTTTACGATGTTGAGTCTTCTGATCCAAGCACATGAATGTTCTCCCATTTGTTCAGATCTCCTATGGTGTCCCTCGGTGCTATCTTATGTTTTGTTTTGTTTTGTTTTGTTTTTTGAGTTGGAGTCTCTCTTTGTCCCCCAGGCTGGAGTGCAGTGGCATGCTCACGGCTACTCCAGTGTTGACCTGCTGGGCTCAAGGCAACCCCTCCGCCTCAGCCTTCCAAGTAGCTAGAACTACAGGCGTGTACCACCGTGCCTGGCTAATGTTTTTGATTTATTGCAGAGATGAGGTCTCGCCAAGTTGCCCAGGCTGATCTCGAACCCATGGGCTCAGGCAATCCTCTCACCTCCACTTCCCAAAGTGCTGGAATTATAGGCGTGAGCCACCGAGCCTGGCCCTCGGTGCTATTTTAAAGTTTTCTTTATCAGGGTCTTATGCAATTCCTCATTAAGCTGATCCTTAGTTATTTGTACTTGACACCGTCAATTGGCGCTTGTCATTCATTCTCACCTATTTCTCTCTTCCCTCTGAATTACGAGGACTGAGAGGGGAAAAAAAAATCTCATTTCCCAGACTGTGTGACAGTTGGACATAATTTAGCTTCGACCAGTCACACACATCCACATAAGAGTGGGAAGATGCAGCCCCAACTGAGACTGAACTGATTGCCCCAGACTCAATATCCCAGTGTCTAGTCGCTACCTTTGTGGACACGAGGAGATTGTAGTGACAGCAGCAGTGACAGCTTCCTAACATCCGAATTACGACCAGGATGATGTGACTTTGAAATCATTAATCCCCTGACAGCCCTCAACTTCTTCTGTCTTTTAAATTTGTATCAAGTAAAGGCTCATATAACATACATTATCTGCCAGAAACTGTTATAAGCAATTTTTCAAAATTATAGCCGTGGAGACTTACACTAATTCCAGGCCTGGCATGACGCTGTAAAGTCGCCTAATTCCCTGTCTTTGTGCTTGAAATTCTTAAAGTGCTGTTCATTTCCTGAACTGAACCCTGACTGGTTCAGGGTCCTCTAGGGTGACTATTGTATCCTAGAGTGGCCTTCTGTCATTACACCTTCTGTCTCTGTGTGTATAAACTAAGATCTATCAATTCTTCAGATGTGTTAAAATCTCCCATTATGATTGTAAACTTATCAAATCCTATCAGGTTTGTTTTATATATTTTCTTTCTTTTCTCTGTGTGTGTCTTGGAGTCTCACTCTGTCCCCCAGACTGGAGTGCAGTGGTACACTCCCAAACACTGCAGACTCCACCTGCTGGGCTCTGGTGATCCTCCCGCCTCAGACTTCCAAGCAGTTGGAACCACAGGTGTGCAACACCACACCCGGATCATTTTTTTAATTTATTGTAGAGATGAGGTCTCACCATGTGGCCCAGGCTGATCTCAAACTCATGGACTCAGGCAATCCTCTTGCCTCTGCCTCCCAAAGTGCTGGGATTACAGGCGTAAGCCACCGTGCCCAGCCTTTTATACATTAAAAAATGCATGATTCTTGTCATTTCTTGGTAGACTATTTCAGTAGGATAAAATAACTTTTGTGCATATTAATTCATTTCTCCTTAAATGCTATTTGTCCTGAACCACTATTATATTGTTACATATGATATTCTTATATTGTTGCACCAACTTTATTTTATTTTATTTTATTTTATTTTTTTGAGATGGAGTCTCACTCTGTCACCCAGACTGGAGTGCAGTGACGGCTCCCAGCCACCACAGCCTCGACCTGCTGGGCTCTGGCGATCCTTCCGCCTCAGCCTTCCAAGTAGCTGGAACTACAGGAGAGCACTACCATGTCCAGCTAATTTTTTATTTATTGTGGAGATGAGGTCTCGCCAAGTTGCCCAGGTGGGTCTCGAACCCGCGGGCTCAGGCAATACACCCATCTCAGCCTCCTAAAGGTGCGGGATTACAGGCTGAGCCACCAAGCCCAGCTTATTTTATTGTTTTGAGTCAGAGTCTCATTTTGTTGCCCAGGCTGGAGTGTACTGGCATACTCATGGCCACCGCAGACTCGACCTGCTGGGTTCAGGCAATCCTTCCGCCTCAGCCTTCCAAGTAGCTGGAACTACAGGTGCGTTGCCACACGGGGCTTTACACCAACTTTTTTTTGGCGGTAATTGGGGGATTTTTCTCTTGTTCTTTTTAAGTTTTAAGAAAGTAATACAGACACAAGGCTCAAAATTTAAGAGTATACAGCGATGTTTCCCTCCCATACCTGCCCTCAGCTACCCAGTTCTCTTCCCTAGTGGCATCTAGAATATCTTTTTCCATTCCTTTATTTTTAACCTTCCTAAGTCACTTCTTTTTTTTTTTTTTTTTAGTTGGAGTCTCACTCTGTTGCCCAGGCTGGAGTGCAGTGGCATGCTCATGGGCACCACACCCTCGACCTGCTGGGTCAGGCGATCCTTCTACCTCAGCCTTCCAAGTAGCTGGAACTACAGGTATGCGCTACCACCTCCAGATTATTTTTTTACTTATTGTAGAGATAGGTCTTACCAAGTTGCCCAGGCTGGTCTTGTACCCGTGACCTCAAGCA
This sequence comes from Cephalopachus bancanus, assembly GCA_027257055.1. NCBI lineage: Eukaryota > Metazoa > Chordata > Mammalia > Primates > Tarsiidae > Cephalopachus > Cephalopachus bancanus. Next base: position 10,998,892 of record JAPVLO010000185.1, read on the forward strand.
ATCCTCTCACTTTGGCCTCCCAAAGCACTAGGATTACAGGCATGAGCCACCATGCCAGGCTTCTATGTCACTATCTAAGAGTTTATGTTTTACATTTATTTATTTATTTGAGTTGGAGTCTCACTCTGTCACCTAGACTGGAGTGCAGTGGCTGCTCCTGGCCACCGCAGCCTCGACCTGCTGGGGCTCTGGTGATCCTTCTGCCTCAGCCTTCCAAGTAGCTGGCTACCACGCCAGGCTAATTTTTTGATTTATTGTAGAGATGAGGTCTCACCAAGTTGCCCAGACAGGTCTCGAACCCGCAGGCTCAGGCAATCCACTCACCTCAGCCTCCCAAGGTACGGGATTACAGGCTGAGCCACCGAGCCTGGCTGCTAAATAGTATCTCTATCCTCCTGAACAAAACAAGACTCATAACATTCTTAGTTTTCTTTTGAAACATCTCCCTCTCTGGCCGGGTGTGGTGGCTCACACCTATAATCCCAGCACTTTGGGAGGCCGAAGTGAGAGGATTGCCTGAGCCCATGGATTTGAGACCAGCCTGGGCAATGTGGTGAGACCTCATCTCTACAACAAATCAAAAAATTAGCCAGGCATGGTGGCGCATGCCTGTAGTTCCAGCTACTTGGAAGGCTGAGGTGGAAGGATCACCTGAGACCAGCAGGTTGAGGCTGCAGTGGCCTTGAGTGTGCCACTGCACTCCAGCCTGGGTGACAGAGTGAGACTACTCAAAAAAAAAAAAAACCCTCCCTCTCATCTTTCTGTGGCCTAGAATGTAGTTAACAGCTTACCTTTAAACACAAAAAGCATTGTTATTGTAATAATTCTTATTATTCATAAGGTTTGTCAACATGGCTTACCAATTTCTTTTTTTCTCCTTTTCTTGAAGAAGCATGCTCTTTTCTTTTGGATTCATTTTTCTTCCAGCTGAAGCAGAGCAGCTTTGGTTGTCCTTCCAGTGAGGGTCTATTAGTAATAAGCTATCTCAGTCCTTGCATGTCTTAAAAATTCTTGGTTATGTGCACACTATTGACAGTTTAGCTGGGTATAGAAATCAAAGTTCAACTTCTTTTCCCTCACTACTCTGAAGGTGATATTTCATTGTCTTTTGGCAACAATTTATGCTAAAAAGCAGAATACTGTTACTCTGATTACTATTATTATTATTTCTTGAGTTGGAGTCTCACTTTTTGTTGCCCAGGCTGGAGTGCAGTGACACGCTCATGGCCAGCGCAGCTTAGACCTGCTGGGTTTAGGCAATCCTTCTGCCTCAGCCTTCCAAGTAACTGGAACTACAGATGCACGCCAACCACACCCAGCTAGTTTTTGTGACTTATTGTACAGATGAGGTCTCATCAAGTTGCCCAGGCTGGTCTCAAACCCCCGGGCTCAGGCAATCCTCTTGCCTCAGTCTCCCAAAGTGCTGGGATTACAGGCTGAGCCACTGCACCTGGTCTGTTACTCTGATTATAATTCCTTTGTAGACAATCTGTCTTTTCCCCCTGGTAGCTTTTAAAATGATTCTCTTTATTCCTAATATTTTGTTGTTTCATTATAATGTTTTTGTTTTTGTTTTTTGTTGAGTTGGAGTCTCACTCTGTCGCCCAGACTGGAGTGCAGTGGCTGCTCCCGGCCACCGCAGCCTCGACCTGCTGGGCTCCAGCAATTCCGGTGATCCTTCCGCCTCAGCCTTCCAAGTAGCCAGAATTACAGGCACGCACTACCACGTCCGGCTATTTTTTTATTTATTGTAGAGATGAGGTCTCACCAAGTTGCCCAGGTGGATCTCGAACCCGCAGGCTCACCTCAACCTCCCAAGGCTCGGGATTACAGACTGAGCCACCGAGCCCAGCTCCCATTATAATGTTATAGGTGTTTCTTTTCTTTATTTTTTGTGTAATCCATCTCAGCATTCAGTAAGTATTTTCAATGTGATAATTTGTATCTTTTAAATCTTGAAACATTCTTAGCCATTCTGTCTTCAAATATTGCCTTGTTCACTGTCTCTCTCCCTTTTGTTTTTTCTGGACACCCTCATTATACAGGGTAAAGCTTCTCAATCTAGCCTCTAGGACATCAACTGATTAACTACTTTTTGTTCTGCCTCTAAGAGTCTTCCTCAGTTCCATCTTCTGATTTACTAATTATTTCTTCAAATATATCCAGCCAGGCAACCCTCTTCTAAGTCTCTTCCCACTGTAGGAGCTTTTCTGTCTTCTTAATAAATTCCTGCCTTCAAAAAAAAAAAAATACACACACACACACACACACACACACACACACACACACACCCACACACACATCTCCAGCCAATGGCCAGCCATGGTGGCTCATGCCTGTAATCCCAGCACTTTGGGAGGTGGAGGAAAGAGAATTGCCTGAGCCTAGGGGCTCGAGACCAGCCTGGGCAACTTGGTGAGACTCCGCCTCTACAATAAATAAAAAAAATTAGCCAGGCATGGTGATACACACCTGTAGTTCCAGTTACTTGGAAGGTTGAGGCAGAAGGATTGCCTGAACCCAGGAGGTAGAAGCTGAGGTAGTTGTGAGCATTCCACTGCACTCCAGCCTGGACAATAGAGTAAGACTACAACTCAAAAAACAAACAGACAAACAAACAAACAAAAAACATATCCAGTCTAGTAGTTTTTAATTTCAATGACTATATTTTTCACATCTTTCTGTTCTTATTTCATTGTCTCCTAGTATTACTTTACTGATACCAGTTTGTCTGCTATATTCTTTTTTTCTTTTTGAGTCGGAGTCTCATTATTGCCCAGGCTGGAGTGCAGTGGCACACTCACGGCCACCCCAGAGTCGACCTGCTGGGCATCAACAATCCTTCCACCTCAGCCTTCCAAGTAGTTGGAACTATAGGTGCACACTACCATGCCCAGCTAATTTTTGACTTACTGTAGAGACGAGGTCTCGCCAAGTTGTCCAGGCTGGTCTTGAACCGATGGGCTTAGGCAATCCACTCGCCTTAGCCTCCCAAAGTGCTGGGCTTACAGGCTGAGCCACCGAGCCCAGTCTTTTCTGTTATATCATTAAGCATTCTAAACATACTTTTGATTTTAAAGTCTTCTGGACTTGCCTATCATTTCTATCTCTTGATGTAAATTATCCATTTATTAAATTTGTAGATTCTCTTTCACAGGGTTGGACCTCCTTAAGTACTTTGTAATTTACATCTGACAACTTATTTTGGGAGTTTTATCCTGCTTGTGTCCTTTCCTAACAAGTGATTTCTCTGGTGCTGTGATCCAGCCTAAGAAGGTGCAGGCATCTGAGCTAGGGGTTGGGGATCTTGTCCCACTCAGATAGTCTATAGACACTTCCCTTCCTCCACTGACAAGCATCTTTTTTTCTTCTTTATTTATTTATTTATTTATTTTTTTGAGTTGGAGTCTCACTCTGTTGCCCAGACTGGAGTGCAGTGGCCGCTCCCGGCCACCGCAGCCTCGACCTGCTGGGCTCTGGCGATTCCGGCGATCCTTCCGCCTCAGCCTTCCAAGTAGCTGGAACTACAGGTGCGTGCTACCACGCCCATCTAATTTTTTGATTTATTGTAGAGATGAGGTCTCGCCAAGTTGCCCAGGTGGGTCTTGAACCCGCGGGCTCAGGCAATTCACTCACCTCAGCCTCCCAAAGTGCGGGATTACAGCCTGAGCCACTGAGCCTGGCCTTCTTTATTTCAATAGGTTTTGGAGGGTACGGTTTTTTGCTACATGGTTGCAATTGTATAGTGGTGAAGAAGTCTGGGTTTTAGGAGGACCTACACCCTACTTGTGCACATTGTAGCAGATAGGTGATTTTTTTCATCCTTTCCCTTTTTTTTTTTTTTTTTTTGAGTTGGAGTCTTACTCCGTCGCCCAGACTGGAGTGCAGTGGCCGCTCCCGGCCACCGCAGCCTCGACCTGCTGGGCTCCGGCCATCCTTCCACCTCAGCCTTCCGAGTAGCCGGAACTACAGGTGCATGCTACCACTCCCGGCTGATTTTTTGATTTATTGTAGAGATGAGGTCTCGCTGCCCAGGCGGGTCTCGAGCCTGCGGGGTCAGGCAATCCACTCACCTCAGCCTCCCAAAGGCGTGGGTTTACAGGCTGAGCCACCGAGCCTGGCTCAATCCTTTCCCATTTTTAACCCTTCTAAGTCTCCAGTGTCCATTACACCTTCCTCTATGCCTTTGCAGATTCTTAGTTTAGCCCCCGCTTACAACTGAGAACACGTGGTGTCTGGCTTTCTCCTCCTGTGTTAGTTCACTTAGGATGCCGTTCTCCAATTCTATCTGAGTCACTGCAAAAGATATCATTTCATTCTTTTGGATGGCTGAATATATTACATAGGGCATACAGACCACTTTTTCATTATCCACTGACCAGTTGACAAATGTCTTATTTCTGGTTACAACGCAACAGGAAGAGAGTATCATTGCTCCTAAATAGTCACCTCTCCCCCCTGTGGGGGACTGTATTTCCTCGGGTTGGGTCACATATCTAACTTTGTCAATAAAATGCGAATAAAAATGAAGTGTGACATTTCTGAAAAGAAACTTTAAGAGTCGCAGGTTTCTGTGATCGTCTCCTTCTTCTGTGATGTGAGATGGCAACATCCCAGGTAAGGACAGCTCTTTCATCCTGGATCCCAAAATGAAGAGGATGTGACACAGAATCACAGCCAACCTAGATGTGTAACACAACCAAGATGTGTAACGTGAGCAAGAAATAGGACTTTGTGGTTGCAAAGCAATAAAATTTGGAGGTTATTCATTGTTTCTGCATAACTTAGTCCAAAGCGACTGATACAATCTTCGGGCTGTCAGTATAAAAATGCTATTCAGTCATAAAAAAAGAATGAAATCCTGCCATTTGCAACAACACTGATGAACTTGAAGGACATGACGTTAAGTGAAATAAACCAGGCACAGAAAGACAAATATCGCACGCTCTAACTCATCTGCAGACTCTATGAGAACAGTTGTTCTCATAGAAAATAGAGAGTAGGGGCCGGGCTCGGTAGCTCAGCCTGTAATCCCGCACTTTGGGAGGCCGAGGTAAGTGAATTGCCTGAGCCCGTGGGTTCGAGACCCACCTGGGCAACTTGGCGAGCCCTCATCTCTACAATAAATCAAAAAAAAAGAAAGAAAAAAAAATAAGCTGGGCTTGGTGGTTCAGCCTGTAATCCCGCGCCTTGGGAGGCTGAGGTGAATGGATTGCCTGAGCCTGCGGGTTCGAGACCCGCCTGGGCAACTTGGCGAGACCTCATCTCTACAATAAATCAAAAATCAGCCGGACGTGGCAGCGCGCGCCTGTAGTTCCAGCTACTTGGAAGGCTGAGGTGGAAAGATCGCCGGAGCCCAGGAGGTCGAGGCTGCGGTGACCGGGAGCAGCCACTGCACTCCAGTCTGGGCGACAGAGTGAGACTCCAACTCAAAAAAAAAAAAAAAAGGTCAGATGGTAAATTTTGTGTTATGTGTATTTTAACACATAAGGAAGAAAAACACAATGTAAGCATGTAAGTTTCTTTTCCACTCTGAACATTTAGAAGTGATCTATATAACAAAGGTATTTTTTATATACCACCGAACCCGGCCCATCTGACCATTTTTAAGTGACACATTCACAATGTTGCGCGGCCATTACCATTATCCATTTCCAGAACTCTTTCATCATTCCAAACAGAAACTGTAACTCCATCATACAATAACTCCTCATAAGTGGAATCTTGCAGTATGTGTCCTCTTGCATCTGGAATATTTCACTCATTATAAGGTTTACAAGGTTCACCCATGTGATAATATGTATCAGAATTTCATGCCATTTTAAGGCTGAATAATATTCCGTTGTATGCGCCGGGCACAGTGGCTTATGTCTGTAATCCCAGCACTTTGGGAGGCAGAGGTGAAAGGAGTGCCTGAGCCCAGGGATTCAACACCAGCCTGGGTACTTGATGAGACCTTGTTTCTACGATAAATTTAAAAATTGGATGGGTGTGGTGGCACATGCCTGCAGTCCCAGCTACTTGGAAGGTTGAGGCAGAAGGATTGCCTGAGCCCAGCAGGTCATGGCTGTGGTAGTTGTGAGTGTGCCACCGCCCTCCAGCCTGAGCGGAATAAGACTCCTACTCAAAAAAAAAAAAACAAACTCCATTGTATGTATATACCACAGTTTGTTTATCCATCCAACTTTTTATAGACATCTGACTTACTTCCACATTTCAGCTATTATCACTGTGCTTTCTTGATCCAGTAGTAGTCAAATACAGGCTATTATAGAAAAAAGGCCAAGCTGAGCACAGTGGCTCACATCTGTAATCCCAGCACTTTGAGAGGCGGAGGTGAGAAGATTGCCTGAGTCCATGGGTTCGAGACCAGCCTGGGCAACTTGGCGAGACCTCGTCTCTACAATAAATCAAAAAGTTAGCCAGGCATGGTGGCCCATACCTGTGATTCCAGCTACTTGGAAAGCTGAGGTGGAAGATCACCTGAGTCTAGCAGCCGAGGCTGCAGTGGCTGAGAGTATATCACTGCACTCCAGCCTGGTGACAGAGTGAGACTCCGAATCAAAAAAAGAAAGAAAAAAGGCCTAAAATATTACACAACAAAACAAATGCCTGTTGGGGTCAATTTGTAATGAAGAAAACTTTTACTCTTTATTTTATATGTTCTTCCTATATTATTTAAGTTTGTTGCAACGATTTTAAAAACGAATAAAGAATTTTCAAAATAAGTGATCATGAGAGAGATGCTTAAGAGAAAAAAATGAATCACTGGAAATGAGTGGGTTTTGTTTTACTGTGGCTTTTTTTTTTTTTTTTT